>JBBMOE010000007.1:1988661-2205169 GCA_037975065.1 Chaetodon trifasciatus
GTACAAGAGGCAAAGCAGTAGAGGAAAATAACAGGAAAGCTGATTTCATGCTCGGGGGATTGCATCTCATTTTCTCCCAGCGTGGAGGTCCAGTGTGCGGTCCAGCTTGTGGATTTACTGCCACCTGGTGGTCTGTGACTGTACTGCTGCTGAGCAAGTGAAAGCTCATAGGGACACAGTCTGCTGCTGGAGTCAACATCAGAAGACTGGGTCAATCCTCGAGAAGTAAACTGGACCCCTTATCTTGGACAGACAGTGTCACTTGTGTGTGCACTTTCTGAAATAGAAACTCCCAAACCAAACTGCATGTTGGCTTGACTTTACCTCTTTACCCTTTTCTTTATTGTGCGTTTTCTTACTTCTAATACAGGAAATCAAAATAAATGCTTGAAAGTACCAAAAGAAAGAAGAAAATCAACTACAAAATTCCCATTTAGGGCAATACCGCTCAGTTAAGAATGCTATTATACGCTTGGACAGTCCGGTCAATATTACTTAACATCTATCTCCAAAACCAGCAAGTGGAGAACCAAGACTTGAACCTGCAATGTCCTGAGATGTAAAATAAGTTATTATCCAAGCTCTTGTGTTTCAAGAAATATGGCTGTGGCGATAGGAAATCAATGAAAGCTCCCTCCAAGTCATCCCAGACTGCACCTCGGGGTGAATTAATGAGGGCTTCTCATCACTAATTAACACATAAACTCACAGCTCCCATCACCAAGTGAGAAGGACTTGATTATTTGCCATGCTTGGAAATGAGTGTTTCACGTGATCTTTTGCAAAGGGAGAAGAAAAAAGAGGAGGGTGAGAAGAGAAAGAGAGAAAAAGAAGAGATAAGAAGTTATACACAGCGTCTGGGTCCAACATCAGAGAAGTCTGGATGATTAGGGGATGCCAGCACTCACAGAGAGCAGCTCTCCTAACAGCCTCCATCACCTCATTAGTCTGGGCCAGCAGCAGTATGCCCTCACTATTAACTGCTAAATGAAAGACCGCCAACCGTGATTACTGAAGGGAAGTCCCCTGTCGTCATGGGGATACGAGATCCCTCTACACGCACACACATAAACTCACACTTGAACTTCCATGATTGCTATTTGAAGGGCGTTTATGAAAAGGCGATTGAGGCAAAAGTGGATATTTTACACATCATCGGTCACGGCCGTTCACCCCGGAGCCCAAAACGTGAAAGCTCGGGACATCAAGCAAACCTGTTACGACAAATTGCTTGAATTGCAGCAGAAAAACACCCGCAACAAATGCCGGCATTCTCTCAGTTGTTTCATTTAAAGATCGCATGAAGCTTTCAGCTCTACTTTCACGCTGCAAATGTGACAAAGGCTTCATAAACACATGAGTGAAACAGCCTCGGAGTCCTTGAGTCAAGGATGCAGTACTCACTGTTGCAGAGAGGATGGCATGGCTCCATAGGTGCATCCAATTTAGGTGTATGAAAGTGTATGTTTGTGTGTGGAAAAGCTGCACGTTATAGTGTGTTTTCATGGACTTCTATACACAGGATTTGGTTATGTAATGCAATATAACATAGGCGTTTTGTACAGTTGCATATGCCAGACTGAATGCACATGAGTTTAAGGTGCCTTCTGCAATCTAATATTGCACTTCCATACAGTTAAATAGACCATATTTGTGCTGCATCAGCTGATATACCCTGACTTTCACGTCTTAATAAGGCTTAAGCTGAAAAAATTTGCACAATGCAACTCTTGTAAGATCCTCCCTGACTGGGTCCTTCAATCCCTGTGCCCACAGTTTGTAACACAGGCTTTCAGTTAAAAAAATGCAGTCCCCATGTTGAAGCCGATATTACTCAAGAGATGTCCCTTCAGCAATTTTCTCTCCTCTGAGCCACAGGATACATGCTGTTTAGCACTTCCCATGACTAATACATTGACTCTGACATGTGAAAATCAGCTGAGTGCTTATTAAATGCACATGAAAGGCAAGTGCAGGTAAGTCTTAAGCCCAGCAGTACTTACGGTCGTTGCAGTGAGTCCCTGTGTAAGATGTCATAGAGCAGTCACAAGTGAAGTTCTCCCACTGCTGGATACACACACCCATGTTGGCGCAGGAGTCCTCCTGGCAGGTTGTACTTGGGCCTGGGAAAAGGCGAGGGGGAGAAAGAGAGAGAGATACCACAGGAGAGCACAGTCAAGCAACAATAAGAGCTACTGCTGAGCCTTAACAATGCAGGACTCATGCAGAAGAAATGCACTCTAGAGAGAGATACAGCATGTGGGCCTAGAAGAAAGAACAAGGAGCAAACAGTGCCACCACAGGAAGCCTGACCTGGAGTACAACACACTTAAAAACAGTCTGGGGAATCCTGTTTCATGCTGGGTAAAAGCGGCAATCGCAGTGGCAAGCCGAAGCAGAGGCGCCAGGTTTTCACAGGATCAACGGCGCGCTTCTCAAGCAGAGGGAGCGTCAGCATTTACTTTTTCTAATTGCTGTGAAAGCTGCAGCACAGGATGCTTGTTAAGTCCTAATCTGCATTTAAGGCATACTGAAATACAGCAGATGAATTGGACACCAGCTGGGCTGATGCGATGGCACTGTCAACTCCCCTTAATTTCCTTCTTTTGGAGAGTGTGTGCCGGTGGACATGCATGCAGATTTTCTACTCATTCCAACAAGTGACTTGAAGAGAAGTTTTATCAGAGTAAAACTTAGAACGCTGCATTCCCTCTGTGAACAAGCAAGACGAGACAGAAATAAACAACCTTTGAACAAACGATAAAAACTCCATTAAAAACACCCATTTAAAAATGTAAGTGGTCCTGGCAATTTTCGTCCCAACCATCTCTTTCACTGTGAGAATACGCGGTGTACACTAGACACACTCGACAGACAGAACTCACGAAGAGCCGAGGAGAAAAGAAACATAAAGAGCACTTGAGAACATGTAGTGCATATCCTCGTGTATGCACTTCAGTGAGACGGGAGCTGAGGAGGGTATTCAAAGTCAGACTGGATGTGTGTTTGCTATTCCTCTACACCACACATAGCTTTTACCTTTGAATACTTTTACTGAGAGGGAATGCAGATAAGGACAAGTGCACAGCATAGATAACGAGATAAACAATGCCCCGTCTGAGTCTAGACAGGCACGGGGGGAAACCTTGACAGAAACCCTTCTGATAACCACGTAGGAAACAAATAAAAGTAAATAAGGTAAAATTAAATGAACAGTCCAAATAAATGGCAGACAAATGCAAGTAAACAGAGTTTAAGCGCAATTGTCTGGTGCAAGACAAAGTGAAGAGAAGAAGGACATCTGAAGTGGAAAACAGAGCAAGTTTGCCAGCTGAAAGTGCATTTACTGTGTAATGTACGGCAGTGGTAGTCAACCAGGCATCCTGCGCGCAAACATGAATTTCAATATTGTGTCCTCATGTCATGTTCGCATGCACATATCGGTGCACGTCTGTCAGTGTGAGCGATGGAGGATTTTGCTGTGTTTGAGTGTTGCAGCAGGAGGCCGCTCGCTCTCTGAAAAACACCCTCGCCTGGGTAAAGCAGCAAACATGATTTTTTTTTTTTTTTTTTTTTTTAAATGAGACAGCCTCATACAGCTGTCTGTGCCAGCCTGTTATTTGCCACAACTGGCTTTTCTGACTCCCATGAACGGTCTGTTTCTGCTTTTAAACCACCTCCATGACATACGCCATATATATCAATACACTATGAGCGTCACTTAACTGACCTGATCTGTTTCCTCTCTTTAATTAGACTGTGTGCTCAAGTTCTTTGCAACTCTCCTGGTGGTGAGCAGGGAAGAAAACATGCATTTGTATAACTGTTATATCCAGTTAAATGTGTTGAAATTAAGGTATTTATGGCTAAATTCACACTGCAGCAGTACTGTAGTGTAAACATGCAGTTACCACATGATAATCATCATTTTTGCTTAATCAGCTGTTTTGTTTGCTAGTCTCTGTCTTTCTATCTCTCTGCATATTTTTTTTTTCTTTTCAGAGAGCAAGTCACCTCCGCTGCACCAAGGGGACATTATTGCCATGGTGACACCCACGATGCATTGCACACAGCAGACTTTCAGGCGTGCAGGCCTCCGAGAGGCTGAGTTTAACCCTCTACCTTGCAGGTCGGCTTTGGTGAAACCAACTTTGTTAGCGCAGAAAGAAAATAACAAACAGAACAGAGCAGAGCGGAAAACAAGAGTAAAGGTTAGTGAGGGGGCAGCATTGTTAGTGTTCGCAGAACTTGTACAAGTTTGTGCAATATCAGGGAACGCTGCTGATTTGTTCATCAGGGTTGAGCTCCTGAATAAAGATCCTACACAGTGGAATTCTTTTTTTTTTCGCTGAGGACAAGAGTTTTAATTATGTTTTGGCCAAATGTTCTGCTCATTAAAAGCTACTGTGCAGTACTTTGACTATCTTAATCTTCTGCTGCCCTCTAGAGGCTTGAACCATACACAACATATGCATTTGAACGCAGTAGTATTTTACACTGGAAGAAGTCATGATTTATTAAGTAGGTCCAAATAGTTTGGGTTTGACAGAAATCTAGAATATGTAATATAGAAACAGCCTCAAGTCAAATCTGTCTGAAATAACTGCAATAGGTGGCTGTACATACACCACATCATCAGCAGCTCATTCGTATTCTGCAATACTGAAAAGCTAATTTGCCTTAAGATGGAAAGATTTAGGGGCTGGAGAAGGAAAAAAGACGGCGGCTGAGTGTTTGAGTTCATGTAGCAATTTCTCTAAACGTCTTATCTTGTGAAATAGTCAACAGTTTTACAAAACATTTGGCTTTAGTTTCATCATCTGAACAAACAGGATGTTTCTTAATTTGTGGTTCAAGTTTTAGCGCTTCCAGCTATCTAAAAATAGATTGATGCAACATAAAAAGTTAACAAGCCATTATTAGGGAAACTGAAAGGCAAATTATTTTCCTATGATGTGACAAATGCCTGGCGAAGAAAAAGAAAATAAGTAGGATTAACAATGCCGGCGAGAGGCTTTAAGGGCTGCTGAAGAGCCTTCTAATTAGACTAATAAATCTCAGACGGCAGGTCATGATTCTCGTACGCCACAGGCCATCTGTACCTTCACAGCCACGCTCGATCTGCCCGCTGCGGAAAAGGGCGTCGTTGATGAGGTCTGGCAGGCGGCCGTTGAGGTCAACTGAGGCCAAGCATCCCTGGAAGCCCTCCCGAGAAACCACCAGCTTTGGGAGGTTCTGGTACATGTTGGGTCCCAAACCTCCAATAAAAAGGTCACCTGAGGGGAGAGACAGAGGGAGAGAAAGAGAAGTGAGTTTAAACAGTATTTTATGGTAATTTTACAAGATGATTTTAAAGGAATAGTTCAACATTTAGGGAAACATGCTTATTCACTGTCTTGCTGGGAAATAGACAAGATCAATACCACTGTCATGTCTGTACAGTCAGTATGAAGCTAATGTCAGCAGGCAGTTAGCTTAGCTCAGCACAAAGTCTTTTTTTGACTTTGTCAGGTCAGAGGTATCAGATTTATGTCTCAGGTCTGACTCCAGCCCTACTCATGTGTGGGTCTACTGCTGCGGATGTGGGGATGACATTCTTTGACCATCATCGTGATGATAATAACTTTAACGTCTCAGAGAGCGAGAACGCGGTACCTTTGAGGTCGAGGTTCTTGGCTCCGTTGACATTCTGGGTGACTGACTTCGTGTCTACCTTCAGCGTGTGTGTGTTGGAAGCGTCTCGCGTGATGACCACATTATGCCACTGGTTGTCGTTCAGTGGGTTGTCGCTGTTCCCTTTCAACAGACTTGGCCCGTTCCCCAGATCAAACACATAGTGGATAAACCTGCAGAGAGGAAGCACAGCCTGTAAACACATCAGGCTTTGTTGCTGTTGTGTGTGTGTGTGTGCGGTTGCAGTAAGTCTCTTTTTATCTCCCCAGACTGATTAACCTTTATGGAAAAAACGCCCACAATCAGCTCACGCTGCTCTGACACTAATGGGAGTTAAACTGATAAAGAAAACAATCGTCGCTGCAACACAATGATGTTTATGCTTTTACAAGCCTACGAAAGGTGCGACAGAGATTTGGGATCGATAGCTTTGTCAGCACTGTTAAATTCATAACGCCTCAAGAAACCCAAGTCAGGGCCGCTATTTCAAATGTGAAAATCATCTCTGGATTGAAGCCAGCAGCGCGTCCCACTCACCCTTTGACCAGCTCCACGGCAATAAAGTCGTTCCCGTCTCCGCTGTTGAAGATGATGAAACCGTCGGGCGAGGTGGTTTTGAACTGAAAGAAGAGGTGCATTGTGGTATAGGCCTGCAGAGTGGCCAAGCCCAGGTAGCTGGCTTTGGTCTTGAAGGTCACGGGGTCAGCGATGATGAAGCGCATGCCAAAGCGGGCGTTCAGCTCGCAGAAGTCGATGTCCCCATTCTTGCACATGTCGATGTACTGCATGCCGTTGAACTTCAGGCTCTGGGGGGACAGAGGTGAGAGACGGTGCCATTAATAACAGACTGTGGAGTCATGGTGACATAATGCACAAAGATGGCTACCTATAGCACTGTTTGCATATTCTAAGACACATCTTGATAATAGCTTTCATTTAAAAAATACAGAAATACAAAGACACCTGTGGTGGAATATTCTGGCCTGTTCTTTGCCTCAGGTGATAAATAACAATGACTAAAAACCCTCCTCCTGAGGACACGAGTTTATCAGTGATTGACATCCGCTGAACAGGATGCATCTGAACGCACTGCACTGACCTGCAGATGTCCGATGAAGGAGGAGGGAGCAGACGAGACGTAGCGCCTCTCGGTCAAGATGCCCGTCTCCACGTTGTTGAACTCCAGGCGGGTGTGGTCACCCGCCATCTGACCTGAGGGGGAGGAGGGAAGAAAGGAGAGGAAGCCAAGGGATGAAGGGGCGGAAGAGGAGGAGGGACACTGCAACCTAAACCTTAATGCAGCAACAGCCCTCTTTCACTTTGTGTCATGCAGATGTAATAATCCGAGCAACGCTAACAGTCAAGTAAAGAAATGTTCACAGAGCAGTAAATTGTGACATAAGGACAGTCTTACTATATTATTAATTGCCTTTACAAAAGTGTCATCAAGGTCCAATGTTCTCATTGTTTATACTAGAAAAACTCAATACTATGCTGCTGTTTCATTTAAGAGGTATGACATGAAGAACATCTAACACCACACAAGTAGAAAAGTTTTTCTTTCCCTCATCCGTGAGATAGAATGTACTTTTAAATAGAGACATTAGACCTGTCTTCAACCACCACCGAAGAAAGAAAACAAAGAAGAAAAATTAAATGATCATGCATATCATGGGTATCGGAAAATAGCGAGGAGGCGGATCGCAAGACTAATACCTTCAGCCATGTCGTCATCCACAGTGAGTTTGAAGTTTTTACCGCGGCGGACCACTCGCACTGAGTGCCAGTCATTGTCGTTGAGCTTTTGTCCGGCATAAAGAACCTCAGGGCCTTTGCCTGAAGAGGAGGGTTCGTTAGTGAAGGGACGGGGGAAGCACAAGCACAAACCAAATCTTTGTTTTTCAGGAAAAGACTTTTCTTTTTGTTTTTTTGCCGCTGTTCACAATATTTTCTCAGATTAAAATAAAAATTTGGTGATAGTAGTCTTACTTTGCAAACAAAAAATTGGTTTTAATTTGCCAACAGAGGAAAACAGTGCAATAAATCATAACTGTTTGTATAAGAAAACATTTTCTGTTACTCATACAAAGGCCCAAAAGCTGGTACTATAACTGTCTGTCTCCCTTGCTTATATTCCTTCTAATGATTCCTCCAAGTTACACCTTAAATACCCTGTTTTCACAAAGTGTACTACAGTTTTATTGTGGCTTTCATTAGAATAGGCCTGTAGAGACCGTCTAAAATATTCTTACAACCAACCACTAGAGGGCACTGTAGCCCCACTGAGGTTATCTACAGGCCAGAGCTGCTCATTTGTTCCTGAATGTGCTGAATAATATTGAACCAAATGAGCAGCATTCTTGAGCTAGTCCAACTGATTTGTAGAGCAGATTTAGGATTTTAATTTGGTGACTAGACTCCTGTTATCCACCGCTGACTCAGCACTGTAGAAAAATGTGTACTGCATGTACAAGAAGAAGTGAATATGACTTCTAAATGTTTACTTTCACCTGTGCAAGAATTCAGCATTTTCAATATTATATTACGTATGAATGATTAATTCAAAAGCAAACTCAAGCTGATTAAAATTTAAAATTTACTGAAAAAAGAATTTAAATTAGTGATTTGAAAGGTAACAAGTTAAAGGAAGTTATTGATTTTGCAAAAGCAAATCAACCCATGCGCAGCAGATCATTATTTAATGACAATAATCAAGCTAATCAATAATGAACAGGAGTCTATAATCTGTTTCTAGAGAACACAGACACACACACACGCCCTGACACACACACCTGAACCCCCTTTCAAGTCTTTGTTCTGCGTTTCTCTCTCTCTTAATCTCTTTCTCTCTTTACAAGGCTGCGAGCGCCTTTGAAAATAATGAAAAATAAGAGCTCCTTTCATGAGTAAGAGCATGTCTGCTAACACCATCTATATATCACATTATGGGCCTATATACTGCAGTACGTGTTAAAATAAGGAAGGCAAGGAAACAAAGCAAGTGAGACACGCTGCGATATATTACAGTATAATGGGGAAAACAATGTAGCCGTAGACTGTGAAAGTGCAAATGTTCAGTAAGTAGCTATAGGCATACAGGGAAAGATTAAAAACTAGTTGCCTGACTTAATTTGAAAGAGGGGCCATTTAAAATATATAGAGTACATTAAGTCAGATTTGCATAACTTTGATCTCTGGCTATTCCTTATTTCCCCTCTTATCTGAAAAATCCTCTTATCAGTCCCCCACATTCACACATCTCTGCCCTTACATCTGGCACACAGGCTATAATCAAACATTGATTGAAGGAAGAAGGCTGCAGAAGAAGAATGTTGACTTACTGGTGTTACAGTTTATCCTGACACAGTCTAGATGGGGAGGGGAGAATAAGTGACAGATGAAATCGCATCCTTCAAGGTTACAGCTGCAGACATCCAAGAGCAAGAAAAGCCACCTTCCGGGGACGGTCACATGACACCGGCGGCCATTTTAGCCTGGTTAGCTACTGATGGTCAATACTATGCTGACACTGGAAATCCAATTTAATCCCAATTCAGTTCTTTAATTACTTTTAATGATGCAGCCAATAATATTGTACCAATAGTGGTCAATACTAAAGCACTGATTAAACTTCTTTGGTGTAATTTGAACCTTTCACATCATGACAGGAATGCCAAAAGCATCATATGTGAATTATTTTCCAAAAAAAGCTGTCATGGAGTTCAGCTACATATTGAGTTGTTAATTTTCAAAATGGTCGCTTGCAACTCTATGGCCACATCGATTTTGCAACCCAGCAACTACAGCCAAAATATTTTACCAGTAGCTCGCTACACTTTGTAAAATCAATCAATTGTATATAAAATTTGTCCTTAAAACTGAGGCTTTGCATGCCTCTTACTAAAAATCTCTATCTAAGGGAGAGTATTAAACCTGTGTTTGGCAGGTGCAGGTTGAAATCCATGTGACCAGGCTGGTCATGTGCCGTCAACCGCAACAGAAAAGTGGGAACAAACAGCCTCGAGCCACGCAGCACCAGCACTGTACAGAGGCCTACAGATTCCCTCTCTGAGGGTCCTATGTGTTTACTGGAAATAGCTCTATGCGTTTGTTAGAATTTGAAATTCACTTTAAGGTAAACGCTCTTTCGAATGCTTGGAGAAAGACCACGTTGCACATTAAAAACACGAAATACGGACTATAGATGTTCCATGTTTTTAGCAGCTGTGGTAATTGCATTCTGTGCTAAATGGCTTTGATTCACATATTTTCTATGTGCACATGTGCTTTATGTTGACAGTATCTACTCTAGGCTCACTGGTGTAAAGGCCTGCACTCTACTTAAATGCAGCACTCCTGCCACCATCTGCAGGCAGACTGGGTGCTGTGGCATCGGGCTGTTTGCCAGACGGGCCGCAGGCTCGGGGGCCTTTGAAGGGGTGAGTGCCATCTTTGAACAAGGCATGGGAGATGCCAGCTAGACCAAGGGTTACTAATGGACAGAGAGAAACATGAACCTGCTATCATGAGAAAAAAAAAAGACCACAGGAACAGACCCACATGATAAGAATGCATACTATCAGTGCAGCACTGAAATGTGCAAACGCTTACCTGCAGATCTGAATAGATGGCTGAATATAATCGAAAAATGTTGCTATCTGAATTGATGCATGTCTGAGGACAGTGCAATCTATTAAAGTCATTCAAAAAGCAAAATGTGCCTTTGGAAGTATCTATTTGTACACAATAATGAGCATGACTAAAATGATCTATGACGTGTTCAAAAGATGTGCTGCAGAGCATGGATTACTTTGTTAAGTGTTAGATTGATGGATAGAAAAATCTACAAAGACATCTAAGCATCAAGGCAGAAAAAACTTACAGTTCAGGCAAGTCAAAAACAAGACATGCAACTACAAAGACAAACTGCAAAAACTGGTTTAGTATGTGTTAGGTCTGATATAAAGTCTGGACCAGAAAGAAATTGTACAAAAGAAAAAGCACAAAAACAGTAAGGCCTCCTCTTGAACTCGAGGGGAGGGAAGCCAACAGGGGCGGTTTATACAATACCTAAGTTGACCGTCAGTTTGACTCTCCCGCTGTCCAGCTCCAGCCTCAGCGTATCCGCCGACTCGCGGGACGTGGCGGCCATGAGCAGGCCGAACGCCCGCTGGGACATGAAGCGGAGGGAGACGTCCTCGGCCTCTGTGTGCATGACATTGGGGATCACGACTTTCATGTACATGCTGCCGTCGTACGACAGGATGGATGCCTCTGCGAGGAAAAGAAGAGACGGAAGTATTATTAACTGGAATTTTATTTAACATACAATAAGCTTTCAAGCAACCAACAAAAAGTAATGTGGGGAAGGAGAGGCTGTGTCTACTTATGTGTGTGCACAGACACCATCATTAAAGGACAAAGTGTGGCAACATATTGCACATGCTTCGTCTCTCTCTGACAGCGCTGTTTATGCTACAGAAGCTTCCAATAAGATAAAAGCTGGCGTGTGCTATGAAAGCAAATATGCACATATAAATATGCTGGGTAAAGAAAAGTGAACCCAGTTTAAAATGGGAAGATGCACACATGCATGCATGTCCCTTATATTTTATCAATGGGAAACGCACTCATACATGTCCCACATGCCCGACTGCAGCTGTACTCATCATCCTTGGAGTGACAGGCGAGTGTCTGGGAGCTCAGGCTGAGGCGCACACACGCTGCTCAGTGTGCAGAAAATTAAATCATCATGCTACTTCCTCCTCTCCCTGGCAACTCCCCTCTATAGATGTCAGTCGGTGTCTTTAATGGTAAAATCTTTCTTTTTTTTTTTTTTTGGAAATGTAAAAGCAGAATACACGCAACCACACTGTCATACAAAATGCTGTGTGGTTAAATAGGGACAATAAGGTTCGAAGGCTGCTGGGCCGGACGATTCTGCTCCCTTTTTTTTGAGTTTGAAAAGAAGCAGAAAGCCGGAGTGAGTGCGGCGAAGAAAGAGGAAGACTGTCAGCAGGCTAGAAGCCTCTTGGGAGAGAGAGAGACAGATTAAAAAGGGTATCCAACCATGACATACCTGTTTTGACACCTCAGCTTTTTAAAAGAAAAAATAGCCCTGTGGCCTCAGAAATGCACCACCATTTGGCTGCGTCTAGGGAAACGCTGAGGCTGTAGGTGAGAGGTTTTTGGAGCATCACACGAGAGAGGGGTTGTACCTGTAAACGATGCAATGTCACGTGACACGTCCCGAGTGCTGCCCCTGTTTTTTTTTTGTTTTTTTTTTTGGTCTGCCATTTCACCCAAAAATAAAGTCATTTTCAAGCTAACTTGGAAAATGCTAACTGAGAGTAACAGTAAAGCATTATCAGGAATATTGGATCCTGCTTCGGCTAAATCTCAAGATTCATATGATATGTTGCAAAAACTCATACATAAGCAGTGTGAGCCATTCAGCCGAGCAGTGCGCTGCTGTAAAAATCCCACATTTGTCCGTGTTGCTTTTAGGGCTGTTGTAAAATCCATTCTATGAACAAGCTGTCGACTGTGTGGGTACAGTAGCCTGGAGGATAATGAAACCTTGGCTCCCCATTGTTCTACTCAATTTTAAATTGCACAGGCTCTCTTCCTCTTTGTATCTCCTTCCCTCTCGCGTACACACACATAAAGAAGCGCTGTCACACATCCACACATGCACGCACACCAGCCTGTCTGCAGACATATGCCCTAACAGACAGAGGCATGTATTGATTTGTGAGCCAGGTCAGGTCCCAGGCTTACACATGGAGAAAAAAACATGGTGCGAGTCAATCTGCAGCTCAGGAAACAAAGAGAGACAAGGACGGACATGAAAAGTACTCTATAAAACAAACTGTGATGTTCGCTTTGGAGTTTGAGCAGACTTGGCACAGCACCTGAGGTAAAACTATTCCTGAGAATTGACTCATATGTTTGTAGCTATGACAATTTGGCATTGGAAGGAAAACATTTGTTTTACATTGTGGAAACACAGTGGTCACATACCTTCGCACAACCTTGAACAAAAATTACTTACTGGCTCAAGCCAAGACTCATCCACACTTGCAGCTCTGTGGAGCTGTACTTAAGCCTTGAGCTAAATGCTAACATTAGCCTTCTGACATGCTCACAATGCACAAGCACCTGTTTGGAACATTCCACAGGTAAACAGGTTCATTGGTAACAGGTGATAGTATCATGATTGGGGATGAAAGGGGCATCCTGGAAAGGCTCAGTCGTTCACAAGCAAGGATGGAGGGATGTTCACCACTTTGTGAACACATGATTGTATAAAGGAAATACCTCTGTGGGCTCAGGACCACTTCATTAAACTATTGCCTGTAAACACAGTTTGTTAGCAAATGATAGGATTCTGGTTTTATTCACGTTTTACACTGCATACCAACTATTTTTTTGGGTCTTTGGGGTGTACACGGCAAAATGGAAACAACTGTCCAATCACAGCTTGAGGGCAGTGGGTGGAAGAATGCAATCTATCCAACAGTTGTCAAAATAATGTACTCAAAACCATGAATGTCAACCTCATGTTGGCACTGAAAAAAGTCTGGATCACCACAGTGAGTAAAATTCAACCTCTGGGGACCATTAATATCTGTACAAAATATCATGACAGTCCACTGGGCTCCATCAGTGTCTCTCTTGAACTGTCCACATACACACATTTTGAACAAACCAAGCTCATGCAAACACAGTATGCAAGTCTGCTGTGGGATTGATTTCTACCTCTGGGCACTTTAAGATAGTCAAAGATGAAAAATGCTCTCCACTTGTTTCAAGAGGCTGCATAAAAACTTCCTAACCAGTTTGCCAATATGCTTGACTGCTCTACAGTCAACACTACGCTGTGGCTTTCTGAGCAAGCAACAACATAATAGCAGCCAATTTTAGAAATCTATTTTGGTGTACAACATCCTTTTTGGGGCAAAGTGGTCTTCATCATGTCAGAATGTCATCGATCAATCTCAGCTGGGATTGGCTGTGTTGTAGTCAAATGGATTTTTATTGTCTGGTGGAGGAGAGGGAAGTCTTTGTTGACTGCTGTTTAGTGTATTTTATTCCCACTGCACGTATCTATCTGCTTTTTGTGGCAGAAAACCAACACAGAGAAAAGGCTGAGTTATGAGGATGTGCTTCATTTAGAACCACTGAGGGAAGATTCAGGAAGAGACAAACAGGAAGTCTCTTCAAATGACACTTAGTGTCTCCAAACTACGTTAAGAAACAAAGACAAAAGGCATAAATAAGATGGGGATTCAAAGATTTTGACACAATATCCTGCTTGTCTTTGGCCACCAAATATGACACCATCTTTTTACGAGAGTGCACATTCTTACAAGGGAAATTCAAAGTGACTAACTACTGTAGAGGAGAATACACAACTTGCCTTGGACATACTGAACTTACTCTACCTGAAACTGATGTTTAAATAAGTGTGGGATGCTTTACAGCTATTCTATTCATTATTTTAAAGTTAAGAAACTTTGTGTAATGTGAAAAACGTCACTTGGAACTACGAACCCATGGAAAATAATCCTGCCTCTAGACTTCCCATCAGCTTATTAGCATCTTTTAGTTCAAAGTTGAACCAGGACGTTGGTGGATGTTCACGATACTTAACTGAAGCAATAATCTCTTTGCCTATTTTCTCTTTTTCAGATAAGTTTGGCTAACCAGGAGTGCAAAACAAGTGTGCTTGTTCTGTTTGGCATACCCACATCTCAGCACCCACATCTCTTGGCCAAAAGCGGAAACCTCAATCAGAAGGAGAATTTCTGAAGGAGTGCCTTGATGCCCCTGCAGAGCTGCCAGCCAGACAAAGCAGAATTGTTCCAAAGTGTAGGTTTGTCTCAAAGAATTCACGGAGATGGAAGGAAAACCTGTCGTGGAAGTCGGGGATAGCAAGTGTCTGTGCAATTTGGTCTTCGTGGAGCTCAAGCTCAAGCTCCAGCCAGTTTCTAAGCTCTCTGCTTTCAAATGTCAAATTATTTGAAGTGAAATTAAAGCTGCAGGAAGTGCATCTGGAAAGAGGAAACACATCTGAATACGCCGCTGAGGGCGAAAACTCCTTCAGACTTTTGGAGAGAGGTTTCAGGACATAAAAGGAAACAGAAGGAAATGAACACATTTGCCAGGCTGTTTAATGTGGAAGCAGCTGATGTACCTGACAACCTACAACACAAAATAATTGAGCTGCAGGCAGCAGGAAGTACAACAATCTCCCTTTGCTCCAGTTCTACAAACTGTACATACATCCTGAGGAGTTTCCCATTCTGAGGAGACATGCACTGAAGTTTGCATCTCTGGGAAAACCTACTACTGCAAGCAGTTCTCTTGCTAAAACTCAGTTCCACTCAAGACTGACTGACCCAAACCTGGAAAGCCAGCTGCTCGTAGCATCACCATCTCTACCATCTGACACCAGACACCTCGCCCAAAGAGAGGCAGCTCCAGCCATCGCATTAGAGGTTAATGTGATATACATGTTCAATAATTTAGTACGGCCCTCGAGGGACATCATAAAAATTGAAATGGCCCTTGATAAGAAAAAGGTTCCCCACCACTGATGTAAAGCATAATCACGGCTTCTGAGGCAACGTAAGAGCTCTAAAGCAGTGGAAGCGGACAGCTGGAAAAACATGGCTTTACATTTGCAGAGAATTAAACATCAGGCTCTGCAGAAGTGAAGACTGCTGCTGTGATTATAGTCATTCATAACCAACGTAAAGCCTCACAAAGATACCGCAGGTGATTGCACTTCATGCAACCGCCGTGAGCGAGCGCGTTTCGACTTGTATGCCTGCAAAACACCGTATCCATGCACCTACAATGTGTGCTGCTCTGAGTTGGTATTTCTTCAAGAGAGATATGAGCAGCAATGAGGATGTCATTTCAGATGGTAATTAAGCTGCTACTTGTCAGTCTGTGTGTGTGTGTGTGTGTGTGTGTGTGTGTGTGTGTGTGTGTGTGTGTGTGTGTGTGTTTTCTAACAGCCCCATACTTTACATAATTAGCAGTCCAATTGAAGCAGAAGATGGAGGAGGAGGAAAGCTATTAAGTGAGAGGCTTCACAAATATTCAGGGTATAGAGTGGGGGGAGTATGCAAGTCAAATCTCTTCTGCACACACACACAAACACACACTTTCTAACTCTGAAATCTGTTTTCTTTCTCTCGCAGCGTTCCCATTATTTACTTGCCTTGGCTGTAACTGTGTAGGATTATCTAATCTTTTTTTCCCCCTAACAGAGTGACAAGTCTTTGTTTTGATAAACAAACCAACAAGGGCCTTGACTGTCATTGTGGTGTTTCATGTGAATGCCTGTCAACACTTCACACACACACACGCACGCACACACATACAAACACACAATGTCTGCTGTCAACAATCTTTAAAGTTCAAAAAAATCATATCCTCATCCTGACAGCAAGGATAAGGACATCGATAAAGAATCTTACAGACACTAAGTGTGTCTTAGTCTCCTTTTAGTTTGTGTGAATATACAGTGTGTGTGTGTGTGTGTATGCACAGTGCTTGTGTGCTATGTGTATACACACTGAGGCAGTAGGAAATGCCTGCACTCGACAGAAGAGGCTCTTGGCTGTGGACGTTATCCACAGTAATCCTCACCATGTGATTCACTCTGGAGACACACAGGAGAGCGCGCACACACACACACACAAATTAAGTGCTTCTACAACACAGGAACATCAGAACAACCAAAAATATCCCAACAGGCTCCACTGTACTTTTAAAGGCATACTCCAGTCGAATAATCCTAACCCCCGTGAAAGAAAACCACTTAAATGAGACACAAAGCAATGTGTTTGAATACAGGGGGAATAAAATCTGATTTAACAGTGTTTACATTAGACAGAAAACATCAGCAGCCGCACATGCACGCAGCTTTGTTCGCTTGTTACAACGGTTTAAGTCTGATGAAGTTGCCAATGTGCAGCTCTTAGTCTCTTGGTGCAGTTCGTGGTAAAACTCATCTGAAGCAGAGGGACTTTAGTTCCACTCTGGACTGTTTAAATGCACTGTTTAAGTATGCCTGACAGCGTCATAGACAATATTTGTGTGGCCCCCAAAGCACAAAATGACCTTAATATATCACTGTGGGTTTTAAAGGCTGTTGATCGCGCTGCTGAGTCACTGATTACTTAACTTAATGCTGACGTTAATAACATCAGTGTTACAATTTACGTTTCCCGTGGCAATTATCTTTTCATTCTGTTTTTTTGGTAAGAAAATGGCACATCGAGCTGCAACAAGAGGATTTTTATCACAACGAGCTAAAAACACAGCCTCTGTACGGCTGCTGTGGCTAACGTGTTAGCAAACTGATGCATAGTTACACATCCAGCAGAGACAAAGCACGATGAGCAGCCGCCTTATTGGGCTAAATCTAAAACTCTATGTCCTCTTATGTCTGTTTTGGTGTCCATGAACTCTTGAGAAAAACATCTGGCTCCAATTAGATGCTTAACTTTCGTCACTTGCTAGCTGCTAAATTTGTCTGCTGTTTGATGCGGTGCACAGGCAGTGCTCATTTCTTTATCATCACCCTTTCTTATTGTCTTTTTTCCTCCTGCAATGGACACACAGTGACCCCAAAATGTAAAACACAATGCACTGTCTCAACCCAGATTTTAGGAATGGTACACACTAAGCATATGAAGAATGACATCCCCTTCAGACAGTAACTCAGGAGGTCAGCGAACTCACAGGGATTATCAAATATTCTGCTGTGCTCAAGCAAAGCAGGCTCGGATGAATTTATAAGGACATCATAAAGGGTGACGCAGCGTCAATATGAAACAGTAAGCGGTTTTGTGCATCAGACATATTGAATAGGCTTTACACAAGGATGAGGTAAATCCGTAAAGCTTTATCAACGTACGTCAGATATAATCAGTATCTGAAACAAGCCTCTTCATATTGAATTCCAAGTCTGATTTTGTAATGGACATCATAGTGCGTCGTACTGTTATTGATTCCTGTTGCATTCTCGGCCAGAAACAACTGAATCGACGCCATGTCTTGTTGGCTTAACCCCATCGCTGGTAAAAGTCACAGAATGGCATTCCTCAAAAGTAAGATGGATTAATCAAAGCAGAGCGGCTGTATTTCACCTGAAGGACGTTGAAGTTATGGTTGATGACAGTTTGTGATGATTTATGGGAGTGAAACTCCTAAACTCATATACACACATATACAACAATTTGGATAGCCTTATTACCTGAACATTAACCTTAATAATCAATGGTGTGCACAGACTCACTAAGAGGCAGAGGTGGAAAAATAAAACAGGGTCAGCGTTAGAGTTGAGTTATGTCTAGTTTAAGGGCACCTTTTGCCCTCAAGTGGCGCTTGAGGCAAACAAAAGGGCACTTTGGGGACTGAACAGAGGGTCATTTCTGTCAAAGGGTAATTTGGGGACTGTGACCTTAGAGCAAATGTGAAGAATAGTTCCCTGCTAAGATACAGCTAGTTTTAACAGGAAAACAGTTCAGCATTCAGAGTAAAAGCTTCTCTGATTCCACTCTGTAACTGGGTGCAGCAGGGTGGAAATAATCTACAGCATGAGTGATTCTCTGCTGGGTGTGTACATACAGGAAAGAGAATTAGTTGAAAAAGGAAGTTTAATTTTGCATTTGCTGAATTTTCCTGACAGCACTAAGTCACTGTTGCATCAGGCAGAGGCGGAGAAATACGATAATAATAAATAACAAATGTACATTTTAAGTGCAAACCTTTTATTTACTTGATGCTAAACAATAACGCAGACGGAGGATGTTGCACTTCATGTTTGGCCTATTAACCTCTCGGCTGCATGTTAGTGTGCTTCTCTGTATTTGGCCAGGAAAACCTACAAATGCTCAAGATTGAGGAGATTATCAGGCAAGCAGACTGTGGAGGAGTGAGTCGATGTGTGAGGGCAGGACATTACCACCGGCTGTAAAACCAAGCGCATCCTGGCAACATGTAAGATTTTAAATATATGTATATCAGCAGACAGTCTGGGGGAAGAGCTGTGGGTTTCCTTTGCCAGCTTTTCAGAGTCCCCATTCCAGGAGAACTTTGATCTGCCTCATTTCCAGCAACTCCAGCAATATGTTCACCGAACGCAGCAGCCTTGTACTGCTGTAAAACTCCTCCACATCTGGTACACTGAGCTGTGCCTCCTGTTCAGTGTTTGAACCACCTGAGTATGCAAATTAAATACACAGTAGCTACCTTTACTGGACCCTGGAGGCAGCCTGATGCAGTCCTACACAATGGGTGCTTGTGGTTAAATGGTAATGGTGCATGTTTAACTGTGACAAGCTCTACCTCGAAGAGTATCCTTGACCCTCATCACTGCAAAGAAAACTTTCAGGCAGATGAAGAAACAAATATGTAGGATGCACACCTGCAAGTCCACCCAACCAGTGATCCATAGCACCATCAGGGGGCAGCAAAGTCAAACACAGCCAGCTTCTTATCTGACTTGTTGGGGAGATGAACAGGGTGGAGATGAGAAGGGCGGAAACAGGAGAGAGGGAGAGAAAAGGAGAAGGGGGGGGTGCCTGAAGGTGACCAAAAAATGAGAAAATAAAAATGAGCAAATAGCAAGAGAAGTAGGCGGAAAATGAGAGCAAAAGGAAAGGAATTGAGCCAGCAGCAGGTTATGGTGAATCATTCGGAGAAGCACATCAAGTGACTGCGACAATCAGCCCAACTAACATTACATTAAACATCGCAGTGCTTCAAAAACATGCTGCAAAACAAACAAGTCAGGGTACCAAAGAGCCTCTTTATCTGTGAAAATACTATTAGAAAATGCAAATTAATGCCGTTTCATAAAGCGTGCAATGACAGATAGTACTGTAAACCCCAGAGGGAAAGGCACTACCTCCAGCAAAGGACTATTCTTTTTTTAAATCCTAAAAATCAGTTCGCTTCTCTGGGAACCTTCCTCCCTGCTGCCGTGAGAGGTTTGGAGACTTGTCAATTTCTCAGATGGCCGAACACTGAAGGCTTGATTTCCTCTAAGTGTTCTCTCTCTCTCTCTCTCTCTCTCTCGCTCTGTGTGTGCGTGCGTGAGAGAGTGAGTGGGAAAACCACACAGAGCGAAGAGGGAGAGTTCGCGTGTCAGTGCGTGTTGGAGGGAAAGAAAGAAAGAGAGAGAGAGAGAGAGAGACAATGAAATGAGACACAGAAAGCAGGGGAAGATGGATGCAGCACATTCCCATCCTCCCTCTTCTGCATAGTGTGCCACAATGAGAGTCAGGGTTTACATAACCCAGCACAGCTCCTAAGCACACATTTAATTACAAGTGGGGATTAGGGAGCAACGGCATAATGTTCTAAGCAGCGAAAAAACGGAAACGAACAGATCGTTTTAAAGTGCAGGAGGATCTGCTCTTCTCCCGGGTAAACACTGTCAAACAAATCTCTGCCTCTCCACCGCTGCCTCTCTGGCATTTCCAACAATTCAGTCAACAGTTTGGACTTCTCTCTCGTCCATCTCCATCTATCGACAGCTACATCTGCCTTTTCTTCTCCCTTTCGTTTTCATGCACAGTGTGAATCTGCTGCGCCGGGTTGGGTCAGGCTCGGCTGGCATATTGTTCCGGCACAGGGGGACGACTGTCAGCTCGCCATGAGTCTGTCTTCTGGCGCCGGAGGCAGGAAACACCATCTTTAATGGCAGGCAACTCAAATCTCCTTGGTAGGGGAGGAGAGGACATTTCACCGTATTTCCTCTTCTGCATGTGTTCAGGGAAATTACCACAGCTGGCATCCACGAGAATTAAAATTCAATCTACGTGACCTCCAATCATTACGGACCTTCTCTCTGCAAAACCATCATCTGAGCAAATGGAGAGGGGAAGAATAAGAGCATAGTGAAATAAGGATGAATCCATTTCAGGGTGGAAAAAAAATAAAAAAGCCTTCCCCAAGTCACAGCGCGGCACAGCGCCTGTAGCCGAACCAGAGAACTCGGCTCGAAAAGCATGTGACACGCTTGATAATGCGGAAGATACCCAACTCATTATTCTGCTCAATTCAACGATTGTTCAACAACAGCAGGACGCAGATAAGTGTTAAGAGACAAATGGAACAAAGCTGGGATGAGGAGGGAAGAGAAGGGCCTGTTTTTTCCTTATTGGGACTGAGAAATATGGAAAAAAAAAAAAGAAAAAAGAAATGCAGGCCCTGGCATTTTCTGCAGCCAGCACAATACGAGCACGTTTCGGCTTGGAATGAAATCGGATTAATTTAGCATGCTTCCCTAGGCTGCAAAACTGCAAAACAAGTCGGACACACACACACACACACACACACACACACACACACACAAAGGCAGCAGTTAGGCTTAGGTGTGTTTTTGTGCAGCTGTGTATCATAAGCAGAGGAAAAATAAAAAGCAAAGTGTCATCACGTAAGAACAAAATGCTTGAGCACGTTCACTGACATGCTCAGTTATACTGTATTTCATTACCTCTGTATTTTAGGGCTTCGTGTTGACACCGGCTATAGCAGAAAAGGAGGGACTTTCTCCACAGACGCAGGACAGAAACCACAGGGAGGATCAAATGTGTATGTTTTGACGTGCACCTATTGTTTTCACAGGCTCAGCGTGCACTACAAATCTCAAGCGGCGTGTCAGCTCACCTTGACACATCTATTCTAAACTTAGGCAAATAGTTTCTGGCGTCACGGTGACTGTTGACACCTTTCAAGACATAAGCACTCAAAAATATATTATTTTTCCCCATGAGGAGGATACTATATTCATCATTCTTATTCTTTTTTTTTTTTTACAGGTATAGGCCTGTCAATCATGAGCTATGCTTGTTAGATATGCCCAAAAAGGCAAGTGAGCATTTCCTTTGTTAAGAAAAGACAGGTGATTTATCTTATGGCGCACACACATGGTGACTAGATAAAATATGATATATATATATTTATAATGTCTCACTGGTCACTAACAGGCCTAGACATATTATTATCACTCTAAAATGAGTATGATATAATAACATTAGTTGTAGTGGTGAACTGCAGGTGCAGCTGCCACTGACGCTTCAAATCTACCACCTGCAGTGCCCCGCAGATGCATCACGGAGGCATCATGTGCTAAATGATGCGAGTCAGTTACCACGTCCAGAGCCTGCGAGGTTTACTGCCGCTCTGCACGCGCAGCAAAACCTCACACTGCAACATTTTAAAGGCAGAAAAATCAGGGAAAATAAAGTCTAAGTTGATGTATGACATTTCATTTCTAGGTCATCTGAGCAATAATCTTGTAAGTAAAGTGCTTGAAAAAGGTGACGCGCTGCTGTCAGACACTGGGTTGAAAGTCTATATATCACATGCTTTGAAGTCCACTGTCCTGCTTCACAGAGCTCATGGCTTAACCATTCTTCTCCAGCTAATTCTTCACCCTCATCGGTCTCCATTCTTAATTTGCCGCCCCCTTTTGGTATTTTCATCCTCTGTTCTCCATTTTCCTCTTTCCCAGCCTCCATTTTACACCCTCCCCCGCTTTGTCCTGCGTATGTATGTATGTGCGCACCAGCCTGTTAGTCAGCGCAGACCTTGAAGTGTCATTTTCTCTGTCCACGGAGATAAATGTCCCAGAAAAGGTGCTTATCACCCTTTTACGGCGAGAAGTGGGGCTGGGAAAAGGCAAGGGCGAGAGCAAGACGAAGGTTAAAAGGAGTTAGAGTGCAGCGGGCAGGCGGAGGAAGGGAAGGGTCACAGATGTGCGGAGTGTTTTTTAAAACTATTATCCTTCCTGAAAAAAGAATGGCAGTTCAATACAAACACAGAAGTAGTGCTTTCTGCAAATTTAGCTGTCTGTTTGTGAGGGAAGATGAAACCATCTTCTCTCCATGTGACAGAGCTAAGGGCAGCGCCAAGCGCTAATCATGACGCCTCAGCTTCCTCAGCCCTCCTTCTTTAGGTGGATATCTACTTTATGATAACACAGGGAAAGTATCTACAAGACTCCAGGTGCACATCGCATTCTGTCTCACCCAGCAGTAATGACTTTCTCCAAATGCCAACAGCTAAGCTGAAAAAGAAGAGGCGCTGCTGAAAGGTGAGCGACTGTGCAGTGTGTACTCCGACGGCTGCACGCTTGAAGTGTTGTTCCTTTATTCAAACCAAATTGTCGAGCGTGAGGAGGCAGCATCGACTCTCCCTGCCAGACAGAAGTGTGACCTTGGAGATAAATGCTTCCTTTTGGACAATCGTGAAAGCATTAGGCCAAACCAAACATGTGATGACTGTTTAATGCTAGCTATTTTGTTTCAGGTTAACTAAGGCGCATTGAAAATCTGGAGATATAAAAAGTAAAAACAAACAAAACTGATTTCAAGAATAAACTAAAGAAAGCATGACAGCAATACGGGTTTGCAACCGCAACTTGCTGAATGAGATCCATGCACATGCACAGAGGTCAGGTTTGATATGAGGAATCAAAGTCATATGTGGCACTAATTGGTACCTGACCTTAAGAAATTATTTGCACAAAGGCAGCCACGGAGCAGCTATTATAGGGCTCGGAGACAAAAGGGAGACTTTCAGCGATATCCAGCCCCCCTCCTGCTGTGGGTGGAAAAGGCATTCAGACAAGCGTTTATATTATGTCACTCTAACACAGTTTGAACTGGCTTTTAGCATGTCTGAGGAGCCGACCTCATCTGAATACAAATGAGGCTGGAAAATATTTAAAAAAAATGATTAATATGTTATCAAATTGGGTGCAGAGACAGTGCAGTGGGAGACCCCACAGACTTGGAACAACACTCATATTTCTGCCCTTTTTCCAGTAAGACTCCAGGTTTCCAGCTTAGACTCCATGGTGGCCAGCATCAATGTCACCCAATCTCTGCTCTGCCATCGCTACCTATGATTAAACTGTAAAAGCCATGTGGCAACCTATTATTTCACTGCCACTATGTATGAACATGGAGCCAAATGATGAGGTAATTGCATGGTGTGTGTTGTGGTGTTCCTATCTTTGTGAGAACTAGTCTGACTGATGTGATTAAGGCGTGAATGAGTTCAGGCAGACATGTAATGATAAGCGGAAAAAAAAAAAACTTGTCTAAATGCAAACATGAGGGGTGACGCCACTCAAAGATGTTAGAATCTCTCGATACTGCAGAAATGAATGCAACTTCAACTGAATGAAGTTAAATGAATGAAACAATGAATCAGTCAACGCGTGGTGGTTTAAGCAGTGCGCTGCCTCCAGTGAAAACATTATGAAAGAGGAAGCCAGTGCTGTAATGAGTGATGTCACCGCTGATCTGCGGTGGACACACTTCCAGCCATCAGCTCAGGCCCCGAGCCATCACGACTCCTCTCCAGTGACAGCAGGGAAAACACAAGCACTTACTGTATTTGGGCGGTGGCATCTTGTCAGGGAAAATGCAATATGCATTAGACACAATCCAATCTGTCTCCAGTGGATTGGTGTGTGTGTGTGAGTGTGTGTGTTCCTAACTGTGTATCTGAGTCTGATTGTGTGTGTTGGTGTGTGTGCGTGTCGAAGCGGCAGAAAGACAGAAAGAGGAGAGTCTCAGTGGGATCGCTTGGCGCTGGGCTGGCACACCGTCAGACAAACACACTTCATTACAGGCCTATTTACCTGATTAACTGGGCTACTTTATCAGCTGTGCAGCACACGACTGTCAGCAACACCCCGTCTCCTTAAACCCCCCCGCCGCCCCCGACCAATACACAAACACACCCAAACAAACAGACCCACACACAGTTTACAAAGCCTGACTTACTGACTGACTGTTTGAATGACTGAGTAGCTTGGAAGCAGCGCGCACGGGTTCCCGTCTGCTGGCAGACTCAGTGGATGACATCAAATATACCTCCCTGTAGACTTGAATTAATGTCACCTCTCAGAAGCTAGACTCAAATACGACTTGAATAATCGGTTGTACTTGAGTTTTCCTTATGGGGAATAACATTTGGGTAACCTTTTCATATAATGGAATGTAACAATCAAAACGGAATAAAGCCTGGAGCTGCCTCCCAAAGACAAGAGAGAGGACAAAGCCCATCTTGAAACATTATCATTAACAGGAGGGTAATGATTTCCTTTCTCTTTGCTTTCTGTGGATCTCACTGCAGGCTATTTGAGAGGAAAATCATTTTCCGGCATCACTTTTTAAAGTACCACGCTGAACTAAACCTGCTTGCCTGATTCAAGCCAATTAAACATATTCCACACAGATGGAGTGCTGACACAAACAACCTTTTCACACTTAAGCAGATGATTAAAGCTGGCGCAGCAGAAGACCACAAAAGCAGGTTACGAAAATAAAGACATATCAGTTCCACAAGGCTTATCATTCGGAGGGTAACAGCGTGTAAGGGCAACAGTTTTCCCTCCAACCATGCGAATACATGTCGTACTTTGAGCAAGCTGCTTCCCTCTGCTCGTGGCCACGTGTGCCGCAGCGAGGCGAGCTGCCCTATCTGAATTCAGATCACAGGCAGATGGGTTTTTGGCAGGGCTAGGCTCCTGGTCACAACCCAGACGAGGGGGGACTATCAGGGCCAGGGCCCCGGTATCACACACCTGCAAGGGGGCTTGGCACTGCTTGGCTGCTATGAACACACACACACACACACACACACACACACACACACCGTGTTGGTGGTCATAAAAAGGCATTCTTAATCATGTGAATGGATGCAAACCTGTACAGGATGCAGACATAGAAACATATGGTGATATTCACTGCTTTTTATACATCATATTACACACATGCACATTCAGACCCACACACACACACACACACACACACAGCGGCGGGCTCCCATGCTGACACTACATCTGTTTGTGTGATACCACGGCAGACCTCTGATCACAGGTGCTGTCGCATCTCATGGGCTGGGTTAAAGAAGACATGCCAAACAGAGGGAGTGTGTGTGTGTGTGTGTGTGTGTGTGTGTGAGAGAGAGAGAGAGAGAGAGAGAGAGAGAGAGAGAGAGAGAGAGAGAGGAGGAAGAAGGCCAAACAGGGAGGTTCAGAAAGTAAAAGAAAGAGAGGGATTTCAAGACAGCAAGTGAAAAAGAGACACAGAGCAAAAGGAAAAAACAGACACGCAAGAGATAAGAGACAGACATCATCTGTAAAGTAAAGCTGGCACAAACACCAGGTAGAAGACAGAGGAGCAGACAGGAGCGCTGTTGTCTGTTAGTTGTCGCCTGGTACGATCTTTGATCTCCTCAAACAGTCTAAAATATCTGTCAGGTTGTATTTTCGTTCTGGTAAACAGAGCAAGAAAATTGCTGGCGTTTTAGCTCCCAGTGGAAAAGAGGAAATTACACAGAGAAACGTGCTCCGTTCAATACGAACACGCTGAAATTATCGAGAGAATTTTTGTTCTGATCACTCCGTTGTTTGAGCTCCAGCAATATCACGAGCGCAAGACGCACTGAAAGGACTGACATGAGCTGTGGGTTTTCTCAAGTTTCATACATTAACAATGGCACAGGAGGAGCTCTTGTACGTAGACCCTTGGTGCTGTAAATTCTATAACAACATGTGCTCCTAGTAAACCAAAATCAAGTGGAATTAATAATAATAATACACTGCTCCATGAATATAATGTCTATAGAACATTTTTTATATATTTAGTAATTACAAAGCAATTACAACATATTGCTTAGTAATAAATTCTATTGGAACTAGTTTAATTAGGGGCAATTTTCATATTTTACTGATTTAGATTTTTCATGCTTGAATTATTTAACTGCCCATTTATATTTTCTGTAAATTGTGTTGCCCTGCATGTACGTCCAAGCCTTCTCTATGAGGCCAGGATGACTGAAACCGTATCTGCTGACTTAAAAGTCATTACATTTAATGCAATAAATGAACCAATTAAAGACCCACCGTGTGTAAGCAGTAAGCTGAGAATGTAACTGATGGAATGATGGAAATGCTGATGCAATGTAACAAATATTCCCAAAGGCTCCACTGGAAATCCAAGTGAGTTAAATAATAAAAAAGCAGGCTGATCTCAACAAACTGTTTTGAACAAAACAGACAAAAGAGCTTATTTACATTCTGGCAGTAAGTCACCAGCAAAGGCCAATCATTGTAATGTAAATGCATAACCTCTGTTACACTCCCCGGGAGAGGCCAGATCTCTATCATTTCACCCCTTGTCTCATCATAGAAGCACAATTCTCTGTTGTACCGTATAGCGTATTTGAGATCAATAGCAGGCGCCATGTGTGAATACATCTCAGTGGTTGTTTGATATTGTCACTCGGGAGCTCCGGGGGCTGCTTAAAAGCGTGGAGACAGAAAATAAACTATTCTAGCAGCATGACTAATAATATTCCATTCGTTCCAAAGTGTTGCACGTTCATTTTGGGAAAAAAAGAAAAGACCACACGTCGTCTCGAGCCCGACATTTCAAATCAAAGCGATTTCTTCATCTCGACGGCTGCTGTTTGCAAAGCAGACAAGAATTAGCTTAAAAAAATAATCAATGCTGAAGTGTAACATGTGTGATCATTGGAGAATATAGAAGCCAATTTGTAAATTTAGTTTGCCAACATTAAGACCATGTGATATTTGCAGAAGAGGTTATCAGACTTTGACCGGCCATGTGCAGATTTCAGCTGAGAGGCAAACAGTCTGAATGTGGGCAGGGAAAACGGTTCAGGTGAGCTCTGATTGTAGAGACAAAAGTGGCAAGAGCGACAGCTGAAATAAAGCTGGCTTTATATAGCAGCAGAGGAGGAGAGGTACTGAGGGCTGCCTTCACGGCAGCAGAGGAGAGGGAGCTCCAAATCAAAGCTCTCAATTTTCTGCTCGGTCTTCTTTCCGACCCTTTTCCTGCGGTCGCACGCCTTGGGTAGTGACCGAAAAAAAAAAAGATCGCTGACACAAGCAGCCCGAGATGAGGTTCCTCCACGGGGTGGCTGGCCTGACTCCACGTGAGAAAGTGAGCAGTTCAGCAAAGCGAGAGGGCTCCAGTATCGAGCTGCTGTGCCTTCGCACTGACAGGAGCTCTGGCTGAGGCGGTTGAGGCTGTTAGACCTGACCACAGAGCAGACCTGAGCACACTGGAGGGATTACTGACCCCGAGCTGGAGGAAGATGAAGGGGGAAAGAATATCTAGGCTGCTCTGGCCGCACCTTTACCACAAGGACCCTGACCTTGATAAATGCTCAGAGAGAATAGATGATGGGTGGCCTAAAAGTTTGAAGGTGGGCAGTTGTCTCATTTATATGATAAAGACGATACTGTTGTGTATCATACTGATGCTTAATGTGCCCATCCAAAGCTTCCAGAAGCCAAGGTGTGGTTCCCAAAGTGATTGTTATATGCAAGGCTGTGACTTCTTTGGCACCAGAGTATAAATCTGAGCTCCTCACCCTGTGCTGTCCAAACAGAACCCTCAGGTCTGCCAGTCTGGCTCTTCAACCATTCCACAGTCCAGGTTAAAAACAGCGTAATCGAGCCTTTGTAGAAATGGCTCCTCTGC
The DNA here is from genome assembly GCA_037975065.1 of Chaetodon trifasciatus. Taxonomy (NCBI): domain Eukaryota; kingdom Metazoa; phylum Chordata; class Actinopteri; order Chaetodontiformes; family Chaetodontidae; genus Chaetodon; species Chaetodon trifasciatus. The sequence continues at coordinate 2,016,897 of JBBMOE010000007.1, forward strand.
TCTTAAAATTGTGACATGACGTGTGACATTTGTTGTCAGAGTCCTACTGTTATCATTATTATTATTATTATTATTATTTCAAAAACCAAAAGGCAAAAGTAGCAAATTCTACCACTTGATTTGAAATGTATAAAGACAAATTCCAACATTACCTCAATTTATAGGAACATCCCTCCAAACAACTTAACTTTCTGGCAGGGATTCAGCAAATATTTTAACCAAGAAGCTAAAATCCGAAGGCATGTAGTCAGTCAGCGACATCAGCACATTTTATCACACCTCCAGTGTCATTGTGCAAAGTAAAAATCAACTGCTGAACAGACTGAAGCTTTGTTGAACAGCTCCACAACTGGAGGGCAGACTTGCAGTCCCCTGGGTTATCAGCCAGCGGCAACAGCGCTGACTGAGCGCAGAGGTATGACCATTCAGAGACCCGCGTGTGGGAGGAGGCGGAACAGCACAGAAGAAGAAGAAGATGCAGAAGCAAGGGGGACCGGCAGTCTGAGACTGGAGCATCAGGGACATGTGACTTCATGTTTTCTTCTTGTGGGTAGAAGGTCAGTGAGGCACATTGGTTCCATTTGAGTGTTTCTTAGTCAGCTCACTGCTGCCTTAACAGCTTCCTTTTCCCCCCTTTGTGCTGATACAACGTCACAGGAGCACTACGAAAATAGATGCAACAGTCGACTAAGACAAGGTTAACTCGATCAGACAGCCCCAGCCTCCGAACTCGGCTCCCACTGGAAAATTTTGCTCTTTCACATCAGGACAGGACATGTGCTCTCCATTGTTGCGATGTAAAATCAACTTTTCTTGTATTATTTATGACATGAACATTTTGAACATCTACTTCCTTTGAATTTCATCTTCATCTCAGAGAAAAAAAAGATGTACTCTACAGTCGAAGGTACATTAATATCACAGGAAGGACATGTTTCAGTCCTTATAATGCATACAGTACTCTCAAACGCAGACCTTTGGCAGTGTACCGCACATGTTGATCCCTATTCTTTTCTGGCTTTCTTTAATCATTAGCAGCACATTATCTGGCCATCACTGGCCTCCCACAGTCGCACACTAGCTGCTTGTTGTAACAACCTACTCTCCAGATACTCGTTATTCCTCCTACAAGCACATTTCTTTAGACACCTCAAGTTCTTAGAAAAGTACTTAAAGCCCTCTACTGAACCCCAAAAATCTCTGTAAAATACTGAAAAAGTGAAGGACAATCTGAACAATAGTCCGATAACACACTCACAGCTCGGAGTGTCCCTATCTCCACCGTCTCATAAAAACTTAATGCGTCCAAGCTCTTAAAACCCAGACAAGGAGAGCCCATTTCACCAGCAGAGAGAAGTTCAATTTCACTGCAGAACCTTCTCTAGCAAAAAAAAGCTTCGCTTCTCCAAAGCCACTTGGCAGAAGAGTGAAATCCCATTAAATCTTTCAGCAAAGCTTCCATAAATATTGTGAGGGAAGTGTCCCAAGTCACACTTGCGCCTGTCTGCTGAAACAGAGCACTGTCCACCCTCTTGGAAAAGCTATTGTTAGCAGATGGTGGCTGTATTGCTGCCTTTATAAACCATCTTTAGGGTATCAAAAAAGATATTTCAACTTTGTAAAACTACCTCATAACTACTGTCAACACATTGCATCTTGTAAGCCACACAAACATATTGATAGACACTCTCCCATCAGCACACTGGCCAAAAAGATTTCTTAGAACGTAAAAGGAGTACAGCTGCTGTGCCCTCTTTAAAAAGTCCTTTACTAACAAATCAATAAGCCTTCTGACAAACCCAATACCATTTTAAAATGATCACTATAAGAGAGAAAACACACTCAGCATGGAATGAGGAATGATTGGAAAGAAATCTCACCTCTTTCACAGGTATTATCCCAGAAGCCAGTTCCAGTGCAGTCACAGATGAAGCGGTTCCACCCCTCCTTACATGCTCCGTTGTTCTTGCAGGGGTTGCTGTCGCACTGTTTCCCTGTCAGCTTGCTACATGACGATTTGATGCCAGTCATATTCTGGGACTGAGCTATCTGCCGAATGTCCTTGCTGCGTCCGTCGATGAACAGATCCCGCACGCAGCCCACGTAGCCGTAGTTGAGCATAGCGGTCCAGAGCTCGGTGGGGAGCACCAGGCCAACCCGGTTGTCGGGCAGCCCACCCAGATAAAGGTCCCCCTCCAAGTCCAAGATCTCATTTTCCCCACTGGCGGTGAAAGGGGTCCGACGGCTGTTTACTGAGATGATGCCTGGAGGACGAAAAATCCATTATTAAATACTGTCCAGACGCCATCCTGCAAAAATGTACCAGTCAACATGTCATGTAATCTGCTCCCATCACATGCAGTAAAAAAAGACCGGCAAAGGAGTGAGATGATATCACTTGTTTCTTATTGATTTTTTGAAAATCATGTGTCATGTTCTACTAGTTAAGTGGTCCGCCATACTTTGCTGGCTGATAGAAAACGCCACTGACATCAAGTGACATTTCCAGAGTTTGCCACTTCCACAAACATGATACTTTAGGTCTGAACAAGCGTGTTACATTTAAACTGAGGGTGAGACTGACAGCTGCTTTTTCTGTTCATCAAAGTGACAAAATGACAACTCTTTTGTGATTTTGCAACCAGAAACTCTAACAAATTGGAGGTGCTGGCGAACACGATCAAAAAAGTTATAAAAGAGGCCGACAAGAATAGCGCACCTCTGTCTGTGCTGCCATGTGGTCCAAGTGGGTGGCGGTGCAAATCTATGTCTGGCAGCCAAAATTGCACTGATCAGTAACTTTGTAATGCTCTCTTCGGGGGAGTCTATTTGAGTCACAAAATTACAGAATGAAAGGCAGAAAAAAAATAAAAAAAGAAGGGAAAAAAATACGCTTTCATGCATCTTTGATCTCTGTGTGTGATCCACATCAGAAAAAAGAGCCTGAACACCACAAGGTAAATATTTTTTGTGCTTGTATTTCATTCATCTTTATACATCCATAGAACCCCAAATTAATGTAGATCTACGAAGAGTCACATAGTTGGGATACATTAAGAAAAAGCTGATTTGAGAAGGTTTACTTTTAGTGTACATGTGTATTATCAACAGAAACGAGTGTATTAAAACCAAATGTACAACTGCATTTGTAATTCAGAGGTGCTGTGACAATATTCTCTCATTTCTAGTCCAAACAATTCAATTACAGCACAGACAAAATGAGACATGATGTGCGAGCTCAGCTAGACTCGATCAACGCTGCACTTTCTTTCAAATATCTGTCATAGATGGCTTAGATCATCACCTTTTTTGAGAGGCTGACAGGCACAGATTTTACAAATCTTTTAAAAGGCAAGAATCCAAATTCAAACAAAAGAAATCAGAATTACTGGGATTAACTTCAGGCCATTTGTTAATTAACATACGACCTGTATTTGCACCTCTCTATCTAGCCTTTACTGAGATCAAGTAAGAGATGAAAAGATCACTCATCACAAAAAACCCAAATTTAGCTTGTCTGAAAATGGCACAATATTGAGTTTTCAGATTTTACTTATGTTACATTCACCTTGCCACCAGACGGAGAGATTCAGGCTAGAGTTCTTTATGGACAAGAAATTTAATTCACCTGCAACATTTATTAACATTTCACTCAAGCCACAAGTGTGATTATGCCTGCTCTTAACCATCCCTCAGTCTGGTATCCATATATCTGTCTCATTCCTCTTTTTCGCTGTGAAAATCCTGCTTTCTACTCTGCTATCGCACTGAGGGCTGTGCCGGTGATTAATCAAAGCAGCGAGCTCTGACACACGGCTAAATTGGCTGCTCTAACCTGATATATAACACAGGCTGTAGCACCGACTAACACACGGAGTTCTCTGGAGGATCCCACCTAATGCAGAGATTGCATTGGGTTTGGGGCTCAAGGCAACAGAAGTTTCTAACCCTTTTCTCTAATATAATCTTCCTCTAATACTCTCTGTGTATTTGGCCATGTTTTGAGGTCAGAGGACATCCAGATGGAAGGAAGCGAGGGGAAATAGAGTCAGTAGCTATCTAGGAAGAAGTATGACATTTTCCCTGCAATAAATCATTTCTGAAATGAACGTATTGAGAAGTTTACATCATGCTGTGGTTGTGATGCAGGAAAAAGCTGAAACAAGGACAGGATAGCTACAGTGATTCTACAGTGTCTTTATTATTCTAGGATTTTTTTTAATTGTAATTTCCATGAACCCAAACAACTTTAGTTAATTAAAAGCAGTTGAGCCATCATCATTGATGTTGTAGAATGGTCTCGGAAAAGGTCTTGGATGTGCATACAAGTGCAAGGTAATGATGGTGAAAATGACTTCCATATTTCCCATTTCGATTTTGTATTGACATAAATATGTTGCTCAATTAAGTCAATTATTATTAAATTAATAAATGGCCATTTTGAAAACATATTCTAATTTACACACTCTCTTAAGCCAGCTACGTGGGGAACAACAGCACTGCGAGTCTACATCTATGCTAGAGGATCTGTGAGGCTGTGCTTAGACACAGCTGTGTCCTGGCTAATGCTAATATCACCATGCTAATGTTAAGATTTAGCAGGTGTAAGATTTAGCATGTTCGCTTGTTTAGTTCAGCATGCAATCATTTCCCAGTTTGCAGTAAAGACAAAACACAGCTGAGGTTAACAGGATTGTCATTAGTTTAGCAGGTAATCAGGGATTAAAGAAAAGTATTGGACTAACTGAAAACTGGTTGATGATGATGATGATGACGCTAGATAAAAAGTCAATGAATCAGCAGTGATTGCAATTCACCCTGTGAAGGACATGTTTTCAAATGTAACGGCAATCCATCTGATTGTTTGTTGGACATTTTAATCAAAAACACAAAGGTGAACCTCATGGTGGCATGAAAGGTGAGCAAAGTCAACCACAGTAGGATTCCTCCTCTTGGGACCATGAATGTGTGTACAAAACTTTATGGCAATCCTATTTGAGTCTAGAGTGAAATAGGTGGACTGGTCAACTGACCAACAGTCCAAAATTGGCATCCTTTGAGCCATGCCACTCAAATGGCTAAAATATGTCATATCTATTAGTCTCACATCTAAAATTCTGCTGCTATTTTATACAGTAAATGAAATACCTTTGGGCTTGATGACTAACAGAACGAACACTGTTAGCCATTTAAGAAAAAGCCTGTTGGCCTCTACTAGTGATGGACAGGGAGGCATTTGCTACTATTTTTGGCATAATGAAAACAATTACAAATCATTTCTTGATTCATTCCCCAAAATATCGGTTTAAAATTTGAAATGATGAATTATGATACCCCCTCACTATAGCTAATATACAGCACAGTATCTACAGCAACGCTACAGAGAATAGCTGTCATTCTTCACCCGGTATTTTCAGCTATATTGTTCAGGAGCTCACCGTTATTTCTCTTGGTTTGATTACTCTGTGCTCTGGCAGTTATTTGACTTGTCAGCTCTGCCTATAAATTCATGTACTGTATCGCCGAAGGCAACATATTTTTAATTGAGCCAGGGATTCAGTTTCCTGATTGAAGCCATTCTTGATTATATGTTTGTGTGTAAAAGAGAGAAATGAAAAACAGCGACAGTTACAAAACCCCAGCGGCTTCTCAAAGCACCAGGCTGCTCACAGTTTACTTAAACAACTTTAACAACCCATGACAGTGACGTTAACCAGACATGAAGTTTATAATATTGCTTCAGTAGTTAGTTCGGAGTACTTCAAAAAGAGAAAATTGAGTTTGAACTTTCTTTTTAACTCTGAAGCTGTTGTTCTGCCCCTTCCTTATTTCCCTCCATCCTTACCTGAGCGACCGTCTCTCTGGATGTCCACATGGTGCCAGGCGCCGTCATTGACCTTTGCCTGTGTGGCCTTAACCTTGATGGTGCCGGAGCCCATGTCCAGCAGCAGGTACAGCCCTCCATCCAGCAGCTCCACCGCAAAGAAGTCCACCTTGTTGTTCTTCTGGCCCTTCGGGTCCCGCCGGTCCTGGGGCTTACCGTGGGTGAAGAGTATCAACCCATTGGGTTCAGAGGTGCGGAAGTCAAAGGAGATGGAACCCACGCGTTTGGTGTTCCATTTCGGCAAGGCCAGGTAGGAGTCCGGGGTTTCAAAGTTGATGGGGTCAAGGGTGGGAACGTTTTCGCACTTGAAGACCACGTCACCCTGAAGTTTCATCTTGGGGTCTACGATCCGGGCGAGGCGGGACAGCTCCAGACGGATATCATTGTTCTTGTACACCACCTGGGGAAGAAATACAAGGGTTGGAGCTTTTTTCACAACTGTAGGAGGTAATTTGTCGGTGCAGTAATGGTTGAAAAATACTTATTTCAATGTGAATTAATTGCACTCCACTGCAAACTGTAATATTATAGCATCATACTCCAGAGTAATATTACATTGCCAATTTGAGGACAGCTGGATCGATAAAACTAATATCTTCTAAGGTGTGTGCAGCCCAGTTTATTTTTCAGTCATTTTCTATTTCAACTTCAATTTATCCAAGATAAAAAGGAGATTGTACACAAATCCATGACTGTATTTTCGTTTGATTGAACACCTGCCGACCGAAGGGCGAGAAATGATGGCTAAATTATCAGTTAGCCATTCCCTGTAATTTTCACAAGAGCAGCCTCGGTGAACATGGGTGAAACCCCACAAGAGTATCTGTGACCCTGTGAGAATATATCCAGTATTATACCCATTACCAACAAAAAATATGCCCCAACCCCCTAATCCACAAAAGTAGAGAGCAGCCCCACATTATAGTCAAATACAAAAAAGGCCTCAAAAAAGGAGAGTAGAATATTGTCAATAGGAATCCACTGAGGTGGAAAATTAATGTTTTTTCCTTTTTTTTTTCCTTCCTGGGGAGGAAGACAGGCTTTTTCTGGTATATAGGGCAGTGTGTGCACAGGAAACAGCAACACTGTTAGAGGGAGCACAGCTGTCAGCAAACAGATTTTACTGCTGCGGGATTACCGATAATCCTGGAAGATTTGACAGTAAATCAACACAGGTGACCTGAACGCCGAGGAGGACTGACGAGACGAGGAGAGAGAGAGAGAGAGAGAGAAACCGGGGAGAGAGAAGGACGAACTGGTGGGAGTAAGGGCAGCAGAAAAGAAGGCAACTGCTCGAGAAAGAAAAATGTCAGGAGGCAAACAGAAAGAAAAAGGCTGGCTTTCAAAACATGTGTATATGTTTGTCTGTGTGCGTGCGTGTTGGTGTACCATACTATGATGTAGCTGTCAATGTGGTTAATGACCACACTTAATCTCCTGAATGTGACACACAACAAAATACTTACCCCACACTTTGTCAAGCACTTAATCTACTGGTAATGCACCACACAATGCTAATTAAGCTAATTTCCTTTTAAATACAGTATATTTATGCTACCTGCAAGAATGCTTCTGACTGCATGAACAGAGAGCTACACCAGAGATGCACAGGGCTAGGGCTGCAGCTAATGACTGTTTTGATTATTGATAAATCTGTTGATTATTTTCTTGATTCATCAATTAATCATTGGTTCTGTAAAGAGATCTGGCAGCTGATTTATGAACCACTTCTGTCTCACCCAGTAATTAATTTGTAGTTTAACCCAGCAGAGATTCGATTATGACTAAAATCATAAAACTCTGTGACTTCTTGCATTGTGATCAGAAGAAATGCATAATTTAATAAACCCTGGAAAGGTGCATTAGTGTTGAAGTGGAATTTTGGCCATAAACTGTAAGAGTACCCAGCTAGCAAGAGACATGCAGGTTAGCAGCTCACGTGTGGGCAGATTTCTGGGCTTACGGAGGTCCACCATCAGCCCTGCAATCACAACGTGAGGAACCGACTGAGATTTATAGGATCAAATATCGGCTTTATGAAGTACAGGGTTGTGGCTTTTATTTTCCACAGTTGAAGTTTACTGTTGGAGGAGCTTAAAACAGGACTAAAATTATCTTATTAATGGCATTTGATGACTACATTTTCAACATAAAAAAAGCTCTACAGGATCTATTTGACAGATTTTTTGGCAAAAGTACTTAAGAAGTAAAATTATTTTACATGCATTATAAAAGGGTGGGGGACCTCTGCCCTCCCTTTGGATACCCAGCATCAGCTTTTCAAAAGACCATATTCTAACAGTGGGACACTGTTCTGCAGGCAAGATCTGTGGTGAGCGAGCTAATAGCTAAGAAGCTGGAACCTCATTCAGAAGGAGAATTTGTGAAGGACAGCCTTGTTGTCGCTGCAGAGCTGCTTGACCAGACAAAGTGAAATTGCTCCAAAGTGTTTGTTTGGAATAATTCTTAGAGATGAAGGAAAATCTGACGTGCACACTCAGTGATAGCAAGTGTCTGTGTAATTTGGCCTTCATGGCGGACATCAACACGAACCTCTCAGAGCTGAACCTCAAGCTCCAGCCAGCTTCTCAGCTCCCTGCTTTCAAATGTGAAATCATCTGAAGTTGCAAGTGCAACTGGAAAGAAGAACAAAAGCCTGCTGTGACATCTGAACATGCTGCCGAATGTGAAAAGTCCTTCTGGCATTTGGTGAGAGGTTTCAGGACATGAAAAGTAAACTAAAGGAGCTGAACACATTTGCTGATGTACCTCATCGAGAGTCAGTTCTGCTCAAGACTGACAGACCCAAACCTCAAAAACAAGCTGTGAGTGGCAGCATCATCTGACGCTTCACATCAGATATTTTAGATGCCTTGCCAGGCCACCCCTATGAAAAATGTCTGGGGTTGATGCAGAAGACAAATATAAGCAGAAAATGCTTGTGTAAACAAAACAGTTGATAATTCCTTTTCTGTAGACTGACTGACTGCCATTTCAGCTCTACAGGGACATTAGATCCAGTTAGAAAAGGCCACCCTAATGCTTATCTGGCTAAGCTAAGCATGCTAATATGAGTCATGGCTCGAGGGACCGTCTCTGTTTGTTCTTCTCGCCTGCATGTGATTATCAGCTAACCTCTGTAGGAGGAATCCGGCTCTGATTATTCTCAATCAGTGGCAGATAACAAACAACTGTCATATTCAATGTAGTTTGGAAATTATGATAAACATTAAATGAGAAACAGGGATGATTTTGGAATTGATATCTCACAGACATGTTGCAGCTGCCCCGCAGATGAAACTTTATGGAGCTTTAACTGTCATTACTGATGTCTCTGAAAAACTGATGTTTTTACATGTTTTCTTCTGAAGCCAAATACCTTGCAATCCACTTTCAGCAAGCTTTTAGACTCCTCTTTGGCAGGAGAACAAACTGAATATTACATGAAAAGAGAAAGAGAGAAGAAAAAGATGCTTTAATGCTGCTCATTTGCAATGTTTTTTTTTTTCTAACTGCACTGTGATGGTCACTGTGCAGTTCTTAGATTTAATCTCTCAAACTCGCCAAAGTTTCAGGCGCTGTGCGTCTGTCTTTGAGACACATTAAGTAGAATTTTTCGACACATGGGAAGAATAATTAATCTCTGCGATTCCCTTACGACACAAGGTCTCCATCAGAGCCACAGCAGGCTGTTGCAGGGTTATACTCTTGTCTGCGCAACTCATGAAAACTTTGCTCTCTATCTTAGTTTTCTTGACAGGCGAAAGTCTGTACAAACTCTCCCAGGCACTATAATGTTATTCTGGGATGAACTAATCTTACAATCAGCCAGACCCCGATCTGTTTCGGGATTATGATTTTGTCTGGTCTGCTGCAGGCTGATCGATAAGGTAATCGAAATGATGTTATAAAAGAGGAACTGACTACTGCGGCTATGTGTACCTCATCTTTTCCTTTGTTATGGCTGTGCTTTGCTACGCTATCCTTCGGCCTATCAGCAGCCTTATGGGACACATTCATAATGCAGGCACAAGGGACTGTAACGACTCCATAAAGCCCAGATCCTCCGTCTCTGCTCCAGGATGGTGTATTGATTGGGTCCTGGTTAGGGTGAGGGAAGGGCAGGTGGGTGGAAGCGCGACGCATGCATGGACACACACACACACACACACACACACATACACACACACACACACACACACACACACACACACACACACACACAATCTCCCTCCTAATCTACTTCAGATCAGTGCTCATATCCTCTTGGCCCTGGCCACAGCTGCTGTCAGCTGATGATTTAGGCCCAGTGTTAATGAAGAAGCGGGGTAATTCCACTGAAGTGAAGATACACAGCCACACACACACACACACACACACACACACACACACACACACACACACACACACACACACACACACACACACAAAGAGTTAGGTATTCCATTCAGTCTGTAGCATGGACTTACTGCTGCCACACCAACCATTGCCTCTACAGCTGCACCTTTACCTCCACTGCTGTACACATTTAGCATGTAGTGTCTAATCCTAGAGCTCCACCTGGGGAGAGAGTGTGCCTCCATCACTTCCATCTGTCCAGTTTTACTAAGTGTTAAGACATACGCATTGCAGGGAGTGATAAGTGAGAGCCATGAGGGAAAAATCAACCCCATATATTTATAGAGAGATGTTAGTTCTCAGTAAATCTGTCTCACATGTTGTTCGACTCAAATATTTGACTGTGGCACCGCGTCCATTGCTGCTGGATGAGATTGCCAGTTTGATTCATTACTTATCAGCAGATGCTTTAATTCTCAAAACTAGAGATTTGTGTTAATTTTGAAACCAGTTTGTTAGTCTCCCTCCCAAACGACTGGTGTCTGTCATATAATCATACATACACAGTACATGGGCTCTTCTCTGTCACTGTCTCTTTGTCGTCTGTCACTACACCACCACACTCCTCCCCCCCTCCACATCCAGGACCTTGTCTGGATCAGCACTCGAGATAATCTTCAAGGCCGGCAGCTCACTGACTTCAACTCTCCCGTATCATTGTTCAAATATTAAATCCAAAACAGTTGAGCCAGTACCGAGGTTTACACCAAAATTAGGAATTCATTTTAATCCTAGTTGAGATGCACTTCAGTAATTATTATTATTCAGTAGTTATGTATATAAGCAATTAGGTTTTTACAGCACATATGAATTGAATAGAAACTGTTTAATAAAAAAGTGCAGTTTGTGTTCTCATCCTTGCCAGCCTATGCTGTTAGATGTTAAAGTTACTGCATATAAACCAGCACAGAAAATAAAAAGAGGACAAATTAATACAACTTGACAGTGACTGCATGTCTTCCATAAAAACAAAATGTATTTCTAAAAGTACAAATGGTGAATTTTACATTCCAGTTTGTTACGGATCAACAAAAAACAAGATATAAGATTATGATTCATGACTTCAGAGGTGGTTGTACGCAGATTTTTACCTTTTTTTTACCTTCTAGTTGTTACCCCTCAGGTCTGAAAAGCAAAGCGAAGCATCTCCGGGCTGTCACTTCATAATTAGCATACAGACATGAGAGTGGTATCAATCTTCCCATCAAACTCTTGGAAAGACAGAAAATAATCCCAAAATGTCAAACTCTTCCTTTAAAAGGAACAAATTTAGCATATGAAGTAAGTTTCAATATTCAGATGTTTTTCTTCTTCTTTTCTTCAATTTTGACACATCATGAAAACAAAACTTCTTTTTTTAAATTTCTTCTTTTCTGTAATTACATCTGAGTTAAGTTTACCCAGTGGATCAAAAAGGGGTTCAACAAAAGGATGACGATGGTTTACCATCTCTGTTTTTAGCTGCACTCTTTCAAAGTATGACTTAAAAAAAAGTTGTTTCTTTGTCAACAGTAAAAACTCCTCACTCCTCTCATGTGCTATCAGTTATCAAAGGTGTGACCGTGCTCCCAAGGCCACTGATTTTAAAAATATCTTTTGGAAAATGTAGTTGTGTAATATCATGAAATGCGAGCTTTTAAGTTACCCAGAATTTAGGATATAAATTTGCTCATCAGGTGTAACCTAGAGCCAAATCCTGTAAACAAACAGTGTTTAGCATCTTAGCCTACGGGGCGGTGAGGGTGAAAGGTGGAAGTATTCTATTATAGTCTGAGGTTTGCACACATCCATCACCGGCTGGCCCTCTAAGGTGACATAAAAAATGTAAAATAATTAAAAGGACAGGGTGACATTTGCATTAGTATTGGAGGGGAAAACAAGTGCTGCCTGAACATACTGTGGTGACTAACACAAAACCGATGACGACAATGTTCCTCTCAAATGCCAAATCTTGGTCTCTTGCCCTCTCTCCTCTCCTTCTCACTTACTCATCATCCTCTTGATCTCCGTCCATATCTGTTGTTTTTCTGTTTCTGTCTCTGACCTGCTGACATTTACCTCACCTGCACTTGTCTTCTCTTAGGTCCTGTCACTCTCCTTTTTTTTTGTAACTCTCACACCTTCTGACCTCACATACATCTTCTTGCCGTTCTTCTGCCTCCTGCATGCAGTAGAGATGACGGCGCATGCCCCGGCCACCCCCACAGTCTGACACAAGTTGCCACTACACAGCTCCAGCGCCGCCACGGGTGCCCTGCGACACCGCAGGGAGGGGCTGGGTGGTGTGAGAGCTGCAAACATCAGACTGACCAGAGAGCGAGCTGGGCGGCTGCCCACTGGCCCTCGGTCACGTGACACGCTGCAGCCCACATGGCAAAACACGAGTGTAGGCGGGACATGTGGGTGTGCTGTGCATGGATGACATCCCATGTAGCCTGCGGGGGCAGATGAGTGCAGTGGAGACTGAACGAGCGAGAGGGGTTGTGATGGCAGCACGCAGCATCTCTTTTGTTGTCAGACGAAAGACAAAGGGAGGTATTCACTCACTGCAGCAACACATGCCTCCATCTGCTTATTCATCAGCTCTGTGTGTTGCACTTTTTTTTTGTATCTCCTCATGGACAGAGAGCAATATGCAGCATCCCTGCTTCAGGAGCATTTGAAGTTGCTCTAGCGAGACATTGCACACATACACGCAGTCATACTGATCTGAGCAATGGGCCAAACTCAAGTGAATCATTCCCCCATTATCAGGGCATACTGAATCCAAAGGAAGAGGTGGACGGGGCAGGAAGGAGTAAATATGGCGTAGGAGAGCAAGAGAGACAAAGAGATGACGCATAGGGTGAAAGAATACATGCAATACAGCGTGTAGAAAGATTCGATGAGTTGGGCTTCGTTTAGCAACAAAGGAGACGCTGTGAATGAATATAAGCATGAAGTGGAGATCACACAGCCGGTCATGAGCGTTTTGCATGGTCCTGGGTAGCAGCTGGCGTCATGCCTGCTTAATGGAGCAACGCATTATGAACAGTTGCAGATCGCACAATACTACCACTGCCCAACCACATGGTGAATCACCTCCATGATTCTGTCCACCCAACGCTCTCTCTCAAGGGCCAACTCATGCTGAGTCACACTTGTTAGGATAATATTGGAAACACATGGAAGATACAACTGCCTCTGCATCACTGACTGAGATGGAATATGCAAATCTTTACATTAATGCATTTGCCTTCTCAAAACTGAATCTATTTTTGTACATGAACAATAGGTCAAATGACTATATGCAGTGTGGAAAGGCTGTTTGTAGTGAAATAGAGAATTTAACCTGACCCTGTGGTTCCCCTGAGCACTGAGGAGCGTTCTAGCAGCTTTCATCTGATGTTTTTGGTTTTCTGGTATGTAAATGGGTTTCTTTATTTTGGTTCACCCAGGTCTAAACATTGTTTGGATCTGTGTGGGCAGCTACTTTCACCTTCAGACAAGTGTTAGCATCAAGCAGATGAACCCAGTGGAACATTATGCAGACAAAACGCCAGAGCCGAAAAAGTTCACATAAACCAGATGTACACAAGCTGAACAGCACTGAGCGGCGGACAAACAGTCAGCAGACAGCTGATGAACGTAATTGAGCATTTAGGAGATAAAGAGCCAACTTCACAAACTCCTTCTGGCGAGGACAAACATATGCACTTTCATTTGTCAGGTAGCAGGAAACACAGCTCCAAATGAATGCTAACGTCACTCCATGTCTGCTGGATGTGTACATAGGCACCTGTGTGCTAACCTGCTTGCTACATCGACTTTGTGAGGCTGCAACATGTTAAATGTGCGGTTTTAGGTTTATTATGCGTCGAAACTTTAACAAAACAAGTATAAAAGTGTGATGCTTTAGCACCATTTCAAAGTAGCATCATGATTATTAAAGCTATATGAATATGAATCTAAGGAAAAGCTGTCATCCACTGTTCCACTGACTCTTTTCTTATCTTGGAACATGAGCTAAGTAACGGTATGTTTAGTTCATGTGACATCATGTAAAAAAGGATGAACGTGTACTCTTTTATAGCTGCGCATGCTTTCAGTGAGCACTAATGCGTCAGGTTTAACTCGGTTTTGATCCAAGTAGAGGTCGACGCTCATGCAGCAAGTCAAGCCAACATCATATCTTTACAGGCTAGAAAACATATCTAATGAAAGCATGTCGCTGACACAAACACTAACATTATCCTAAAGGGTGGCTTACCAAGCAGCGCACCAAAGCTGTACATGAGATTTACTCTCTTTATAATCACACTGTGTCATATTTGCCCATACTTGATAATGAATGAGGAGGCTCAGGCAAGAAGTAGTTCAGGCCTCATGTGGGAATTTACTGCAACGCCGTGTGCAACATCATACAGAGCAGCAGCCACGTTACCTTCTATCATGGTCTATCACGTACAGTATTTTTAGACTAATAATCTATCACTAAGATAAATACAGACGCAACGACTGACTTTGTGAAAAAGCTGCAAATCTACAGCGTTTAGAGTACCGTGCCTATAAAACCATATACAATCTGCATGCACATTTATGTTTCATGCATTTGTGTTGGACTGACTTCCATGGTTGTGCATCAATGAATTCTCCTATTTTGCAAAAGCACAAACATAAATGCACAAATGTCTTTAAATATGATACCATAAACATGGAGAATTTTATCACTGGGTGCACACTGTGGGATTTCTGATCTTTCCTCCTTGCTGCACACCAGGATACCATCAAGGCATGTGTTCATCTATAATTCTTTGATTATACAATCAAGTAGAGGCAGGCAGTCCTCATCCTCGCTTTAAAAGCTCTTTCTATTGTGTCATTTTGGTAATTTTGGTGCTTGATTGTACACTAGGAGCAGACAAAACACAGGTTGGATGTTAATGATATCAGGCACTCGTGAGTGAGGTCAAAGCTCAGGATATTTATTCACGGAGCTTCGGGTAACCGTGCCATTGTAACGGGGTCAGAACTAGAAATGTTTTCACTGCATATGTGTCTGTGTGAGAGAGAAAGACAAAGCGCCACAGCAGCTGAATGGATCGCGGATGCATTAGCCAATGTGGTAATGACTGGAAGAACAGCAGCCTGAGCATGAGCATCTCAGTGGAAACATAAAACAATGCAGACAAGGTGACTTTCTCTTAGCATTCAGCCAAACATGGCTGCATGTGTGTGTGTGGGCGCTGGCGCGTGTGTGTGCGTGCACTCCCAAAAGAAGTAAGAGAGTGTATAGTGGTCTGATGGAAGCAGACTTGGCTAAATGAAAGGCATGTTGGAAGGAGCTCGTCTGAGCTTGGCAGCACATCATGAGGCTTACTGGCTCTTGACAAAACTGAGAAGGTTGTGATGGAAAGGAAACACAGGCAGGACGAGGGCCAGCCTGAGACACGGCTGCATATTAATGCCCCGATAGTCAACCTAAAAATATAATGAAGGGTGCTGAGATACCACCAAATAAAGTAAAATATGAAGTTCTGTAGAGTTTCTGCTGGGTTAAAGTCAATTTTCTGAATGTATATAAGAACGACATCCACTAAATGTTAACAGTGTTTTCAATTTTACTTTTTTATCAGCACACTTTGGATTAGAAATGTGTTTGAAGGAGTACGAGGTTTAGTGCTAGAGGTGGAAATTACAAATCAGTTTGCTAATTCAAGTATTTTAGTTCACTCCAGAATGAAGATTCAGTTCACCTTTTTCTCCGCTTGGCACTCAAATCACTGTTCAAATGCACTTAAGTACATCTGTAAGTGAATGCATCACTAGTTATCATGTAGTGCAGTCATAAGTTTAGTCAGTTCAACTTGTTATGTTAGTTCAATACAAACTAGGCCTATAAAATCATTGTTTATAAGGTTAGCATTTGATTGTCTTTTAATGAGATTTAATAATGAGGTATAAAATACTGTATACCACAAAATTGTTCAGCAATTTCTGTTTCCATAAATTCTTACACTTCTCATTGATTTTGGTCAAAACTGTACAAAGAATTTGTGGATTGTTGTGAGCATCACAAATGATCAAAAATCGAACAATGATAGTTGAAAGTACACCTCCAGTTAACTAATTTAAGCTGTCTGGTGCAAGCATTGATAACTGAATTAGCTTGACATCTGATCCCTGCTTGAAACTTCAACCAGTTTCTTCACAGGATAAAAATATGGAGGATCTATTAATGTTCACAGTGTTGGATTTCCCCATTTCATGTGATCTGTTTATTGCTGAGTACGGAGGAGCTGCATGGCATGGCTGCAGCAGTAGCATAATATTAGTTTTCTCCTGTGCTTTGTGCAGTCCACAATCACATCCTCACATCTAACTGCTGTCAGTCACCATCAGGGCTGCAGCCAGCTGCTATTCACGCTCCAGCAGCCACTGCCAGGGCTTTTTATCCCGGCCCAATATGAGATGACTTTCTGGAAGAGCATGAAAGTTCTTATTTCGCCAAACATAACTGTATCTGCTATAACAGAGAACTATGGCAACAATGTTCTGCCAGCAGTCCAATCATTTGAGGCACATGAGTCCTGATTTCTTCAGAACTCACCTTCCTTTTAACAGAGCTGTCAAGGATCACAGTGTAAGTGCAGGTCGATACAGCACAGAGGACCACGTATATGATCAACCCATATAAAAGCACCAAAATACTTTTTTAAGAGTAAGATAAAGTCACTGATAATGAGAGGATGAAGTATAGCTCCACACTACAGGCCCTCCACTAAGACATATAAAAATATAATGCTATTTCTGAGACCGCTGCTAAACTGTAGAAATGGATGTAGACTCTTTTACAGCTCTGAGGAGCCAACAGTTCTCCCTTTATTATCATTACTTGCTGCAGAATAAGTAATGGTGACCAAAATGTAAATAACAGGGCACTTAATACATTTTTTTGGCTCTGCTCGCAAGCTCAAAGAGGCTGCAAATACGCGCATTATAAATGTCCCCGAACAACAACGCTTTTTCCTATTTCATCATAGGCAAATATTTCTTTCATATTGCTGCCTGTCGGGAGGCGTTTTAGTGGCACACTCAAGCTGATGCTGCAAATTACATGTGACAGAAGCAATTTTGGGATATTTTCTCACACACAAACTGCAGTAAGTGTTATAAATTAGATTAACTGAGGGAATATTGAAAGTCTAATACTTCCTCTGCCAACTCAGCAGCTTTAATTGATAATGCAGTTTTATTTTCTTCTTCTTTCCCTTCCTTCCAGGGAATGTACACTGATTATTATTTTTGTCCATATGTTAAACAGCTGCACTGGGTAAGTAAACAAGAGCAAAGCATCTGTATGTGGCAGCACATTTATGCATGGCGGTCTTTAAACACTGAAAAATGTAATGTAAATGCAGAAAACAAACTGTTCATGCATCTGTCCTACCTCTCTGAGGCAGCCCATGAAATTGTTGCTAACTGGAGATCCGGGCAGGTCCGCAGTGCTGGGGCTCCCACCCACGTAGAAAAAATCATCGGAGCCCAGCATGGTGTAGTCTTCCTGGGTGTAGCCAGTAGTGGTGAGGATCCCATCAACTGAGATGGTCACCTGTTGAGGGGTAACACATAGCCAAAGCCAAGCCATTACACTCTGGGATTTGATAGCGTGCTGTGTATAAAACACACGTCCTTGCTTGGTCTGCATTGGAAAGGAGCTATTTGACCTTTTCTTTAGGTTCCACACTGTAGGTTGCTTTCTCATTTATCCGTTTTACTGAATGATTTGGTACCTTGAAGCGATTGTTTTGGACCAGACAGCGTTTGGATTTTGTTAATGGAATTTTTGCCATAGGATTCACAGGACAGGTAAAGAAAATATGGCAGAGGCATATTTTCTTTATCTTTGATGGGGGTAAGAGAATGGATCCTAGGTTTGGTTCTGAAACTTCAGGTTGGGGGAGGGTTAGTACAATGTTCAAACCAAGGACAAATTGATTTCACTTGTCTTAGGTTTCGGGATTTATCTGGTAACTGCAGACACACACATATACAGTACACATGTATGTGAGCACACGCGCACATCCACACGCGCTCGCACACCTACACTCACGCATACATTCACTCACACCATCAGTCTCACATTCTCACCTCTCTTGCAGACATCTACATCTATATATCCACACACATGCAAACAAAGGGAGGCTTTTCACACGACTTCAGTGTGCAAACCAAGGTCATCACTGTTAGAAGGCAAATTAAACACACTTAATTGGACATGTAAGGGAGTAAGTGGATCAGTGGTGCCATACAAAGCTGGAGCAAGCCACACAGGGCGCAGAGGCTCATGCACAATCAAGACCAGAGCCCATATTCAAACATGCTCTGAGAATAGCTGATGCTGATCGCTGATCAGGTTTAGCTCAGGTGTCACAGCTGTATTTTCAATGTCACTGGACCAGACCGGTAATCCTTGATCAGCATGCTTATTCTTAGAAATGTTGTGCATATGGGCCCAGGGGTAAGGGTGATCCAGGTTAGGCAAAACACACCAACACTACTTTCACCAGCATGCCACAAAAACACACACAGGGAGGGCAGAGTGAGTGATACGGTGATAGGTGGAAGGTGAGTGAGTGAATTAGAGTGTTAGTGGTTATTCTGGGTGACAGGGGTGAGGGTCTATGAGTTTGAATGGGGTGAGGTCAATGAGGTGTGGGCATGCCATGCGCCATAGTGAGTTGGAAACAACTGTCAGAGCTCCCGCAATGAAGGTTAAGGGTTGCCACTTTTTGGTTTCTCTTTTAGGGCTCGGTGTCGAGGTCACCATCTTTGGGATTGTGGTAAGCTTCTGTCAGTTCTGGACGACAGTCCTCACAAAAAATGGGGACTTTTTGTGTGAAAAAAAAATAAAACAAAAAGTAAGTTGCCCTGACAAAGGCAAAGAAGTCAATTTTTTTCTTTTTTTTTTTACTTGTTGGAAATCTGCAGTAATGTGGAGGAAACAAAGAGAAAAAAGTAAAAGCCAAAGTGAAAAAAAAAAACAAGATGGGGGATTGTGGGGTAAAGAAGGAGGTTGTTGGCAGGTCAGGGAGGAAATTGAGAAGAAGCGAAGAAAGAATTGCCTGGTAATACAAACCCATCTCCTCATTTTTTGATAAGAGTGTCTAGGATGGAACTCAAAGAGAACGAATAAAAGAAGAGAGGGGGAGGGGACACACGGCAAACCCAAAAAAAAGACAATAAGAATGATATCTACCAGACAATGTAGTTTGTTTACCATAGCGTGTCCAATGCCTGATTGCTTTCCAGAAAAAGGGGAAGAAAGGAAATCAAAAGAATAGTGAACAAAAAAGGTTGTTAATAAGGATGGACAGAAAACAAAAACCAAAAGCAACGATGAAGAATTAGGATGTTAGTTAGTACATTAGTTGGTTAGATATTGGTTAGTAGTAAAAAATGACTTTTATCATGGATGAGTTAGTGTTGCGGTGAAAAAAACACTGCATGGTTTGTCAGAGATTTGCTGTAGTAATGAAGTGCCATCCTAGCCAAATTTTCTAGATCAGAGTCCTGCAAGAAGAAAACAAAGACAAGTGCTGTAAGACGAGGGACCTTTGGATAAAATTTGTGTAGGATGGCCTGAACCCCGACAAAACGTGCAGTGTTCTTTTCTGCCCTAGTCTAACAAGTGTGCCCTTCAAGAGGAAAGAAAATGACTGTGAAAGAGACAGATCTGTAAAAAGAAAGAAAGAAGGCAAGCAGCCCTTGGCTCTTAGCTTCTAACCCTCCTAAAATGTGTGTTATCCTGTTGGGATTTTTAGCTACAACTATTTACTAACCTGTGGGGCGAAAGCTGACTGTCAGGGAGGGTCAGGAAATCGGCACTTACTTCTTGCGCTGCTCTGAGAGCAGCACTTAATGCTGTCTCACCTTGCAGACAAACTAAAGGTCGACCAAGACAATGAACCACTCCGCACTTTGCAGCTAGCTCTACCTCCACACAGCCGCGGGTCTTATTTTGTTACTCTCCATCTACAGCCTTGTGGAGACGGCCCTGATTCGTACTAGCTCCACCTAACAGCAACACGATCTTATTTTAAATCACATTAAGAAAATCGTAACAATATCTGTCACCAACAAAAAAAAATATATGCTAAGCACAACAGATGCACATCTTTGATGGAAATGTATTTCTATCTTTAAAAAGCGTCACGACCATCTGAGCTATAAATACTGCATTAATGGATGGCTCAAAGGCAAACACTCTCTGCCTGGCTTTAAAGTGGAAGGCTATATTCCACACAAGCATAAAAACAGTTTCTGAAAGCAAGGAGATAGCGACAGTGCCTGACAGAAGTGTCAGCTTAGGGGAGTGTGAAGCAAAATAGAATTATTAGATAACTTTAATTTGAGGACAGAAAGAACTCAAGTTCAATAAGCCGATAAACAGGAGAGAAGAAAACACCTCGCTTAATGGTACCTCGACTAAGCAATCAACCACATGCGGAAGAACTGCTCTGTCCTGGGCTTTTAACTGTTCATTTAGCAGAAAAGAAATGAAACAATGAAATCAAATGAAAAAGAATTCATGTCACTGTAAAGACAACCAAAAGTATAATGACATCTGTCTCAATAATGTCTCAGATCTGTGGCGATGGAATGACAACCAATCAGAACAAGGTGACATTCTTAATGCCAGCTCTCTCTCTCGAAGCTCTTGGAGGCAGCTAATCTAGAGAAGAAAAAAAAAGAAAAGAAAAATCCACCTGTCTCCAAACTCCGTCCATCACTGCTACCCCCGATTACCTGTCTCAGGTTGCGTGTCACTTTGATGTCGTGCCAGGCGTTGTCATTGAATTTTCCATTGACTGGCTCGACGATGGCTTCGAAGGCCCCGGAACCCAGATTGATGACGAGGGAGACGGCCCCGTCTTTTAGCGCCAGGTTGACATAGTCTGCGGACTTCCCCGTGTGGAGGAGGAGGCCGTTGCGCTGCCATGTCTTGAAGGACAGCGTGATCTCGTCGCTGCTGCTCTGGATGGGGTTCTGCGACAGGTCGTAGCAGAAATACTCCGAGCCGCGGAAGGTGGCCACGTTCTCCTCCCTCGCTGAAATGACAATGGACAAGAAGCGAAACGTTCATTTCACCATGTGGTTTTCCTCACTGGTTTTATGCGCCGTGGCGACCACAGCCACACGGTCATTATCACACTCATTCTCGAAATTATTGCGGAATGTTTAATACATGAAAGGAGCCCAGCATCCATGTTGGCCCCTGCATCAATCATAAAGCAGCTTCTGTAAATATGAGAACTACTGTATGCTGCAGAGAAGGTTACATCAAGCAAACACACACACACACACACACACACACACAATGCACTGCTCGCCATAATTACAGCTATGATAATCCCATCATTCAGTTCAGATCATAAAACCCTATCTGTACGACCGTGGGTTTAGGTTTCACATACACCCTCTAGACAGACAGACTACTTATGATGGAACACTATTCCCCACTAATGGTGCGCATAAATCAAACTTAGCTTGATTTTACAGTTTTATATCACTCCACAGTTGCAAAGTGACTTCCTGAGTCCATTTTTTAGATCGGCACAGAGAGTAAGGTGAGACAGCCCCAGACAGAGAGCAGGGGGGATGGATGGAAAGAGGAGAGCAAAAATAAAAGTGCTGGGCTGAAGGAAAGAGAAGACTTGACACGAAAGAAAGAGTGGATCAGAGGAGCAGTGTTCCCTTAAGATCTGTGATGAAATAATTGACACTTTTGCCGCCTCTTAAAAGGTGGTTTGACACACTGTGGTCAGCTTGGGGTCTGGGTGAATCTATTAGAGGCAAGGTCAGACTGACGGTCAATTATTTACACAGCCTGCTGTGTTGGATGTGGCGCCACTGACTCAAGGCTACAGGACAAGAAGATTCCTCCTCCTATAACACAGTGTTCGAGGCAGCACCTCTGAGAAAGTACAGCCTTCAGAAAAAGGCCTATCAACATTCCAAACCATTTAACTGCTATGGCACATGGTCAATTTAAATTACAATTTGCGGTTTTTGGGGTTCAGTATCTTGCCCAAGAGTACTTTGGCATGTGGACTGCCGAGGCCAGGGATCACCAACAACCTCCTGATTGGTGGACCGCTCTACCTCCTGAGCCACAGCCGCCCCCCATGGTAACAGAAAGTCAGTAGTCATTACCTGCTAACAATACCATTTCAATACGTCTTTCACTTTCCTCTGCATCCTGCGGTCTCTGTTTTGTGCCCACAGAGAAGTCATGACGGCCACGAGTGAAAGGAGAAAAAGCATCTGTAAAAGCGGGACAGCAGAATTGAGCTATGAGAAAGAAAAGCACGCGGGCTGCAGGCTGTAAAGCTTCAGTTTGCTGTTTCGGATCAGGCTATATGTAAACACGAGGGAGCAGTGTTGTGGAGCTGGCAGGAAGATACAGAACGAGGGGGAAAAAATGAGAATGAGAATAGTGAGACAGAAACAAAAAGAAAGTGGAGTGGGGCTGTGAGATGATGGGGGTCTGATTCCGGTCATGGAGAAATTCTCCCCTCGGCACCAAACTCATGTCTATGCGCAACACAGAGACAAGAGGAAATAGTATGGAAGGCAACAAAAGCCCTGCAAAAGCCCTCATCCATGTGCCAGGGGAAAAAATAGAAACCCATTATTACCACTGAGACAGCACAACACAGAGAAGTAGCAGGATATACATTGCAGAATCAAAAAAAAAACCTCCATCTCCAGTGATTTCATGCATCTCATCTAAGAATGTGCACGGGCATTGACTGCATCCAGAAGCCAGCAGACTGTATATCCATTATATTAATGTTCCTGCACAATTGTCTGGGACATCAAACCCAAAATGACAGTGCCGTAAGTCGTGAAGGAATCAGTTAAGTGGCAGGTCTGGCTTATTAATGCCGCCATTGCCGACTTTCTTCGTAGATCTTTAAAAATCACCCAATGTCACAGGCTGTCAGATGATTAATAAAGTATTGATTTATACATGTGCTTACCCTGGCATCAATAATAAAAATGGCTCTCTAGCTCCTTGCTCCAATTGGCTTTATTGTACATCTGGATGAGTACGGACCAAAACCCTCTGGGGTCCCCAAGCTAGAGAGAGTCCTTGAAACAGTTGGCATTATACCATGTTCTGTAGAAATTTTAGACGCTACACCGACAGTGGTGGGCCCTCTGTCACATCTTGCCTGGAGGGCCCTTGCATGTGCCTGATGGCAAATGACAGGCAGATATTCCTAGAAGGATGACTGACTGTAAGACTCCCTCTGATTTATAAATGCAGTTTCTTTTTACTTTCTGCAAGCAACACATACAAACGATATGTCTGAAGTTGTTTAAACACGCTTAGTCTGATCTAAATCGCATTGATAGTATGGTGAGAGACGATAAAGGTGAGTCAGGGTTACAAGGAAGTACCCTCTGTGTCTACATCTCAGCTCTCTATCTAGGCATGCAGCATGGTAATCCATCCGATCCACTCCAGACACCTGATCTTGCGTGCTGTCACCTGACCGAAGGTAGAAAGGTTACTGTCATGGCAACTCCGCTCATGCATCCAGCATACTCTAATTAGGTTGTCTGTCTCAGGATAAGGCAGGCTTACGGCGTTATTATTAAAGACGCCAACAGACCAAACATAACCCTTGGTGGCTGTTTGTAACCTTTAGCGTCATCAACAGGTCGACATTTGAACTTGTCAATACTTTATGACCAAATAACAGCCAAACTCAGGATATTCCTGATCAGGATCAGCAGCTGCACTTTGTTTATAGTGCTAACAAGCAAATGTTTAGCTAATGCTAAAGTGATGGACATGGCAAAAATGAACCCTGCTTAACATCAGTATATTAGCATTGCCATTGTGAGCATGTTAGCATGGGGATATTAGCATGCAGCTAAAAGGACTGCAGTTCCAAAGTCCCAGCCTCACAGAGCGCTAGCTTGGTCTTGTTCTGATAAGACCCTGTCTTTGTACAGTATCAGTGCTGTCAGTATAGTGTCAGAAGTGGCAGACTTGTTTTTTGTTTCACTGATAGGCCCTAAAATCATTGCACCTTTTAGTATCTAAAAATAAAGAGCTTTTCTTGTTGAAGATCAATAATGTATATTTGTACTTTCATTGCAGAAAATGCTGCTTCCCTCTTTTCTGCAAAACTTCCAGCATCATGTATATCATTTATCGTATATCATATTTTGCCACTAAATGCTAATACGAAACTAAAGGATTACATGTCTATGATATGTTCTCCCCATATGTGCATTAATTATAATGATGTAATTACAAAGTTGCTGTGGAGCTGTGCAGACTATCAATATAACATTGTTGCTATGAATAATAGAAAAAGCAAATTGAAGGAAAGCAATATTTGCTCACCTCAGCAATATTAAACCATGGTAAGCGTATACGGATCCATAAAAACCAGGGGAAACGTATTGCCTGTTGAGACATGTTCTGCACAGATCTGTGGCTTTCAAATCGATCATATAGCAGGGTCATTTTCCCTTATTTTCGCCATAGTCATCAATATTCCATTTGCGTGCTGCCAGGCCCGTGCACTGGGGGCTGGGATTCAATTTCAAAATCCACTGGAAGCAATTAGCTCCTTCATTACCATCTCCCATTCTCTTCCGCTTGCCCCCGCCATACACACCCATGCTGCCTGAGCTCACTCTTCAGTCTGACCCCAAGGGCCTTGGAGCAAAGGGCGCTGTCGCCTTACAGAGCTCGGGGTTACAACCTTCAACCTCCTTAAGATCGCTACAGGATATCAAACTCTTCCTAATCACTCTGGAGAGGCAGAAGACTTAAAACACGTAAAAGGAAATCAGATCAGTGCATTATAGGATTAGAGACAGGAGGCATTGTGATTATTGTGGCAAAATACCGACTTTAGCTGGAGATGTTACAGCTGTTAAGCTGCCAAGCCCATAAGCCTGACTGCACATGGAAGCTAGCTGGGCAACTAACACCAGTGTGAATCCCAAGGAGACTTTTCTCTGTTGAAGTGAACTCAGTCTGTACTGACATCTAACACATCGAATGCATGTTTGCACTACTTGTGCAGATAAACAAGCCTGAAACTTAGAAAGCTAAGTTCTGCCTTTAGCGATTGTTGTTTCTGCGACGCCCTCGGGAACCGAAGTCATTCAAGGTTGCGCTGTCATCCCACACAATGCACTTAACAAAAATCTGAAAATACATGCCTCTTCACACCCTTCCTCTGTCACATCTATTCTCTCTCCTTCATGCCCAACATGTGAGAAATTAGCTTCATTTGGAAATAACTGCTAAAGCAGCATGGTTAGCCTGACGCAGCCAAACATGAACAATGCTTGCCCACATGAGGTTAACACCAAGCATGCAACTCTGCAGCTTAAAGCTCAATGGTGAGGCACCACATGTCAAATAAATCTGGAGCATCATGGGTGATGTCTCTCTTCAAAGGCAGGCGGCACTGTCAGACAGGCTTATGTTGGAGGGAGATTTGGTAGAATATACTGCATGGTAATATCTAACTGCCCATTTACTATCAATGTACTGCAGCAACAATTAAATCCAACCCAGGATACAAAAGTATTGATGTTAGCAGCCAGACAGCTGTCTATGTGTACTTTCTCAGGGATTTATTTTCCAGTCAAAAACTACATACAAACTGCACTGAATGTGTCCCCTTCATGACAACTTTCAAGATTTCACATGACACATCTAAGAGGTTGAAGTGAATTGTCGCCCTGACACTTCTTTTCTCATCTCGTGTTTCACGTAACCTTGTGATGCCGCGGCGGACGACCTGTCTGAGACTGCCATTGATGTCTGCACGCACAGACTGAGAGAAGAGTGACAAAGAGAGAGACAAAGACAGAGATAAACATAAACACAAGTGACACGGAGGAAGCAAAAGAGTCGAGAACAAAAGCAAGCAAGAGATGGAAGCGGAGACGGCGAGGCGGAAAAGAGACGGGGAAAAAGCATAGAGAGTTTGGGAAAGGCAGCAGGAGCTAGGACAGGAGAATGAGAGAGGCAGATGGAGGGAAGAGAGACAGAGGCACTTCCAATGGCTCTCCAGAGAGACAAGGTGGCACTGTGTGTTAAGACTAGCAGCGGAGAGCTGTCTCTTGTGATTCCAGGATTGCTAAACCTTATTACTGCACCTGATAACACAGCACACCCACCAAATCCCACTCGCTCCCTCCCTTCTCCCCGCTCACCTCCCTCAAAGCATGCAAATACCACCTCAAACCCAATACTTTCTCAGAGTCTAGTTTACAGTCAAAAGATTTCTGCAAATTCCCCAATGAAAGAGTCTTAAATTAGTATCCAAGAATTGTGATTCCAAAGATTCTTAAAAGACCTCCACGAAACTGTCACTATTTGTAGTACATTGCACATTTATAAAGTAAATAAAAACACAATTCTGAACTTCAAAACGTCCGTAGAAACTGCAGAAATGCAGCATTTTGTGACAGAGTATGACTCATTATGGTAGACAGACGACTATTCTACATGGAAGGGAAACATGGTGGTCAACTTCTACACTACATGAGACACAAGTCCTGCATATGATGGGCTCCCATGAAATTTGGTACTGATTTTCATCACCCTCAGAGACGACTTCCAATGGTTTGGAGGATATCCAGATATTTCCTGCAGTGCCACCCGTAGTGCCATACTTATTACTTTTCCTTTAGAGCTCATTAGAGGTCAAAACATGTTGGACTTCCATGAACTTTTTCTGCTCACAAGTTGATGAACTCACATGAAGCACTGTAGGTAATCTTTCCAGGTGTTTTTAACCACAAATAAACTCAATTTGGATCAAATTTCTATGTTTATTTCATGAGGATTAACACCAACTCTTCACTTTCCTTCAGCTTTATGGAGCATTGTAGCAAATTTTAGCCTAATGTTTCATTTTTTACAGCTTGAAACTCTCACATCTCTCATTAACCTCATTTGCAGCAGCATGGAGCTTCTATCAGTGGTCTCAGCACCAAACAGCAGACAAACACAGTTAGCAACTAGCTGATGACAATATTGGAGCATTTAGTGTCTAAAGTGCCAGCCAATATTCATTGGTGATGAAAAAAAAAAACAGAAGGTGTCCATTGTATTTCTGTAGTTTACAGACTGACTCTGTGCTTCACTTTGATTTGATTTTGTTTTCTTGCACAGACTTTTGATGTGAGCTCGCTTTAGGCTTAACTTCAAAATAACATGGTTTAGATCATCTGGCTAAACTGGCTTGCCTACAACCTTTTTATAGTGTGACTGCATACAGTATGTCAGTGCTGTGTTTAGAGGGTATCAGAGAAGCAGCAGGGGAGAAGCTCCTCATGAAACTGTTGAAATGGTATAAAGCTACTGCCTCTAGATGCACGCAGATGGCCACTGAGGGAACCTGAAGCATTTTTCCTCTGTTTTGGCATTTCAACGTAAGCACTATAGCTTGAGAAAAATAATGTGAAAACGCTGGAAAACTTCGGACAGGTAAATGTCATTTTCAAATTTATCTGCATTAGTGTTGACACGGCCCAAGGCTCCCCTCTGGCTACTGGCTGTGACAAGCTACTGTCACCCTGTGTGTGTTTTCCAGTGCTCAGTGTGTGTGTGTGTGCATGTGTGTAACTGAAGCTCCTTATTGGCTGCTGATGGTCGACTCTCCATGGAGTGAGTGATGAGGTTTGGACTGACAACAGGGGGGATGGTGTGAATGGCGGGAGTGAACGATGGAGGGATGGAAGGTGTCTGAAGAATGGGGGCAGGCGCCTGCGGTCCAATCCCATCAACTGAGGCAATTGTGCGGAGCGAATACTTGAGTGAGGAGGTGGGGGTTTTGGGAAGGACAGAGAGGGAGTGAGACAGATATGTGGCGACTGGACTCTGATTACTGAGACTGGACAATTAAGAGTAGAAGGGATGTTTGGACAGAGGAGAGCGAAACTTCGACTGACCTTCTCAGTTAGGAGAGCATATGAAGATGCTTTTCTTTCTATTCATATCATTACCATATATTTTTGGGGCAATTTCCCACCTGTCTATAATATCAGGTATTCAAATTTACGCTTGAGCACATGTGATGTAATCCATCACCATGCACTTTTGACACCGCGCTTATGTCCATGAAAACGCAAAACTTTCTCGCTCTTGCAATCTGCATGAAATTAGCATCTCATTTGCTAAGGCAGGAGCTAATTATGCAATCAGTGACTGGGACGGCTGTCTCCACGTGTTCTTTGAGTGAAGCGGGCCTCAAAAGAAGCCGTTCAGTGATGGGATTTGTCAAAACCCAGAGGAGAAGTCAAAATGTGACGCAGAGCTGACAAAGAAATAATAAAGTCATTTCAAAACATTTAGTGCGATTAAAAGATTCCACAGATTCAGTGGTTTTACTTGTCACATGCTCATGTCTGCTCATGCATGCTTTACGTTCTCCTGAGGATGTACTGAAAGGCTCGTGCGCACTAATGAATAAGATTTTGAATAAAAATTATTTACAGGATAAGAATTCAAGACGACATACTACATTATTCCAGCAACGATAACTCATTTCAACTTATTTCAATTAAGGGTTCTGAACGTAATGCAGTGAGAGTCATTAAAGTACCTTCTAAGGAAATGAAGAAGAGACGACATGACATAAGCTGCAGCCGGTGTCGCATCAAACATTCGACTTTGGATGTTTCCCTGAAAATTTTAAGCTTCCTCCAGAATTCTCTCGTGTTCACTCAGAAGTGTTGCAGGCTCCTTTCATAGGCAGGCTTTTAATGTGAAAACACACCAGGAAATTCGGAGCAGCAGAGCAGTGAGTATATGGCTCTACCATTGCTTTATTGATGAAATTAGTGCTGTGGAAATGTACATTATGCTAAATTTATCATGTTGTTGCAGTAGGGTTCAGGTAATTCCACACTCCTCAATGTTTTCCTTTTTCTACGATTTATTAGGCCTCTTTTTGTTTGTGGTTGGCCATTACTTATATACTGACTTATATGAGTATCTAGGGTGTAAAGAAAATGTGTAAAAATACAAGCAATACCACAATATGAATGTCACAATGTGAATAATACACTAAAAGAACATTTGCTGTTTGAGTTGTGAAAAAATGTATGCTGTTTGGTCACTGCTCTGTTCTCATTTCTTCTGTTTTTCTCTTCTGATTTCTTCTTTTTTTTGCAGCCTCCATTCATTCCTCCTCATCTGCTGTCATTGAAAGAATGTGAGCTACTTACCTTTCATCTCTCCCAGTATACTAATATACCAGGCTTGTGTCTGCTCTTTAGGTTGAGAACTTCCCACTAAAGCTTGAAATCAATGTGTTTACAGAATATGGCACTTTTATCCAATCGGGAGCAATTTGGGGTTCAACGTCTTTCCCAAGGACGCTTGGACATGTGGACGGAGAAGCTGAGGATCAGTCCACTAACACTGTGATCAGCAGATGAGCCACCCAACCTCCTGAGCCTCCTGAGCCTCAGCTGCTCTTCTTAACCTGAGTAAAACCAGCACGACACAAACACAGCCCCATCTATCATATCAGCTCTCATTATTTGGCTGGCTTAGCGCCTGCTTTAGTCTGCCTTATGCAAGATTTACGAGGCAGTGAAGAAATGATCAAGTTTATACGATTCACTCCAATCATTTAGATTGCTTAGCAACAAGGGGTGGACGGTCAAGCATGATGATTAAAATTTTAAATGCGAAAAAAAAAAAAAAAATCCTGGCTGCCGATGGAAAGCCAAAAGTCAGATCCATCAGCACTTTAGGAAGAAGAGAGATCTGAGGCATGTCCACGGGCTAATGTGCAATACGTCCATGAAATAAGAATACAGCTCGGCCTCCTGACGCAGCTCCAGCTTTTACGTTTTCACGACAACCTTCATTCCTTGTCTGCTTTGTAGCCGTCAGCGTGCATTTATACTGTCACATATTGATTGAATTACTGTACACTGCAGGCACAGCACTCATTAATCCTTCAGCGGTTTCCTTTTTTAAATGGCTGTAACTGTGGATTACAATATTATGGAGTCATCCACGGCCTGTATTATTTCCGTCGACAATCAAACGGTCTTTGACAGCATGTCTCCTGCACGCCGGCTATTGCATCAGCCTGACAGCTGCCATCCCGAGCCAAAATGGGAAGTGATGGCAGTGAGCATTGTATCGGTTACACATTCTCCACCATTCTGCAGAGAAGTGCCTGATTGACTTGCATCACTCTGCATCTGTGTGGGTTTCTGAGTTATTTGTTTTCATCTGTCCGCCTGACACATTATATGTTTGACCATAAAATTTGCTCCTCTGTTTGTGATCCAAATCACTTCATTAGTTTAAGCTACAAAGAATGGATTTATTTCTATATTGAATTGAACTACCTACATAATTAGCTGCAAGCATTCATTGAATAATAAGCAACCTGTCAATAATGTGGATGTACAGTATGTGTGTAGACATGTGCATCTTTCTGCTATAGTGTTTGGATTGGAGCAGAGGCTTGCTCCTTGGAACAGCGGTTGTGGGCAGGCGGGGCCTTCCCTGGAGCCTGTCAATCATCCAGAGTGGCGTTGCCTTATTGGCTATTATCTTTCCTGTCAGAAGCCCAGCCGGGCCTCCACCTCACCGCATCAGTCTCTGTCAGTTGACATGCTGCCTGTGGATAGAGCCATGGAGCATGAAGGTGCACGGTACTGTTATCATTACCTGTGGTGACATATGCTGTTTCAGGCCAAGACTCCATCAACAGATGTCACCTCTTATTCTGGGACTTTGGCTGACAAAAAAAAAAAAAACTCTTAATTTGTTTTGAAGAGAGGGCCTCTCCCGTCAAATTCAGCTCCACTTTCTGCAACTGAAGAGTCTCAAACTTTATCAACAACTTAACTGTTGAGCTGCATGAAGCTTCAGTGTGCCACATAATTTCTCTCCACCCACACATGCTGGAGCAGCAACTGCAAAAAAGCAATTAACACATCCTTTTAACACAGTCAAGACAGTTGCAGCTTAATTATTGTCATTTTTCCAATATATGGTGGTCTTCCTCCACATTTTAGATTTTGGAGGCAGGGTTGACTGTGGAGAGTTTAGTTATGCACTTAATACCACTAGTGTTGTTTTGTTTTGTTTTGCTTCCTGGTGTGTTTATTGCTTATCTTGACACAGTTTCTAAATGTCACATGGGAGATATGAGAGCCAATCTAAAAAACAGATTTGCAATTACCACTGTGGGGTTGATGTGGAGGTTTTTCAGCAGTTTCCACTTAACAGAACATCCAATATGTACTGACGTCCACTCTACATATACTGTAAAGACCCTAAAAGCCATTTAAGGTAACAAACTGGATACCACAATACACTCAGGTGTGGAAAGTTGCTTGTACTTCGAGCCTACTGCGGTTAAGCCATGCATTAAGGCTGTTTAAGGAACTTTGGTGAAGGAAAGCATATCAAGCTATTCAGTGAAATTTTAAAGCAAAATCAATGATAGTAAAGATTGGAAATCTGTGAAAACACGACTTAATTCAAAGGTAATTTTACCTTTTATGTTTCATTTTTTTCAGATAATATTATGGATTACTGCAAATGCCTATAATAAATACACAATGTGGTCAACTGGGTAAGACAATCACTACACATTGAGCCTTCTTTCTTCCCAGGATGCATTTGTAGCAGAACACAGTGATAAAATGACCTTCTGAGCTAACAGCAGACACATTTTTCCATTTTTAAACTTTCCATTTTTAAATCACATGATATAAATATGATTTTTGACTTGTGGCTGTTTAAAACGACGCAACACGAACCCAACCAGAAATCATAAACTGAGATGAGTGCGGGAGAAGGGCAAAGTCCCTGTCCAGCAATTGAAACAGATTAGCACACATTCCTAGTCGAAGCTGAGGCCATCTAATATTTATCGCCTCTATAACTTACTCCCCTGTGTACTGCCAGAACATTCGGCTGTGTGCAGGGAGGCGAGGGGTTAAAAGGGGAACAGCAGTGCCATAAAAGGGACAATGAAATAAACATGACTCACCGTGAAAGAGCCCTTAAAGCCAATATAATCTAGATGGCGGGGAAGAGCAGGGTGCCAAAGGCGGTTAACGACAAGCACCCCCATCAGGCTTGAGCTTAGACCTTGTTTCAACAGCCAATCACATCAAGTGCTGTTTTAAGATGGAGGTGAACAGCAATTTGGTTACATTATTGTCCAGTTAGAGACTATGAAAATCAGTTTACGCTGCACTGAGAGACTTGGGATAAAAGATGACTAAGACACAGAGCATCCGCTCTCTTATAATGTCAAAGTCCAGCAGCATATAGGAACTGAATACAGTTATTATTTCTTGGATGGCAGACAAGAATCTGGGATAAAGCTGCAGACAACTTAGGGAAACATATTCAACACCGAGCTTAGCAAAATGAAAAAGAAAAGCATCCACTGCTGTGGCTTTAAATCCAGCTAGAACCAGTCGTAGCCTGTAGCCAAAACAATATGTGACTCTCACTCTGCGTGTGCAAGAGTGAGCGCGCGTGTTAGAGTGCGTGCAGGCATTCACAACCATGTGCTCCTTCAAGAGATAAGAGTAACGATGGATTACTCTCACCTTTCTCCAGCTTTCTCCTTTTAACCTTTTAGCTGCAGGGCTGATTGGAAACTTTACACATGCAAATAAACAAGGCGTGATGCTGTGATCGTGAAGGGGGGTGCATACAGTGTATGTCTGAGCATACAGGCACAGACATAATACTTAAACATCGAATGGCAGTCTTGGCATGTGCTGGTGACAAACAGCCACACTGTCCACACAGTTCAAACAAGCACACACTCACATTCTTCATCACGTGGCAGCAACACTGACGCTAGAGGCCAGGCCACCGTGTGCCTGGCTGGTTTTTTTCCTGCTCAGTCCAACTCTCTCCTTTATTCTGTGCCTTTCCTTCCATTCCTACACCACATATGTTTTCTCCAAAAGCATGCACGCAGCTCCAGGGGAAGGGGTTAAAGCATCAACCTTGCTTCCAAAAGCTTGGCATGGTTGAACCACACTCAGCAGCTCCAGCATTCCCCTGCCTCCTCGCAGCTTTCTAAAATTAGCAGAGAGGATCCAGAGCCTCTCCAGGGAGTAAGCAGGCACAACTGACAGTTTCATGGAATCACCACCATGACTCCCTTACGTTAAGTTAGATTTGCAGTGCATCTGTCTAAGCTTCTGTGTTTGTGCAGCGTGGGAATGACGAGATCATGCATGTGCACATACAAAATATGTGAATATGTGTGGGTGTGTTTTATGAAAAACAAATGCCAGCTGCTTTCCAAATCCTGTTTGGCTGCAATCAAATCTACTGATCCTGACAAGCTAAGGTAAATACAGAATTACTGTCATTGAGAAAAGTGGTATTTACTATTTGTGGAGCGAGGTCTGCCCACACTTACTATAACTATGCTAATCCAAGCTTGTTAGAGTAGCATCACTGACTGTTTGGCTGTCTGGTGAATGGAACTGCCAGGGCTTTTCCTCGCAGCAAGCATGTGCGCTCACGTACATACAACATGACGGATGGTGCCCAGGACAAAAATCAAACATTGTAAGCATCCATCTGGCAAAAGGGTCTTCAGCAAGAATGAAGTGACATGATACAATGGCAAGGAGGGCGTTTCCTGACCTGAACAAGACCCGAAAGTGAAAAACCACACACACATCGAGAGAAGACTGAGATACTTGCAGACACAAATTGAAAATGTACGTGAAAAACAAAAGTCGCACAGGTATATGCATCCAAGGATGACTGTAAATTCATGTGAAATTACACACACACACACACACACGTACACACACACTGCCAGTCTGCCGTCTAGCTTGGAAGTCAATAACATTATCCCCTCTCCATCTCAGCGATGGTTATTAGTCTGGAGAGCCAAACGGCTCTCTTCAATGACACTCTGGAGATGAAGGGATAAATCATCACACTGAAAGGATGAGTGTGTGTGGAGGAGTGGGAGAGAATAGGAATGAGAATAAGAATCGCAAAGAGAGAGGAAGAGAGAAAAATATAGACTCAGGCACAGACTCAGACGTAGAAAGCTAAGTCAGGTTGGTATGATGTTTTATTTTTTGTCGAGTACAGAAGTCCTTCTAAAAGCATGAACTGACGTTCAACTTCGTAAATCTGCCTCTTTCTGAGCGCCGTACCCCTGAGTCCCTCCCTCTCTCCCACCTCTTTCCCTCTGCCACACTCACTCTCCATCTCCCTCTCGTTTGCTACATCACATAAAGAAAAGGTGCTTTACTTGGCCTGGTACTCTAAAAGCATGCCTTTTGTTACTTTCTCCCCCCACGCTGCCACTAACTCCCCTCTTCGTTTCACCCTGCCTCTCACTCCACTGGGACCCGTCAAAACACAAGGAGAGAGGAACAAACGCCAGAAGGCTTACTGCTAGTTGGATTACACACAAGTGAACACCTCATGGACTTAGGTGCCCTATTTCCATTGCGCTAAGGTCGTAACAGCAACAAATTTAGGCTGGCTCTTTGAGTGAGGAATGACTCATTTTTTGGTCCGTGTGTCAGAAAACATCCACAAAACAAAATAAAGCATTACTATTGAAAGTAATGTGCAAACTGAAAGTATCAGTGCAAACTTTAGCAAGCTAGGCTAACTAGCTGGAAGCTAGCCTAGCTTTAGCATCCACCTTTCAATTCTATAAACTTTGCAACACAATGGGGTCCTCCTAAACACTGAATGTTGGCAAGTGGTGGTAACAGCTGACAACCAGCGCGATGAAGGTTTGTAGAAATGACATCTTCTCTCAAAGGTCAAAGGATATGCAGAGCTATGATGTGCTCCACAGAGCTGCTGACTGGAGCACATCATAGTCTGTTTTTTTATTAATTCACAGAGGAACCAGCCATGTAACATCCTGGTCTCAATCATCTGAAACCAGAAAGAAAGCAACAAACATCTGTGAGGTGAAAAAGTAAACTCATGCAACTGTGTGTGTGCGTGCGTGTGTGTGTGCGTCAGTCTAAGTAAATGCCAATTCCTGTGGGACAGCTGGCTGTATGGTAGAGTGGTCAGCTCCGCCCTTCAGGCTATCACTCAAAATGTCTATTTCTGGAGTCTGTGTGAGTGTGCATGAGTGTGCATATGTGTTTGACCAGTTAGAGCTGGTGAGGAGTGTGACTGTTGCGCTACACCAGAGGCTGCTCCATATGGACGAGGGGCTGAAACCCAGGTGGGGTGAGAAAAAGGGGGTGTGCGAGCAGTGGCATTGAGGAGGCTACAAATGATGCAGAGCAAGACGTAAAGACTGCATTAGAGCCAAACTTTAAACATGGAGGACATGGGCTGCCTGTACTTATAATTTCTACCTTCTAGCAACACAAGGACCTTTGCTGCATTATTTCTGACCGCCTCCCCCACCTCACTGATTTTTAATTGGCTGCCATGCCACAGAGGCCATGCTGTGGGAGGGTGCTAAGCAAATAACCACACACACGTCCATCATTTCATTTGGTTGAGTGGATAACAGTGGAGATGATGATGATGGTGATGACGATGTTGATGATGATGATGATGATGATGATGATGATTGGGATGGTTTATTTAAGTGTCTCTATGGAACTATGTGAGGGAGCCAATGAAGAGGAGCTCATTTATACTGAGGATACGGGCCAAGGAGGAGGACAAAAATACAATACAACAGCAGGAACAAGGTGACAAAACAATAAAGTGCTGTTGCTAAACCTCCGAGGGGCCATCGAGACTATTACAATGAGCTCATGAAACCTTATTTGGAGGAGACACTGAGCTTAGTGATGCATGTTTATTGCACATTTGTGTATCTGTGTGTTCTTTGGTATTTAGTCAAACACTTTGTCCACAGTGTGCTACATCTGAAACATTAATGAGAAGTGGTGAGATGAGAAGAGGGAAATTTGCTGAATTGCCACGATGAACACGGTTGATTTGTAATTATTCATGGTGACACATTTAATCTGATGTGGTTGAGGGATCAGGAGGCTGCGGCTCCACAGCAGAAGCTCCTGTTACCCAAGTGGGCTGCCTATCTGTGCTTTCATTTTCCCCTGAACTGCACTGAGATAGACCATCCACAAACTCACAGCGTTGAAATATTGTGAATCAAATCTTTTGGCTTGTTCCATAACAAAGCCGTCAAATCATGACAGAGCCAGGCAAGTGTGTGTTCACAGTCCGTGCTTTCAACTATCTCTGGTGGTTCGGATACAAAGAGATGGAACGTCATCTGTACAGAAACAGAAACACACATTCACCACAGACACTCACAAACCACACCGAGGATGACCTCACCAGCGGAAAGAGGAACTGGTACACACCAGTAGTCCATTAAGTAAAAACTCCAGAGGTTGACTCCTCTATTTTTGCTCTTCACAGTGGAGGACATGCAGCACAGAATACCACATAAACGCTCCAAAACTTATTAGACCGTAAATTTAGACCAGTAATTCATAAAAGATGACCTCAAACCAGGCGACGGCGTGGCATAACGAATGAGGAATTCCGAGGTCAGGAGCTCTGGCAGAGGTCTACTTGTGAGAGGTGAGTATGTTTGTGTGTGTTTGAGAGTGCGTGTGCATATGAATGGAGCCCTTTTATAGAACTTTCAGTTTCAATTTATGATGCATTAACTTGTAATAAGTGCCATACGTTCCCGCCTGCCCCGCGAATCAACAGTGAGGGGAGTGAGAAGGAGACGGGAAAGGGCATTTAGAAGTCGGCCGCACAGCTACACAATGCAGCGATTAGTGCGGTTCCGGTCTATGATGTGGCATTTAACGGACACGCACATAAGCAGGGATCCAAGGAGGTTCATCCAGCAGTAATGTCATGCTGGATTCATGGTCAGCCCTCCCCTCAGGATTTGGATGGCTACACACATGATCTTCCTATGTAGAAAAACAAGCATTTCTTCAATCTGTCAGAGTGAGTACATTTTGGTTCCAAGAATGGCTTTATCAAATCAGAATGAGGCTTTTCAAACCTTGGGATAAAGCCTGGAGCAGCAACCATCTCCCCATCCACTGAGCCTTCAGTGGCTCATATAGCAGCAGAGCGACACAGACATCCCTCACTCTCTGCTCATCAGTGAGGTTAATAGAGGAGCTATTCCCTAAGATGGGCCTGCATTCGACCCCCACCCAACATCCAGGCTGCAAGGCGGGTCCCTGTCAGCAGCCTGACTGCTCTCTGTCTGTTGAGGAAATGGGCTTCAAGAAATCCACTTGATCTGATGCTTCACAGTCTCTTCTATATGAGGCACCGGGAGAGAGCAGGTAGCTGTTTTCTTTAACATTAGTTTCATGTCAGCGGGGTGACTCAGGTGCAAAGAGAGCAGCACATTCCCCCTGCAAAAGCTGCATCGCTTCAATGCAAAAAGAATATTCTGCAGCCAGCAAAAAAAAATGCAGAGAACCGACCACTGAGCCAACAAAAACAGCAGAGTCGCCATAGCCAGCTGTTTTGCCTCCATACTATGTTGACTATGAGTGTAAGTGGTACCCTGTGGGACATCACTACATGCGTTAGCTAGGCTATATTTTGAGTTTTGGACCTATGCCAGCAGGAGGTATAATGGTCCATGAAAAGTCATGCTGCATTAGCTATTAGCAGTCTCTGTTTGTTCTCTAACCATGCAAACAGGTAACTGTCATTTCGTGAATATTGATATTGATGAAAACTTCTAAACATAACGATTATGAGACAAGATCTGAAGGTACGAGGACATACTGATGTCAGCACACAGTGTGTGTTCTGAATACTCTAATAG
Organism: Chaetodon trifasciatus; assembly: GCA_037975065.1. Taxonomy (NCBI): domain Eukaryota; kingdom Metazoa; phylum Chordata; class Actinopteri; order Chaetodontiformes; family Chaetodontidae; genus Chaetodon; species Chaetodon trifasciatus. The sequence continues at coordinate 2,055,018 of JBBMOE010000007.1, forward strand.
AGATAGTGCACTATTTGACATTAATTGTCCTGGATCAAATCAGGTTTAAAGGGTTAATGCGCTAAGACAATCAGAGGTGCTGAAGAGCAGTGGGTCAGCTGTCTTTTACAGGGAGTGCCTGTGTATGTTTGGATAGGCTGATTCTCACATGCACGCAAATGCCAGTGTGCTGTGATGACAAGGGGTAAAGCCAAAACAAAATTTTCCAAAAACGTATTTCTCAAGGTTACTCATTCATTCATTGATGCATTAGAGGAGCTGCAAACCAAAGGCAAGCAGTCAGCAGATAGTAGACGTGCACCAAGCTGAAATCCTTGACCACATTAACATTCACAGGACATCACAATCAGCCCTTTGTTCATCTCTTTGTTACAGTGAGATATTCCAGATAAAAAGGTGCAGAACATCGCGTGGAGGATATTGCAGGCATATGCATGCATATGGAGCAAAAGCCTGCTATCTGGAGAGAGGATTATATGTATATGTATTTATGTATGTAAACATATGCGCTTGAGTCGAGCATACATGCACACATACTTGTGGGTGCGTGAGTCTCCCTTTATACAGTGATCATGCATCGCAGGTGTTGTGTGTAACAGAAAAAAATACTGCCCTTTCTCTGATTGTCGAAAACAAAAACATCTGTTCTCGCAGAACGATTACTTTGCAACAACAAGGAGCCAAAGCAAAATGGCTGCTGCTGAAGACATTCGTGTTGTAATTGATGCTGATTCTTGCACAGCATGGCAAAGAACATAAGGGTCTTATTTGGGGCTAAAGAGGTAATCACAGCATTTTCTTGAGCAAACTCGAGCAGTGTAAAAACTACTGCCAGGAAAAGAAAAGCAAAGAGGAAAAATCAAATAGTGGCTAAATCAACAAACTTGAAACAAGTGGTTCCATGAATATTCCCGTTCACCCCTGAGGGCAACACTACATTCTGCATATAGTAGTCTTTTTCTCTCGCTCTCCTCTTTTTTCTCTGCAGCCTGACTTCAAAGGCTAACTCTCTTGCAGAATTCAAGTCAGGTGGTTGGGGGGGTGGGGGGGTTAAAGCACACAATATGCTGAGTGCATGCCATATCAGACATCTCTCACTCTTTTATGTGTTAATCACCATCAGTGCAGCAGCGGATGGAAGACGAATGAGAATGTAATGAAGATTTAGGTCGTGGGAAGTGACTGGCACAGCCCGTCTCTCCTCTCGGCCCCTGCCAAAGACTCCTTGACATCTGCTTGCTCCATAATTTGTATTCACTTCTGCCCCTATCGCAGAGCGTTGGGGGCATATGCCACATGAAAGGAAAACATTCTGACCTTTCAAGCTCAATCATAAAATGTGATGTCTGCAAATGAACGGGGGCCTCCCCGAAAACTCAGCTGGTGATTCTTTTAAATGTCTGAGAGGAGCTGCAAAGTGGGCTGAGTAACTTCATTAGCCCCAGTGGATGTCGTCCCATCTAAATCATCAAAATCAAATCAGGTACTGTCGCCTGTGACGCCCATAAAGTGTCACTCGGGAGAGAGGAGAAGGAGACCAAGAGAAGTCTTTGCAAAAACAGCCCATGCTTTGATATACAGCAGCAGGCAGGACCTCTCTCTTAAGAAAAAATAAAAAAAATAATATAAAAAGCCTGGCTTGAGTCTGGCAGGCAGAGAGCTCTATCAGGGCCAAACCACACATCTATCAGGAAAAGGCACTAAGGCTATTGGGGATAAGGCACAGAGGCATGAAGAGAGGCTATTTCCATGGGGAGTCCTTGGAGAGGCCAGGCCCAACCTGCTAGTGAAGCCCAGCAATGAGAGGTCTCTCTGGGGGACTGCAGAGGATAAGAGGCCCCGGCGGAAGAACTCTCACGTCAGCACTTCAATCACGCCTAATCCCTGCTTAGTACACCCACTGCTATGGCAAGGAGAGCGAGAGGGAGAGGAGGGGGAGTGCAGAGTGAATTTGGTGAGAAGGGAGGCTTGGAGAAAGGGAGATGAAGAGAAACAGAGGAAAGATAAAAGCTACGAAAAAGGAAAAAAGATTAGGAGAAGGAAGGAGATGAGAGACAAAGGAAAAAATTGCCAAAGGAACTATCAAAGGTGAGCAAGTGGAGCTAGTGTGTGAAATCGAGAGTGAGGATGCAAACTCTAAAAGCAGCAGTGCAGCCTCTGCCAACACATATGTATTTTTGTCATTTTTAAATCCTATCCAGGTCAGAAGGAATCAGAGCAAACAGAAGTGATGCATGAAATATTAATTATCACGAATGTACATATGTCTGTGCGAGGAAGAATTAATCTCGTGAATGATAGCAAAATGAAAACTTCAAAGAAAATTACATTTAGAAAAATGTACTTGCAGTTAGGAAATGGTGGCATTTTGGAAAACGTGGCCCCTCAGTTTCTATTCATTTCCATGTAACACATCAAATTATAACAAGGCACTGTGGGTCCATTTTAAGTAGGGTGAAAGAGGATATTCTTGGCTGTCTTTTCCAAAGAAAAGTCCCCGCCACACCACCAGAAATATAACCAGAAAACCAAGTGTTCCACTTGTCAGACAAATTATATATTCTTGCTGCACTGGTCTTCTTCTGAGACTGCTTGTGTTGTTCAGCAGTGGATAGGATTATCCCCAAAAAAGGCAAAGTGATACAATCTCTGTGCAGATGTTAAAAAAAAAGCTGGCACACAGCTGTACAGACACATCAAGTCTATTTTGAAACCATCTCGCTCTATCAGGCGACGGAGGGGACACATCTGAAGATAGGGGACCTTGATGGGGGGTGGGAGGGATGGAAATCTGCTGTTGACCTGCGGTTACTTTGCAGAGACGCCGCAGGACAGCAGCAAACATCCAAACCTAATCTGATGAATGCTACGCATATGTACAGTAAGTGTGTACTTGCGTGCTTCTATTTTTTACGTTCATCTGTGAGCTTTTGTAAGCGTCTCTCCATGCATGTGTGTGCGTCTGGCTGGAGAGACGGAGCGGCGAGAGAGGAGAGGAAAGAGGGATGGAGATGGAGCAGATGGACGAGGGGAGATCAGTGAAAGAGGATTACGGCACGTCAAACCATCATCGCACTCATAAAATCAGTCCACCCACACTGCTTCAGAGGCTTCAGAGCCAATGTAGAGCAGGGATAATTTAAGGCCCGCAGTCTATCTCCCTCTCTTACTCCGGCTAGTAAACTACTGCTGAGAGGGAACGGACAGAAGAGACAGTTTAAATTAAGCGCAGGGGATTCTACAAGAAAGGGCGATTGAGAGTACGTCAAGATAAATTGTAAAGGGTGATTGTGCAGGAAAGCTGTGAGGGGATTTCTAGGCAAGAGGTTAAAGGCTGTGTATGTATTACTAAGTCGCAAAAACGAGGACTGGAGACAGACATAAAGTGCTGTGTCTGCTCACGCATGAGTGAGGGGAGGAGGGGGGCTGCATGTGCTAGAAAGGTTGAGTTGAATCTACAGCAGAGACTGAACTTAAAGAGGGCTTTCGGCATTTACCTGACATTTGATGCTCATTGAACTACAGCATGATTATTAGCCCCCAGTAAAATGATGACTGGTGTGTGTAACCTTGCATTAACGCGAGCTGAAAATCAAAGCTTCTTTCTAGTTTAGATCATTTGTACCTTCCGCGTTGCTGCTTGTTGCTTGTTGACAGAATGTGACAACTTTTCCAAGGTTAGCTATCCCGAAGCTAACATCCTCCGAGCTTTGAATATTAAGAGGAAAATGATGCAAAATAGGGCGCCTTGAAAACTTCATTTCAACGTGCTCTCAATACCGGCGATGTTCTCCACAAGGGCTCCATATGGAACATGGCCAACTCGAAATGTTTACAGAACAAGGTTGCTGACAAATCCCCTCTGCTAGGTGAATCCGATAAAGCCCCTGGCGAAACGTGTTGTTCACACAGTTGCACTTGTTCCTAATAAACATGAAATATTGAAGAATATTGATATGAGCCTCCTGCTGTGTGACCGTTCCCTTTTGACTTTTCGTCTGTCTAGTTTGCTGCTGTTTTGCAGCCATCTAAAAACTCTGGGCTTTATTGTTATATAACTGACAAACTGCCTTCTTTATTATTTATCATTTGTCAAATCAAAACCAGACATCAACTGAAAGATTTCATATTTAGCCTTGGATTGCGAACTCTGATGTCACAGTGTGCTGCAGAGCACTGAATGTGTTATTTCAGCACCGCGTTCAGAGGAAGAGGCTACGAGTGTCTGGAATAAGAGCAGTTAGATATACCAAAAAAGAAGTGGTGTCAGCCTCGTGCTCACAGCACATCGGGTCTGAATGTCCACTCTCAAAGGCGTAGAGGGGGGAGACGGCATATTGTTTATGGGGACAGTCTCTCCTCATAACGTTGAACTCTGACAAAAATGAAAAGGATGTCGAGAGAGCTGGAGAGAGTTCAAACCGGACAAGCACTTCTGACGGAGCACACTGGCACCTTATGCTCCCTCACTGAGGGCCAGAGAGCGTTTCAGCACCATGGACAAGGCCACTCTCAGCCTCTTTCTGTCGGACCATTCAGGACCCACTGTTGCTGCAGCAACCTTGAATTCAACTCACAATGACATGGAAAATGAGTTTTTTTATGCCAGCTGTTGAAAACTGGATGTATGATATAACTCAACAACCAAATTTGTAAATATCACGTTGAGCTGAGTAGCAGCTGCAGCCTTCAGAAACTTGCAGATTTGATGCCTGGATTATGTTCAATGGACACATTTGGACTTTAACACTGATGGAAATATCATACGTTTTGCAGGTTTTCATACTTATTAAAATTCATCCAATCGTTATTGAGACATTTTCACTCAAATGTCAATGTAATGGAGGGAAGTAAGAAAATAAGTAAAGCTTTATCACTTTTTAAAACACACAGTTACAAAGTGCTTCACACACATGAAAAGATAAAAAATGAGGTAAAAATACAGGAAAAAAGAGGTACAACATCAAAGTTGTAGAAATTTTAGGACAATCCATCAAATAATTGTTGAGACACTGCAGCCTGGAACACATTGGCGGGCCGACCAACAGTGCCATTCTTAGAGCCACACCGCTTCCTGTGCTTCAAGTCACTATTAACATTTTAGCAAACCACAATCATTCCCAATCCTGAACCAAGTGCTGCGAGGGCACACATACGTATAACCATCAAGGTCAATCATGCTTGAATTGTGAGAGGCACTTGTTTTTTTAATGAAAAAGAAACTATCCTAGAACATGTATGGTAAAACATGTATGGTAAAACATGTACAGTAAAACATGCAGAGTAGTCCCACTTATTCTGAAAATAGCACACGGCACGCTTAGATATGACATGGCTAAAAACCATGCAGCAAAAAGTGAGCAAAAAGCCTCAAAGCACAAGCACACATGTATCTGCCCATACATATCATGTCATGTGCATGTTGTTTGGTGCAGACTGAGGCTTTTCCTGGCAGCCACTGTGGCCTAAAGAGGTCAGGGTTAGAGGAATGAGTGCACCCAGTGAAGGTCTCATCTTCTCTTTGAAGGCCTGCCAACAAGGAAGCATTCCTGGCTCACTGGTCAATTATGTAAACACTCTCATCCCATTCCACTTACCAACCACCAGCTGCCTCTGACAGAAAAAAAACAGGGTAAACGATCTCCAACAAGGGGACTGAGGGAGGATTAATCACTTTTCTTACTTAAGTTGCGTCACGTGCATCAATACAATTCCCATCGGTGGCGCTATCCAATGTGTCCGCACCCACTGATTTCCCACATACCTGCTCTCAATGCTGTCACGCTCAAAATGTCCAATGATTAATGCCATCTGCGGTGGGCGGGCGTCATGCTAACGCCCTGGAACGGAATAGATGGTGCATTCCAGGTCCATCTGTGCCTGTACATACAGATATGGACACAGGGGAGGTGCACGGACATGCCTGCGTATTCACATCGACACACTCAGACATCAGAATACGCACAAAACACCAGAGAGGAAGAGGAGGGGAGATAAGAGGAGGAACACTGGCTCCTCCAACCCCTATTGATAGCAAAGAGGCTTGGACTCCCTTTTTCAGTAAACCAACACTTCATGTCCCTGGCACTTTTTTGCAGCAGACACACTCTGCAGCATATCCAAAACAGCAAGAGAGCAGGAGGAAATTAATTAGCACAGCGCGAGATGAAGCCGTTAAAAAAAAAAGGCACAGATTTGCCTGGTGTTTGATGAGTTGTCATCAGGTCAGTAAAGTAAACACATTATACGGCCTCAGAAAAGTCAGATCGCTTCACCAGAGCAGAAAAAGAACACAAGGAGTGCTTGAGTACATGCCGCAATTAATATGTCAAAGAGCTCCTTCGGAAAGGCCATTATGGGTTTTGTAATTGTGACTCACTCAGCTGATTTGAGTCACAATTATATGACCTTGAGGCAAATATGTTGTCTTTAAAGATTCACATTTGGCTCCTGACAAATGAGTTAATGACTCCGTGAGCTCGGAGAAAGAAAACAGGTACAACATGGAGAGGTAATATACTTACACCTCCTTTCATACTCCCGGCCATCGCCATCCCTCCATTATTTATGTCACCACAGGCATTTAGAGTTTATTATGCACAAGGGTCAAGGTGCTGGACGATGTTTTATTTGACTGACATAATAGCTGTAATGCTCCCAGGCAAAGAGGAGCGGGAGAATTATGCAGCTTTCAGAAGAGCCATTTGTCATCATCCTCTTTCTTTTTCTTTCTTCTTTTTTTTTTTTGCTCTTTGGTTGGCCCTCTCTGCTGTGTCTGTTTGTTTGTTTATTTGCTTTTTTTTTTTTTTTGCTCCGCTGTGCTAAAAGGAGATGAATCCATTTTGTGCTTTAGTGTGTGGGAAAAATTCCAACAGCAAACGTTTTACAGCCCTCCCTCTTCATGGGAGCTAAGAGGAGCTCAGCTATTTTTGCTGCGGGGGAGACAAGGCGAGGCGAGGCGAGTGGAAACGCGAGCTCGTTCGATGTTTGGCTGCTGGTGGAGATGGGGAAGATGTGAGAAGATAAATGGCTTTGTTCTTTACAGACTTGCGGCAGAACAGAAACGCCTTTAATATTTACCTTCCCCCCTAAAATACAAACATAAGCGGAAACAGTTTTTATTACGGCATACATGCTATGACCAGTGCACAGCACACACACACATACTTGACAAGAGGAAAGGGGCCGTTCATGGAGAAATTGTGCGAAGGGAGAGAGGGGGTGATGGAAGTCATTTATAAACAAAATGACAACCAGCTTCGGTCGAGACAGTGCTGGGAGACAGCTCAAAAGGGAGGAATGGGAGGTGAGGCTGAGATTGGAGAGGGACTGTGGGCTACTGGGAGGCTGCGGCTCCCCTTAGCATCTGGGTGAAGTTCATTAAGCAGTGGGTGTGTTGTGGAGAGACTTCATTATGAACCAGACCCAGAGCACGTGGGAACGTCTGAGGCTCACGCTGCAAGGTCACAGCTCGTCCCCCGGGGTCAGAGGCTTTAAAAAGGGGGGGATTGAAGATGATAATGGTGATGATGACAATGATGATAGATGAAGCGCAGACACTTGGATCCTTTTTCTGCTTTACACCACGAACAGAAGAGAGTCACGACCACGCTGAGTCAATGGCCGGTAACAAAAATGGAAATCAAGTGCTGGCTGCGACAGGGCGTACAGAGGGAGAGATGTTTCATATCTCATTACCCGCACACGATTATTAACACAGCATCCAGGTGTGACATTAAATCTCACAGTATTTGCCGCCTATATAAAATAAGTGACAGCAAGGGATTGTGAATAAGCCTCTGTCTATGTGCACAACCCTGCCATTTAGAAATCATGTTATAACCTACTGCTAGTTTACAAGAGCAAATTTGATTAGAGAGACACACAACGCCACCTGAATTACATTTTTATCTGCATAATGAGAAACTGTTCTTAATTGGTGTTAAAGGCCTTATCTGCCAATTTTCTCCTGACAATATACACTTTTGCATTACAATATCCACTCAGGGCGACTAAAGCATGATTAATGTTTTTTAGCCTGTGGCTGTATCACTCCAGGGAGGGTAATGCCGATTAGTCGGTCAGCATGGAACTTGGCACAGCTACCCATGATGCCCAGAGGATGACTCCTAAAGGCTTTAGTGATCCCTCGAGCAGATCGGAGTTTCACTATCTACAGGACAGATCTCTGCTTGGACTTGGAGACTTATAACAGAGAGTTCCAAACTAGAGATGTGGAGTGACAAAAAGCTACTGAGTTGGCATTGTGGGAAGTGTAGGATTCAGTATTTTTGGAGCTGGACCCACACGAAAGACTGAAAGTCAGGAAATGCTGCCGTCTGCAGCATTGACTTTGACCATTATTTTTTAATCTGTCTCTTGTGACTTTCTCAACTTTCCTGGATGAAAGTGCAACACTAAACCACCGCGGTACCCCTTTAACTTGAACTAATAATTCATGTATGCTTGGGATGCTGTTACTGTAAGTCATGTTGGATAAGCCAGAGAATGTGAATGTCTAAAAATAAAAAAAAAATGTATGAAATGATCTGATTTGGATTTTGGCTGAATGTCAAGAATTGAGGGTAAAAACTGTGATTTTTCCTGTTAAAATAAGGCTACATTTACACAGAAACGATCTGAACAGAAAACGTAAGGGACGGGCTCTGGCAGATCGGAGCACACTTTTGCGTTTTTACCCTTTAGACGGGAAGATTTAAGATTTCCACTCTGGAGGGGGGTTTCACTTTTTTGCATTTTTAAGCCCCAAAAACGCTGTCGCCGTCTAAACGAAAAGCACATCCTGTAAAATATTTTGTCGTTTTCACCCGCGAGCATTGTGTAAATATTATGGATACATGCATAATTTATATTCATATTATGAATAAATACTGTAAAACATGTACATCTAATATGTCTCATGCAGATGTAACAGTGAGGAGTCCAATATCTTCAATAAAAGCAGATTTCTGCAGACTCCTCTTGCAATTAAGACATTTATTAATTCAGTACATTAATCTGATGTTTCAGTCCAGACTTTCAGTGGAAGACATTCTTCATGTTAAATAGCACTGTGTGAAATAAGATGCAGAGCTGACCATTATATTTAGCTTGATCCAATAATGTGGTTTCTCAAATCATCACTTTCATTTGGTCCCGGTGTCCCATCCTTTCTCTGTCTGCTCTATTTTTTCCCCTCCTGCACCTGATCTCATCATGTGATCCATATGTGTCAAAGATGATTTATACAAACTCAGAGAGGAATAATGTTCCATCAAATCATTAATCTTTGGTTTTTAACAATCGGCGACGTGCAGGGTATATGAGAGAGTTAGAGAATATAATACAGTGTGGCGCCGGTCCTACATGAATGAGAGTATCCATAAAGGCCTGTCAGATTAGGTGTGCCAATTCCTCAGTCTGGATTTATTATTATTATGGGCCGCGGAATGCTGGTGAATACTGCCTGCATGCAGATGAGGGGCCCAACGCCGAGACGTCAGACTAGATCACACTCCATTAAGTTCCACCCTGGAGTGTGAGTGCGTGTGTGCGTGTGTATGTGGGGGGGTCATGTATATGTGGTAGATGGTGGGTGAGAAGTCGTGTTGATAGGTGGAATGTGTGCAGAGTATGAAACATGTTTCAGGGAGTGGCTGGCGGACACTGCATGCCCTTTTTCTAGTGTTTCTAATGCACCCGCCTGCGTTCTTGTGAGGCCTCGGCAAACAAACGGGGGAGACTGCAGGGGAGGACAGAAGCAATCATTTGCATTCATATCCAAGTCCCCAACTCTCCCCCAGATGTTGGCACAGGACGATCTAAAGCTACGAGTGTTTGTTCTCCTGCAGTTTCATCCCTGGCGCACCTTTGGCATGTATGAGCATCTACGTAGCAAACAAAGCCCTGGAGCTGCTAAGATGCAACTCATATCATCTCCCTAGCTGTCTGCCATCTTTCTCTTGTCTTGATCTTTATTCTAAGTGTTTACTCTCACTTTCCGCCTCTTCTGCTATTTTTTTCCTTTACTTGCTTCCCTACATTTGCTCCTCCCGTCTCACTGTTTCTTTCCCACTCTGTTACTTTGTCTTTCTTTCACACTTTCTTCCTCTATCTCTCTATCTCTACTTTGCACTGGTTCAAGAGACACCTGTGGTGACTGTGTGCACAACCGCACTCTTGTAAGATTCATAAAAGGCAAAGCCGTGCAGTAAAACCGTCGGCTTTTTAAATAACTAAAGAGAAAGAGCGACTGAAAGACAGGTGGGAGGGGAGGGGAGGGGAGGAGAGTCTGAAGGTGAGAAAAAAAAATATTGACTTTTACTGTTCAATGTTTGAAGTTAGAAGGAAGTTTTGCCAGAAAGCTGAGATGTTCAGGGGCATTGACTGCAGAGAATAATGGCTGAGAGGACTGCGAATGAAGAATGAGAAAAAGGTGGATGGACTTCTGCTTCGGTGTTTGTAATATTTCAGGTGAAGACACAAAATATAAAATGTTAATGGCTTGCCATTGTGAGATACTAAGACGCTAATGGTTTGCTATTCACTGCTGTGTAATGGTTTGGAAACTGTTTTCTTCTGCACAGTGATGACTTTGAAATGATAGAGGTATGTATAGAATCTAATATTTTTAACTGCTGTTACATTCATGTACCTTCAAAGCTCGACATGCTGCCTAAACTCTGCTCAACATGTATAATAAACAGTCAAACTTTTCAGAGTAGATCTAGCCTTAAAAAATCTATACAGCCTAAAACAAACACTGAGCAAGCAGCTTAGAAAGTTATATTGCCTCAGACGTGCCACATTTGAAAGTTTGCCTCAGTTTTATAGTGGGTGAACTTGTTTTTGCAGTTAAAAAAGACCTGCGAATACTTCCAAATACAAGTACTTCACTACATTGAGGCTTGTATCTGTACATGAACAGAGTTCTTGTATTTTCGGTGCAGGTTAACACCAATACAGGCAGAGAGTGCGAGAGAAGAAGCGGACAAATCTTGAGGATTTAATGCAAATCCATTGCACACTTTTTTTGAGAAGAATATTAATTCATGAATACTAAAAGTAAATAAAAATACAAGACTGAGAGTCTACAGCCATGCTAGCAGCTCTGTGAGACTGTAGGCACAGCTGCATGCTAATGTCAGCATGATAACATGCACACAACGTTTGCATGCTAATGTTTAGCAAGTAATGTTTAGCAGTTCTAAGTTTAGCATATTAGCATGAAACTCAGCTCGTCAGCGTAAAACATCGTGTTCGCTTTTGAAAATTTTGCGCGACTTCATCAATGAACTTTAGTTTTAATGACTAATACCTGTCCAGAGCTAAGTCCTGTACAAGTACATAATGCCGTGTAACACATGTAACACTGCCTGCCGGTGCTTTACATGCCTGTAGTTATATGCATATATTAGCATGTCTTCATTTCCAGGTCTGAACTGCTGGCTCTCTGTAATCGGATGATTCTGGCTGGACTGTGCTAAGTTGCTTCAATGACATCACCTTGTTATCTCTTCATTCATTTCAAAATCAGCAAAGCTTCCAGAGAGCACCTTATCACCACGGCTGCAGCAGCGCTTCAGATTTAAACAAGTTAATACGCTAACTCACGTGTGTTTGGCTCAGGCTGAGCAAAGAAGGAATAAGAACTTAACATTCTGCCACAGCAAGTGTTTCAACCAAATAAACTCTGTCTGAATTTGTGACTGTCAACATCAGTTGGTCTTGAAGCAGAAACAGTTTTAAGGGCAGCAGAGCTTATCGCTTAGGGATATTTGTCAGCTGAGTCATATTAACTGCAGCATTCAATAGAAGCTGACCTCAAACATCACTCTCTCTTAGGTGCACAGTCTGTGGCAGAGCAAATTTGACCACATATGTGCGCCCCGAGCAATATTCTGCAACTTTTTTTTGGGAACTTGCACACTTGAAAACTTGCGGCAATAAAGCATTTGACTGAAAAAGTGTGTGTGTGTGTGCATGTGTGTTGGGGGAGTGGTTAAAGACAGGCATAAACAAAGGTAAAGCAACACAAAGAGGAGCAGCAAGGAGCGGCAAGAAACAATGAAAAAAAAAGACAGCAAATCAAAAAACAAATAAATAAATAAATAAAAACTGAGGGGCGAGGTGTCAGCTCCACGAGAGTCCCTATCCCATCTGGAAAAGGAAAGATGAATGACGGAAACGAAATGAAATGCCACTCTGGGTAATGGGAAAGAGCCGGCGTCAGGAAAGCAGGTCACTTGAATTGCAGGGGATGTTCTTCAGTGGCTTTGCCCTCGGGCCTTGTGCATTCAAGCTTCCTCCTCAAGAGTCGATAATATTAGCTCCAACACTCACACACACACATACATACACACACACACACACACACACACACACATACACACATGCAGGACAGCTCACTAGCCACTGCGGGCTAGTTATGTAAAAATCCCTATGCCTTCTTTTTGCAGGTGACGAGCCGGTAAGATCCACCACAAACTAAATGACCTCTTCATCAGATATTTTAATGTACACAGAGCAAAGCAAAGGCCGTGGCCATGGTGATGTTAATCATCATGGAGGTGATAATGTTCCCTCTTGTGCTTTATCTCTCCCCTCCCTGCATTCTTGGCTCTTAATGCCTCAATCTCTGACCTCTTCTTTTTTTCTGTGTGCTCTGCATTCATCCCTCTCTCCCTCTCCTCCCTCCCCCTCTCCATCCCTCTGACCTGGATTATACATTTTTTCAGCTCCCTGAGCTGAACAATACGCTTCAGCGTATTAGCATGCAGCCCAACCAAAAAACAGAAATCCTGCTCAGGCCCCTCCTCTCTGCGTCTGTCCCTCTTCCTCCCTCGTTCCACCCCATGGCCTCAGCCCTCCATCTTACACTCTGTGACTCTCACGTCTGCTTTCTGGTCACTCTCCATTTCTGTTGCTTGCTCTTTATCTACAAGGCCTCCATCAATCTCATCCTCTCTTGTTATTGCCTTAAATGCCCCATGTTCCTCCATTTCTCCATTCTCTTTTTCCCTTCTTTAACCCCATTGTGCCTCCATTAGCCCTGACACATCTTTCTACATTTCTACCCCTCCTCCCCCCACCACTCGCTCTCCATTCCTTCTTCATTCCCCCACCGCTGCCCACACTTCACTGCCCTGCCGCTGGAGTGCTCGAGAGAAGGGGGGGGGGGGCATGCTTCATTTAATGACAATAATTAATTCTCCTTCTCCCAATCTTAATGAGCCAAATCAGTCACAAGCCCGAAAAAGAGAGAGGGAGGAAAAGCAATGAAGGAGTAAGGGAATGAGACAAGTGCCTCTCATCCTTAATGCCTGCAAACGCAGCTCTGACAGCCACCCGCGGCTCAGCTTCACTCAAACTTTCTCCGCAGCTTACTCATACTCACCTGGTGATCAGATGCCTCTGATGTCCGATCTGAATGAAAGATGATTTCAAACAGTGGAATGATTTTCTTTTACAGCCCACACGTCACACTCTCAACCTCCGGTTCTTGTACTCGAGGTGATGAGTTATCTCTCTTTCTCTTCTCAAGCTATTTAAAGGCAACACTTGAATGAGTACAGACAGCAGTCCATCCATGGCTCATACCTCTCAAATCTCATTAACTCTTGAGCTTAAGCTCTTCCTATGTAGTATTTGATAAAATAAAAGCATCTATTGTTTCACGTCCTTAGTTGCTGCTCTGATGATAATGGACTGTGCCAGGGTAATTAGTCTGCATATGCAACAGGAATTATAATTATTAACAAACTAGCTGCTTTAATGACAGCATTTTGTTCCCTCCCGCACGTTCTAAACATTATCAGACATCTTGTCTCCACCATGTTGCATCAAGATAAATGATGCACACATGCATCAAAAACTATACATTCCTGCAACTTCACCACTTCAGTTAAACAGCCTACAGTTCAACTCCAGTTACAGTGACTCTTAACCTGAAAGCTCTTTTCAAAGCCAGGAGCTATGAATGACTTTCCAGGTTAAAATCAAGCATATACAGCCGGGGGCGGTGTGGTCTCTCTGCGATCCAAACCAGATTGTTTTACTAAAGCTAATTTGATGTAGCCAACAGCTTAGAGACAGCACAATGGTGTTTGTGTCATTTCTGATCAGAGAACAGCCCCCGACTGCGGGTCAGGTTTGTTGAGACTGTTTGGCTGATGTGCAGGTTCAACACAAAGAGTAATTATGTGCATTTACCGACCAATTAATTGCAAAGGTCAAGCTTAGAACAAGTTTCAGTGGTGTAAAATGATTATTTTCACTATTCAGAGGCATCGAGCACTTAGACAGAAACGGGGTCAAATTAGCTTGACTTTAGAATTAAAACAGTGAAAAGAGCCTTATTAAACTGACTGTGAAACTTTCATCTTTACGTTGTTAAAATTACTTAATTCACTGCTCAAAGGCAGCTACCAGCAACTTTTAGGGTGGATGTTTGCTTGCATGTTACTCTATGCGTGAGCTGACGTCGTGAATCAAACAATGCATCTTAAATGTCAGTATGACAACTTTGTCTATTCCATGTTCTTAGTTTTAATGATGATTGGATCTTCTGATGCTTAAAAATACGTACATGAATTTCAACCAGCTTATAAAAAAAGAAAATATTCTATTTCCTCTGCTGGAGAAGTGGCAGAGTGTCGTTCCAGGGCGCTCTGGCAGCACTACACCTATGACCTTGTTGGTTTCTTATTCTGTCAATAACATGCTTTTACTCAGTACGGTTCAATCAAAAGAGCAGCACAAAGAATTCCCAAGGTGCAATGCCACAAGTGGACCTCAATAAAGGGAGAAGGACAACTGAAATACGCTCGGTTGTGCGCATGCTGTCACTGTGTGGACGTCAGAGGAGGATGGCGCTTGCTGCAGGAGTGGGAGGTGTTTCTACCTTCTATTGACTCACAACACTGTAGAATGCCCCTTAAACTTTTATTTACTAATTGTATTTAGAAAAGGTCCACATTTTCGAGCCTCAATTGACCCTTCACCTCTGTAGCTGAAGAAAAGCCAGTTTGGCCTTGAAATGTTTGTGCCTTTTCTCAGCGTAAGCTAGCAAATTAATAAATACATAAACTGAGCATTCTACAGTGTTGCAAGTCTTTGGGAAACAGACACCACTGTACAATTCTTTGGACTTTGCACCTGGACTGGAAAAACGTGTGTGTTTTGCACAATACAGCAGAAAAAAATAGCCCATAAAATCTTAAAGTCTTAAAGATTAGAATTTAATGACAACCAGCGGATCCTTAATGGAACATTACATAACAGCTGTGAGTGTATCCTGTTTGCTACATGGTGTGTATGGTAGCAAAGCATCTTGTTTTACTTCCCCTTTGGATTGACATGTCAGATGTTTTCACAGCTTGATCTCCAAGCTCCTTAAGATCGTAGTGACACTATCAACTGGTTCTCACAAGCTTTAAGGATGAAGAGCCGTCCTCCTCTGAAGCTCCTCCTAATCTGCAGGCTTACAATCGTCTATAGATTTCTCTTTAGACGTACAAAATCTTGACCTCCCAGAAAGGCTAATTTCACCTTGAGATTAGGGAATGTGGGCATATTTAGTCACTACTGTTTTGATCAGATCTCTGACAGATATGTCGGGTACCATCCGGCACACGTAAAAAAGATGGCAGCTTTGAAAGTGACCCAACTGCCGTGTAATCAATCTTGTTTTAAATTTGAAGTTTTGTCATTGAAACTTTGTTGTTGGGTGTCATGTGGCTAAATAAAGGTTAAATAGCAGTCAAATCAATGTAATTACCCTGCCTGTCCAGCCTGCCTACAAGACACTAATTCTACAATTAATAGACAGGGATTGACAGATGGATTAGTGCCTTAAACAGACAGAGAGATTATTCCTCTGAGCAACTACGCTCCAAGGAGGGGAGAGGAGAGGAGAGAGGAGAGGATATCCAACTCCCAATAGATCCCTATTCCCCCCTCGGCTGTTTTCAAGAGGGACACGCTGAGCAAAAACAGCCCAGAATCAGATAGAATGGGTGCTCTGAGGAAGAGGGGGTGCAAGAAAGGGAAGGGTTGACTGCAGCATTACATCACTACATCCACTGTCATACCTTCTTGCCTCTTTGCTGACATTTCCAATCGTGAAGCAAGTTATCCAGGGTCAAAAATAATGTGTCACTACCACAGCTGAACCATTACAATGCTTGAAAGGCAGTGATTATGTCGCCGAGCTAGCGAGACAAAAACACAGAGGCCCAAACAATAGCAGGAGGTCACCTTGACACAGCTGCCTGCCGGAGACAGTGCTCCAACGAGGAGAAAATGACTCAATTACAACCAGGCACACGGCGGAGAACTGGAAAAAGGGGGAAGCGATGGAGGGACGCAGGCAGAAAGAAAGGGGGAGAGGAAAGAAAAATACAGATGTAGCATTTGTAAGGCTCCCACATTTGATTATACACGTGCTGTGCTGCAGCGCTGGGGAAAAATCTGTTAACCAAATTATTGGATTGTGCTCAAATCAGGACTGAAACGTGAACGCCTCGTAAATTACTGTTTATTTCCTGGCCCGAATGTAAGCAATGCTCTGGAAAAGTAATTAAAACTGGGATAAAATCAAATAAAGTGAAATGAAATTTTAAAATGTATAGCTACTTTGCATGCATCACTGGGTATTCAATGATCGTCTGCAAGCAGTTTAGGCTATAGAATCCATCAGTTTGACACGAGCTGACTCAAGGCCTTTTAAAAGGCACAGGTTTAAGATGTTTTACAATGCTGTCATGACACATTCAGGTGTGTGACCTTGGAGGGGTTTGAAACACCATGTTTGGTGTCCTGATAATAATGTGGGAGACTAAAATAAAGCGATAATGTTTCAATTTATGCATGTTTGAATTAAAAATATACTGCATCAATAATTTGTACTATACCGTACTGGTGTTGAAAATTTCCTATTTAAATTTTAAATAACCTATTGTTAAAAAATCCATTCTCTACAGCATATACTTTTAGTGCAAATGTAGTAATTATTACAACTTGTGATTAAATATATTTTAAAATCATCTTAAATGCATCCCGATTGGCTTCGGTTTGTGGTCAAGAGTAAAGTAGCCATCCGGCCTAACCAGCTTGTTGTGGGAGCTCCACCTGCTCCTCCTCCTCGAGCTCTAAAAGGGTGACATCTGACAGCCGTCAAGCTGAACTGACAGCATTGTCCCATACACTGCCAGTGGCCTCAACTTTCTATCCACTGTGGAAAACAAGGATTTCCACAAAATTCAGAGGCTGGCAGAGCGCTGCTTAAACATTCTCGCCAGAAGATGCCCCGAGCCAGGAGCTCATCCCTCAGCAAACTGTACATAAACATGTGAGGAGGCTGAATGAAAGCGCTTGGGAAGTCTGACTGTTGATCGACAGATTCATGACATCGGTGCTTGGCATTGCAGGCTGTTTAACTGCAGATTATGACTTCAAGTATGTGAGGTTGCGCTGTAAAGGACAACATAAATCTGAGTATGTTTTGACCCTTCCTGACGGGAATGATGAGAGTACTTTAAATCTTCATTTCAATCGTAATCCATCAGTCACATGCCTCCCAAAACACACACACAATGAAAGGATTCAGCTGCTTCAACATTCAAAAAGCAGCATGTTTAGCTAGTTCAAGTCAGGCTCATGAGCTTCCAGAAATTGCAGAGTCTCTATCATTGCATCATATGCTGTCAGATCTTCCTCTGCCAGTCTCTACATGAATCAACACTCCCTCGAAGAAAAGTAGGGGATGCACTTTTTTTAGGGCCCAAAATGGAAGCACATTTTCAGTTTATTGGACGGTACTAAGAGTGGACAGGAAGACAGAGCTAGAACCAAATGTTACAGATTGAATTATATTAGAGCCCCACACCTGTGCTCTGCGATGCTGTGGATCAAAGTGAGGCCTTTCACTAACGCAAGACACTGCAGCAATTTAGAAAGACCCCTGACGTCCTGAAAGAATGCTTCAAAGTGAGATCTTGACAGAGGTCCCAGCGGCGCACGAGGCCTGAAAGTCACAAACGAAACTTTTTAAGGTGCCGGAGCCCTTTAGAGAAAGAGACGACTTGGATGAGAAAGCAGTCGCATCGAGCTCTGTCAGTGCCGGAGGAGGCCACGGCTCACCGTGCTGTCAAGGATTTGAAGGTGACTTGCAGCAACAGGCTGACTCCTTCTTTGCTGAATTCTAATAAGAAACTTCTGGCCATGTTTAATTCTCCCTTTTGAATATACTGAAGATTTTTACTTGGATTAATGTATAGAACATAAGAATAAGACTATTTAGTATGACTAAAGGAAAAGGAAAGGGGTCCTTCATAGTGAAGTAGAAATGCACAGATGTGGGAGGAGAGGATGCATATGTGACCCGCCACGAGAAAACCAGCAACAAGTCGGCCCGGCGCAAGTTGTGTAAACAAAGAAAAATCAATTTTTTTTAAAAAGAAAAAGTTTTTTAGTTTTTTTGGAGAATATGTAACTTGAAATCATGAAGAAGCCACTCTGTGTTTCAAGTAACAGTATTCGGGGCCTTAAAACTATAAACTTTGTATTTGAATTTGGGTTGTTTTAGAGGAAATTCTCAGTCCTAGATGGGGGTGTGGCGATTCAACAGTAAATTAGCATACTGACTTTCTTTGGCTAGTCACGTGCTTCTGTTCTTTTTTCGCCAATCAGCTGCACGTTAAAAGGGAACCACATGGCTACTTATGCAGCTTCTGGTTCTGCCGACGCCGATCTCACTTTTGATTCTGAACCCGAACTAGAAGATGAAACTGAAGAAATCAATGAGAGCGACTGCATTACACTGGACAACATCCCTAATCTACAGTTAACCTTAGCTGAAGATGAAGACGACGAAGAATACGACAAAGAGTAGTAATAGTAATGGCGCGCGTGCGGACGCAGCGGCTCCTCTCTGTCCCAATAATGTGGTGTCTACATGTTTGTCTTCATCGGTGTGTGTGTGGATTTTATCTTTTCGTCGCGCTTGTTTGTCCCAGTGCGCACATACAGCCGTGGGACTTCTCGACATCGGCAACACAGCAATCTGCAAATTAAACCCGGCATATGCTAAGGAGTTACTCGACCTCGGCCTACTCCGGAGGCCCGTTTCGACACCGACCCCCACTACTGCAGTGCACCCACAGAGGAAACGCCGCAGGCGGTGCGAGAAGAGGCGGAAGCGGGCAAACCGCGGGGGTATCCAGGCGAGGCTGGTGGTGAATCCACACAAGCCAGCTATAAAAAAAAAAAAAAACAATAAAGAGGATAATATCAAAAAAAGGAGAAGTCAAACAGTGTATTCCCCAGGCACAGCAACATATTTTCCCCATAACTATCAAATATCAGTCTCAAAAATTAGCTCTAGACAGTCTCCCAGAAGAGAAAATAGCATGTAGGCCAATATACATAAAGCTTTTCGAGTGCCTGAGGCCGGCCGAGCCTAAGCAGCAACCAGCCAGTTTGTCTGCGGCAAGACACAAACAGACATAAACTTGTATGTAAACACACACACACACACACACACACACACACAAATATAGGGTTATTTATCAGCTGAGAGGTCTGGGTATGTGAGTACATTACATGTGTGTTTATCAGAGTGAAAGATAGAGAGGACTGGACTGAGACTTTTCAGGGACAAACAAGGAGTGATTGAGTAGACTGAACCTGCATTTATGCCATGTCCCTGCACATGCATGTGAGCCTGAATGATATTCGTGACACTCACTCATGCTGCACACACACATTTATCATGTTAGAGTCCAATCCTACACAAGACACTACACACCACACATGATTCACATTTTCACAACTAAGGCTGAGATTGTAGGTTTGGTTTCTGAGGAGTGTGTGTGTGTATGTGTGTGTGTAGAGAGGAGTGGGCACAATGAACTCCACTCAAAATTATAATAATAATAATATAAGAAACCATTTGAAATTCAAAGCTGTGTGAATAGATATCAGAGCCCGTCCTCACCAGAAAAATGTACATGTCCACCGTGCATGTAGGTTATTATAATCCATACTTACGTTTACTGCTAGGCAGTGACCTCTTGTGGCCGGAGTGTTTAAGACAGGAGCAATGGAGCTAGTCAGGTGACGTGTAAAGAGCAAGAAAGTCATCATGTCCGCTGTGAAAATGACCTATTTTAACTTATTTAATGTACTTACATTATATCACGTAAGTAACAGTAGCATACTTTCCTAAACCTAAACTCTTTTCCTAAACATAGCCAAGATGTTTTGGTGGCTAACTAAGCGATTACAATACAGTTTTACAATATTAGCAATGCAATGACGGTCCGCCTTCATCATTGCTGCTTGTTGCTGAGGCTGAGGCGCTCAGTCGTTCATCTATGATGTGCTGGATATCACTTAAAATCACGCTTTTCTTGATAGTGACGTGATACTTAATGACAATAATGTTGCATCCTATTTTCATCTTTACAACAATGAACACTCACCTTTTTTACAAGAATATTAAATAAAAATAATAAACATGCAGAGGAGGTGGGAGTGATTTCAGTTTTAGCTCTAAGTGGTTTTTGCAGGTCTTCTTCCGAGGCTGCATGTGGCCCAACCTCTTTGTTGCCTGAGAGGCAAAACCCAGGTCAAACAGTCTTAAAGTACTTGTTGAGCGTACTTCAGATTTCATGGTAATAACTAAAACTGGCAGCTGGACAGTCAGAGGACACTGTTGACAGAGCAGTTTAGTGAGTAAATCAAACTGAAACAGTGAAAGTGATGGGGACAAAAATAGGACTTGAGGTGAGGGCAACATGTCCACCTTATCCCCACTGAAATCATGCCCTTAACTGATTATCATAATACACTATCACTACAAAGTAAGCGTTTCAAAGGACAGTGATGTGTTTGGATTGAGCACCAGACCTTTATATGCAGTGACACATTTGTCAGACTCATATTATCCACTTGACTCTGAGGTTTAATTTGACATTAAAATCTGACCTCGATGAATTAAGTTCTATTGAGGGGAAAAAGTTTTAGACTGCAGATTGCAAATTGTAGATTTCAAATGCTAATTTGACTCAGCGAAAAAGTCATTATGCAAAGTTTGGATAGATAAAAGCATGCGTGCGTTCACAGTTTTCCTCTGAATGGATTTTTCTTAATATTCAGAGGAAATATGTGCACTGAACATTTCAGCTGTCTATGTCTACAGTTTAGTGAGAATCTACCCAAGGTTTAGCAGGCTAGTGTCCTGAGCTACAGTGGAGTTCATGCTGGCCCTAAGCTATAGCTGTGGCCCCATTCTGCCAGGAAAACCAATTACTTAGTGTTTCAAAGCCCTCTGAGTGCCCGAAAGGGGCCCATCATTTAACCATGAGACACTCCAACTTCACTCACTGCCGGCCTTTCAGCACTGGGTCATGCCGACACACAGATACACACACATACACACTAAGAACGTCATACAAACCCACACGCCATCAAAACGGGGAGGTTAGAATTAGTGCATGGAGGCAAACTTTTCTGCATGTCCATGTAATTCCTTGCTTAAAAATACAAGTGCTAAAACACATCTATTTGTATCTGTTTCATGAGCCTGAGATGTACTTTTACATAGAGGATGCAGAGGTATCAGCATTAATCACCTGTAACCTACAAAGACAGGAAATGTGAAGCCGATTATCTTTCATGAGGGGAAAAAATAAATATAGAAGCACTTGCCAAAAAATGTTAGTCGAGAAAGTTGCAGTGTTCTCGAATCTGTATTCTCCAATGAATATTTAACGGCGTTGGACAGTGAGTCAGCGGCTGAGTGACCTCTCAGCACCACAGATAGGGTGCACTTGCGACTGCTCAGTGTCTTCTTACCACCATCACTCACACACGCCAACAGGTAAGTGCAGGGAAACAAACACTGATGCACGTGTGTGCTCTCGCACGCACACACACACACACACACACACACACACACACACACACACACACACATGCAGTCACACGTCAGGTCTGTTGTACCAGACATGGTGTCATACATTACCCTTTACGGGAAGCCTCATTTAGCTCGAAGAAGCTATTCTTGGTTTACACTGTGATGTATCTCTGCCTGCTGCTCCTCAACTATATTGTGAGGTAAAAACCTTTAGCACAAATCTTCTTTAGGCCGCTCCATTTGCCTCCAGTCCATTCAATATGCTCGCTCTTTGTCTGTCTCGCTCTATCTGTCTCTGCAGGATAAGTTAATGAGTCTAATGAGAATAAAGACTGAAGGGGAGAGAGGAAAAGACAGAGAGGGAAGGAGAAAGGGGGAAAGGGAGAAGCAATCAGATGTGGCTCTGCCCAGCCCTTGGCAATGACAAAGTGGAGCAATTATGCATGAAGGCTGTGACATTGACTGTGGCATCACCTCTTCTGCTGATCTGTTCAAAAGCAAACATACTCTATAATTCAGGGCGGCACTCAGTCACACTCACACACAGAAGGAGATACACACATTTCCCTGGCAAACATGTTCAAGGACACAGATGATCCTGCTTTGACAAGTTAACATGTTTGAGCACACGGATGCATCATTGGTTGGTGTGAGCGTTTCACAGCACAGCAGGTCAGCGGAAGGTCAGAGCTGCTCTCTTGCCCAGCGGGTGTTTCGGGTACTTTGAGGGGAAAGTATTCCCTTCACGCGTCCATCACCTACTTGTGGGCTCTCATCTCTCCGTGGACACACACACATACACACAGATACAGGCCCCCCATCATCCCTCTCCATTGCCCCACTTGATGCTTGGGTGCATAGTGATGGTGTCATGCTTGAAAGAGATATTGATTACTCACAAGAACGAGCCTTCAGTGGCTCCAGTTTACACACTTGCTCGTAAACGTCTACACAGGCAGTGTCACATGTACTGACACAGAACCATTCAGGACAGTGAAGCTGGATACCAGCTAGAGGTGAGCCAATAATGCTATGTTGTAAGTTAAGTGTTCAGTGCTATTTAAGGGTAATTCTAGTTTATTAAAACTTGGATCTTAAAAAACACTCTACAGTCTGCAGTCATTTTAGCAGCTCTGTGAGGCTGCACTTAAGCACAGAGAGCTTTGAGATAAATGCTAAAATCAGCATGCTGCTTTTTAGCAGGTATAATGTTCACCATCTCAAATGAGCTAATTAGCAGTAGCACAAAGTACAGCTGAGGCTGATGAGAACGTTAGTTTTGCAGGTATGTGGTCATAAATCAAAGTATTGGACATATTCAAATGTTGAACTGATGATGGCACCAGATGGGACGTTAAGGGATCACCAAAGTTATTACAATTCATCTTGAGGGGGACATTAACGCGGCGATCAAATTTCACAGCAATCCATACCAAATATCTCAATACTTTTCAATCAGGTGGTGTTAAAGGAAAAGTCAGAGGATCACTAAACTCATTATCAATCATCCCCCAGGCACCATCAATATATGCCAATGCAATCTATCCAATAGCAGTCAAGACACTAAAACCAACAAAAGTCAACCTCCTGGTGGCGCTTGAGGAAAAGTCACCTTTCATGATGCCATGTTCCAAACATGGCTAAAAATAAATGCTGGAACATGTCATCAATGTGCTTCATAGATATGCAAAATTTAATATAAGGGAATTAAAATTTTACATGCTACATTTGCTAATGGTCAGCTAAGAAAACGTGGGTGAGTGTGTACAAGGCAGATGTTCCCTTCCTCAGCAGCTGTAGTCGACGTACCCTTGAGCCAGGTGTTTAACCCAATGACAAGCACGAATGCATAAAAGCCCTCTGAAGCCATATTCATTTTTCTTCACACAGAAACACATCATGACATGTACATGACACATGCAAATCAATACGTTCCTACAACTTTAATGAATCTAACAGTGTGTGATCAGAGATCAAACTCATAATTGCCAAAAATTCTAAGTGTGTCATGTTTCACATAAAAAAAAGAAACTCACAAAGACTCACACCTGTCAAATTCTACTGTGGGGTCAAGCCACGTCCCAGCAACAGTGTGTGTCGGCTCAGCATAATTCCGCGCAGACGATCACCCAATTACACGACTAATTATTGCCTCTTGCAGATCTGTCAGATTGTGCAAGCACAGGGGCAGCGGAGATCAATAGAATGTGTTAATCTCAGCAACTCACACATACACACATACACACATGCACACCGCTGAAAGGGAAGAAGATGATCAAACGCTATCAAATGCCTCTGTGAGTCTCTCAGCGGACCCCCAGTCAGGCGCTGAGGCAATAGGGGTTAATGGGTGTGCTGCGATGCTTTGAGATCTGCTTATAAGAACAAGAAAGCTGAATCCATTATCAGCTCAGCTAGACTCACATTTAAAAAACAGAGAAAGGAGAAGAGATAAAAGAGTGAAATGTTGTTTTGTTTACTTATAGCTTCAGGGAGGGTCAGGGCTAGGAATAGAGTGGATTGGGAACAGGTAGTGCAGTGGACAGGGGGGGACGGGGGGACAGAGGGATGGGCGGAGGGCGGGGAAGGGGAGTTTTACAAAAAAGCACTGAACTTCAACTGAACTGGGAAAAACGTAAGGGAGAGTAAGAGATCAAGACAGAGATGGAAAAAAGGAGGGACGGATGATTTAATCATGAGTAAAGAACTGTTATGAGACGTGGAGGGAGGAAAGTGAACCGATGCCTGTGTGATAGCCAAATGAGAGGAACGGGGGAGGTAGAAAGAATGACAACAGAATGAGCTGGGGGGGAAAGGACAGGGGGTGAAAGAGAGGACCACATGGGGGGGGGACTAAAAGGAGGATCTGCAGAGGTGAAGGGAGCACAGGGCGGAGAAAGAGGAGGAAGCACACGAAGAAAAAGTCGGTCACTGCGAGCTGAGAGCATAAGGCACAGGAGAAGCATCTCCTTCAACTGAGCTATGAAAAATAAATAAATACCAGAGCCTCTTGGTACCTCTGTTGTGATGGCACCAGAGATGCTGAGGTCATGTCTGCTGACACATGGTGGTTTTGGTTTTACAGGCTGCTTCCAGCTTGTTTAGACTCTATATACTTCAAATTTGATTGCATTTAGGCCAACAGCAAAAAATGTGAATACTTCAATGCCCAGATTTAGCATTTATTAGCAATAGATCAGCATTAACACATGGTTTACAATACACTTCCATGTACTTCCATGTGTTTTGAGTTTTTATTAATATACAGTATTTGTGAACAATTCTTTTTTATGTAATTATAAGTGTTTTACTATGTTGTTTTTCATTATCTGCTTATTCATAAGCCTCCTTTTACAAACTAATCATTAGCATTATTCTGCTATAAGCCATGTATTTAATGTTTATTTACTGCTTATATCTGATTAAAAATACATAAAAGAGCCGAATAATCAGACGAGAGATTCCAGCTTTTGATACTTGATAAACTTTGGCTTGTCGATGCTGGAGGCAGATTTTGATCAGTGCATCTATGTTAACAGTGAAACAGAATCAATCTGAAAACCGCTGACAAAGAAGCCACTTTGCATATTAAGCGGAAAAAAATAAATTATAGACCCAAACACTCACCACCACGTGAACATACATGTGCACCCAAACTCATTTTCTCTTTCTGAAAGCCGACCAGTGCAATTGCACACACGACTGGTTGTGTACAACGCACACAAACAAGCACACAGCGAGTGCAGCGTTGGGAACTGATCAGCGCTTGATTATCTTCCCTCAGTGCAGCGCACCCTAAGCAGAACCAAATCGGATGGCTTCATTAGCATATCATCTGCATAATGGCTCCACCAGAGCAAGGGCATTTGCCTGCTACGTGGCTCCTACCATGTCTCATTCTGAAGCAGGGGGGGTCAGGGTTAGTTATTCTCTTTAATTTTGCTTTAACTAAGCATATGCTGGGTCCTTTTCTGGATCACATGACCGCCTTAGACATCTCAACTGCCCAGTTAATTGAGGGCACGATAAAAAAAAAAAAAAAGAAAAAGAAATTCAACTGAAGATAATTTCTCTCTATTGTGCACAATCGCTAGAGTTTCCTTGCTGATACATCCAATTATAAGCTTTTCTGCTGCGAATTAAAGCGAGAACACGTGGGCACGGATGTTTGTAAGGCGAATATTAATTGCCTGAACATTTCTATTTTAACATTCTCCACATTCCTCTTTTGCAAATGACCCGGGGAATGTTTGGTTAAAGGAATGGCTTATATGAATATGTAAAACAACCCCAAAAAGACCTGATTATAAAACGATGCAATATAAATTCGGTTATTCTTGGTCTGATCACACAAAAGGACAATCAGTCCTAATGTTTTACTCTTCAGTTCACCCCGGGATAAAAATTCACACAATATTATCAAGGCTTTTAGAATATTTATTCCCTTCAATTGGAGTGCCGTGAAAGGTTTTCATTCGTCACCTCACAAAGGCCGCCCTTGGTTGGTGTTTGAAGAATGCCTCTTTCTTTTCACCCTTTTCAACATTTAACATCACTCTCTTGGTAACACTAATGTGAATAGAACCAGAGCTTTTTTCCATTAGCTCTGGTTCTTTAGCTTTTTATGAGTACCTGCTGCCCTCATCAGAGTTCACGGGTCAAAATATCTCTAACTTAGATGAAGTACTTTTTTGAGCAAAGACAGCACCTTTTTGTAGTCGCTGTGTGTCAGAACATTGGAGTAGCGGACCCGCTGCACAAGAGCTGCACTTGTAAAAGTTCATGCAGAAACATGAAGACATACCTTCCAAGTCAGAAAAGAGATGCTATTCTGTCAAAGGGGCCCATACATATGCAGCTTCAGCGGGCCCCCCTTCCCCTTTTCTACAGTCAAAACTACAGTCATAAAGGTAACACATGCAGCAGCAGTACTTATGATCATCAGTAATCACCTTTAAGAAAGTCTGAACAATGTGAAATCTCAGCACACGTCGGCCATCTTTTTCTCAACACACAAGCCAAGATGTGCGAGCGCAGTCTGCTGAATAGAAGAAACACAAATCAAATCTTAGAAACATACAGGCACAGCTCATATATAAGGGAAAAGGAAGCCTGATTTTATTTTTTATTTAATTACATCAGCATCGGCATCGGTAGAGAGGGCTTAAAGTTGGTATGTACCTTCTAAAATTGCTTCCTGCTGCACACAATGCAAAGTGTGAGAAAATGGTTCAACATCAATCAAACAGGGAAATTTGCTTCCGTGCTTTGTAGTTGAACATTTGTCAGCTAAAAAGAGAAGCAGCGTTGAGGCAACATTCATCTCTTTACCCTTGGCAAAGAAAAATGTTCTACCAAATTTTACTGGAATCTGTTTGGTAGTTTCTGAAATAAGGGGCAAACAAACACAAAAACAAAGAGGCAGACAAACAGAATTTCAAAAAATGAACCTCCTTGGCAGTGGTAACAAACATAAAGAGAAGAAGAAGAGAGACACAGGCAGCGCGCTCCAACATTGGTTGCTGCATTTCTTACCATTCTGCTGCCATGTTTGTTTACTTTCTCTCTGGTGTGAACATCTATGCATGGCTGCAGCCATCACATCTACACATGTCACCCCTCTGCACAATCACACAAACACTCTGCACACACACACACGCACCCACATATTCCTAAGCCTTCCTGCGCTCATACTTAGACTCTCACAATACAGCCCTTCAAGCCACATCTTAACCTAGTTCTTTGCATAAATCCTACTCATAAGGTCTCAGGCACTTCACAAACAATACGCAGCATTCCTCAGTTCTCAGCCTAATGCGTTCACTCAGTGTAGTACTATTCCTGCATATGAGCCATGTTCTTTAACTGTATTTTACTATGTTTTACTCATCTTTACTTGAAATAAGAGCACATTTAAGGCAGGTTTCCTGACTAGGGAAACGTCCATCCCTCACTGCATGGTCATCAAACACTGGCAGACATTAAAAGTACAGTAAGAACGCTTCAGCTCGCGTTCCCATCCGTCACTATGAAGACGTAACGTGTGTCAGTGTGTACACAGAGTTCCTTCTTGTCGCTGTGTATAGACAGTGCACATTTTCTGTTTGCCCAGCAGCAAAGCCGATAATGATAGTTCAAATATTTCAGGCAGACATATTAAATATTTTGTTGAGGAGGTGGCTTAACCGAGAGCAATATTCCTTTGGTGATAAGCAGAAGTGCAAATAAAGATGGACAAATATGTCAGTTACATATTCACATGTTCTCTCTCCCTCTCTCTCCCCCCCTCTCTCTCTCCATCTCTGTTGCGTAACCACTGACGCACTCATGATCCGTGAAAAAGTAGGAATCAGTTTTGCTCGGTTGATCCCAGAGGTCAGCAGCAGAGAGAGAGAGAGAACAGAGGGAGAGGAGTGAAGAGAGCGCAACGCCAGAAGAGAGGGAGAGAGAAGATGAAGGAGGGAGAGACAAGCAATCGCCAGGTTGGCATCTGTGAGTTGGTGTCTGGATAAGAATTGTGCACTGCAGCTGATGTTTTGTGAACCTCTGACTTGTTGTCTGGGGAACCAGAGATGCAGGAAATGGCTCGGAGGAAGGGGGACAAGAAAGAGCTGAGCGTAACATGACAGAGAATAATGCAAGCCAAATGGAAAATGAAAAGCCAAATAACAGAAAGGAACAAGAGTGTGAAAAAGCAGAAGAGAAAGACAAGCAACGAGACGGAGCGTAGATAGAAGCAGAGAAGTCGAGGAAAACATGTAAAGGAAATTACAGAAGAGACAATCGATACCTCCCTCAGATGCTAGTAACAAAAGTAATGAGACCAATGCAAAATCTACTCCATTCCTTAATAACACAGCTTTGAACCACAGACAGAATTGCTTGTTACCTCCACTTTCCAGGCACCATTCTGGACAATTTAGGCCCCGGCAGCTCCTGTTCCAATACACGGGAAAAAATGTTACTCCAGCCAATCAGCATCCCTTCAGAAACAATGAGCTGCAGGAGGAAACCCACAGGTGCAGGAGAGGAGGTCTGTATTTACAGCTCATATTTTCAGACTGCCTGAGCAGCAGCCGGTCAGTGCTGAATCAATTTGACCAATGCCCTCAATTTTTAGCAACTTTGAAATCCACCTCGAGGATTGTGGTGTAGTTTCAGCCTGAGTAATGAGGAGAGGCGAAGTTAAACTCAATTTCAATGTGAGCGTCTGGCCATTAATAGCCGTTTATCAACAGCCCGACCAACGTGCGCCAAGGCCAGCAAGAGCCAGCTGATGCTCTGAATTCAACGTCTGAGGCATAACAGGAAAACCTGTCGCCACTGCCTGGCTTCATGGATGCAAACAATCCAAACCTCTGATGGCACTCGGTGCCTGTGCCCATCTCATGCATTACAAAGGACAAGGAAGAACAAATGCTTCATTTTGCAACATGCAATCATGGGTCAGGAGGGTAAGGACAACATTTAGAGTGCAAAGATTTTATTCTCTTGAGAAGTACATCAGCAGGGAATCTGCAACAATTCATTTGATTCAACGATGTAGAAAGAATTTGTGTCGCTGTGGCTAATGTAGCTAACGCTCACAGAGGTCTACAGTGCCACAAAACCTTTTTCTTTTACAGATGCAGCAATACTACCAAGACTTTGATGTATAAAAACAGTGGTGTTCCCCTTAAGGTGAGCCGTGGTCCACTACATGCACCGCTGAGCACAGTGAATGACCACAATCTGTACTCTGCAATCTGAAATGCCATTTTCTGTCCAATCAGTGATGATAAAACAGTTTTGCACCATTGATCATTGTGGGTTGATGCATGTCAGTGCATCATTATTAGCCAATGGCCAATTTCCAAGCTTAGACACACATCAGCTCGACAGAGCAGCAGCGATGTAATCACATTATTTCCAAGATCAGCATGTCAAACAATGAAACACTGTGATACTTAACACGTACACTTCGCAATGGAACAAACTAAATCTACTGCAGTATCTGTCTTGCGACAAAACTTCACTTTCTGTTATCTATCCTTTGGGGTAAATAATACATGACCAATGACTACTGTTGAGGGGGAATTATATCTGTAGACTGCTGCCTGAAACTACTGTGCAGCACTGAAAACAATATGCTGGAAACAGCTGAAATATAAATAAAATATTGTTGGTTTAGCACTGGCAAAGTCCAGTGATACAACCAGAAAAGCTTTGAGGAGGATGGACAGAGCTGCACAGAAAACCCACAGAAGCCTGGCTGCATCTGTGGACAGGCAGTAAGCACCAGCACAGCATTCTCATCTTGAGCCTGACTGTGATGTGAGGCTCATGATGTCCACAGTACTGGAGAAACACAAGAAAGAGTGAGGGCGAGAGAGAAAGTGAGACAGGCTAACTAGAATACTGAGGCAGACAGAGATGAATAGGGTGGGACAAAGGCAGGGAGGGAGACTGAGAGAGATGGAGTCAGAGTCAGAGGAGGGGTGACAGGCAGGGAGAGAATATATATAACAGAGAGAGGGAGGGAGAGAGACAGAAACAGAGAGGGTGTGACAGAGGCAGAAAGCAAAAATCTTGTCTGTGTGAACTTTGCGGCAGGACTTTGAGGGGATAATTAGGGAGAGTGACTCCAGAAGAGGAGAATAAGTTCTCAGTCCTAAGCCTTCATGCAGGGGATTAGACTCAGGCAGAACTCCTCTCTCCCCCGACTCCCTCCCACTCTCACTGCTCTCTAAAGTGGACTCTTCCCCATTGCCAAGTGATGTCCAAAACAGCTATGGCAGGGCTCTTTTCTCTGTCCACCCCTGGAGTCCAAACAGTTTCATAACAGAATGAGATACCCTTCTGTATCTTCTACAGTACAGGGAGTGAGTGGAACTATAGGAAACAACATGCACTTTGCAATTCTTTCCAATAGCCTGCGATAATGTCCAACACATAATGATGTACAGTGTATGTAATCACAGTACTCACATGTTGACGAGACCGTGTCAACAAGGTTTTAAATCAACTGCAATATTACCCCATTATCGCCCTATAGCACATTGTGTGGGTGCACACTAACCTTTTGTCATAAATATAATAGTTTTTTTTCACACTGTATTGTTTTTGCATCCAGAGGGAAGCCATTAGGTCATGCTGGCAGCAGAACCTGCAGGCTGTAGCTCACAGTCTCATCTCTGACCTTGGGCGAAACTGTCGTACACTGATGATCACCATCCAGGTGTCCGCTGAAAGCACACCATCATCAGCAATCATCATTCGACATGGGGGAGAAAATAATGATGTCACAAGCCAGAGAGTGCAATAATGGCCTCCACGGACAGGAGACGATGGTCAGAGTGTATTTTTTGATGTTTTTGTTTGTGTTACGTTAGCAGAAAATATGCTAAGCAATTGCTTTGCGAGGAGGTCTTAGCAGAGGATTAAGTGGGTTGTGCGCTTTCAATATAAAGTGTAGAAAAAGTAGGTTGCTTATTATTCTAGAATATTTTAGAATTCAACACACAGCAGAAAATGAATAAATGAAATACACGAAGCACACATAACACCTGGAATGTGATCGATTCGAGCACACTGCATCTGGACGTGGTGCATGCAACAGCTGATGCTTTCACACTCAGTGCGCCATATATCCAGTCTCTACATAATGGACCTAACCAGCACACATAATTACCATCGAGCGTAAACATAAGTCCTTATGATCAGATCTCATTATACGGACGACACTTCTGCTGCAGGTTTGATCAAATCAGAAAATCAGCTGGAAAAACGAGGTCTTTGATTGGTTCTGGGGCTCACCACATTCATTTCACATACAGACTGTGCTATCTTTAACTGTGTTATTCTTCCCTCAGGCCAGAAAAGGTCAAATTCAATGAATGAAGCCATTCAATCTGCAACCATGTGAACACAAGGGAAGGATATATTTAAAAACAGGATGTTTCAAGCATTAAAATCTGAAAATAGAGGTCTTGCATGTCCTTGGTGGAGTCTCATAAACTATACATATCTGCATGTTGAAGTGCAGCATGTCGCTAACTGGAGCAATGTTGCTAACTGGGGCACAGTTCCTGGTCCACTGCCATGGCTTATAAAAAGTTTGCTATATCGTCTAAGTTACAGTTCAGAAAAGTTGCATCTCTGAGCCAAGAACAATTGGGGCCTCGCTGATTGCAGGGGGCTGAAACTTTCTCAATAGATGGCCTGGGGTAGTGGAGGTATCAGCCCCAGATTTGAGTACACGGATGACATGGTGCTCCATTTTTTTCACTAGAAATATGTGGCCTCACAACACTGACACACCCCTTTGGCCCCTTCATCTACAGCACTCTTTTTCCTTCTGTTTCTCTTTCCCTCTTTAGCCCTCAGCTTCTTCACCCACTCTCTCCAGTCGCTCCTCTCGGTTCTATTCTCTCGTGTGTTTTCCCCAGCCTCTCGCTTACTGTGCCCTCTGACCACTGTGCCATTTACAGTACATACTCACATCTGCAGAGACATCAGTCGCATAGCACAGGGACCTGCTGTAAGGCACATTCTCATTTTACACATCATGACCCCAGTATTTCTCAATAAAACATCTCGTACTGAGTTACATAACCTGAATATTGCCTTGACTACACGTATTTCTCTATTGATACTTAAGCAATATGTGATTAAGTAGCCATAATTCTGATACTGTTCATTCATTTTCTTAACATACTGAGTCTAGTGCCTATCCAGAGGTTATTGCTAGGTTCATACAGATATAGAGACAATCACTCACACTTATACGTATGAGTAATTGCCCATAGGTGTCCCCAGTCTATCTGATTTGCATTTCCTTGAGACAGCCGGAGGAAATTGTAACACCAAGAGGAAACCCCCACGGACTCCATATAGAAATGGCCAGAGCTGTGCCTCAAAGCTGCATCCTTCTTGATCTATTATGCAACAGTGCTAACACATGAACCGCTGTGGGACGCCTCAGTGCACACCGATCGGCCCACTGCTACCTAATATGCAGACGAGTAAGGGAATTCTGTTTTTGGTTTTACACCATCCACAGGGAGAATACAGTGTAGGGTCTGATACAAAGCCAGTTGTTCAGAATAGTGAACACAGGCAACTCACACGCATTTCAGTCAGAAAATACATAGCTGACCTTTACTCGCTATCAATCAAGACAGAGTGCCATGGTTGAGCGTTTGCTGAGCCCTTGCCCCAAAACAGCAAGTGCCCAATCATTGTTTAGCAACTGTAATCAGGCACGCAGGTCTTTCAAGCTTTGGATTTCTACACACGACGTGGTGCTCATGAGGCTGCGGCCAGACCAATGCACAGTGTGCAAAGACTTTGGAGGGTGGTGTCATTTTGTCAGGAGTTACAAAACTAAAACACAAAAACATGGATTAAATAGTGTTTGTCTGATCCAACATAAACACACTGTGTTCCTCATCCTCCCCTTATGTAAAATTAAAAGTGAAAACATTCTGGCTCAAAAATATGAACAAATATGTTAGCTCAGCTGCCAAATTTCTGCTTATCTGACATACAATATTAGGACTAACAACACTGCCATAAAATAGATGAACAAAATCTAAATAAAACAGCAAGACTCACTAACAACATTAGCAACTTAACTTTTCCACCAATGCAGCAGCTAACGTTAGCTTAATTAGCTCGTGGTGATTAAAACTGCCATGGACAGTCTGCATTTCAGCCCAGAAAATCAACACAGTCTAAAAACTCTTTTGTCTACGTCGGTCTGCAGTGACGGATATATCTTTCAAGAATGACTAACAGTGCAGAGTTATAAAGCTGGCATCGTGTGCCGCACAATGACAGCAAGCCTGACAGGCGTGGCGGCGGTAGCTAAGGTTGCGGGCTTAGCGAACGGTCACTTGTTCAGAATAGTTAACACTGACAACTCACATGCCATTGTAGTCACTGCAGGCATGTTTCAGTCAATTACACGGATATCAAAACATGTGATCATAATTCACTGTTTTCCTCAATCTGGAAAAAGGAGGCACACACACACACACACACATGTGCATACACACAGCACGCATGACCACACACACAACTAGTGTATCACATTGCTTTGATAAATGAATAATGAGGATATTCTCTGCACGATTGCAATATGCAGGCCACTGCCATGACCTCAGACACAGAGCTGTTACATCCAGTTAAGCACTTACACACACATAAATTCTGGCATATGAACAGACAAATGAATGTGCAGCTCATTTTCACATAGACAAGTGTATTATTAATATTTACTATGTGCAAAGACACTGAATAATCCATCGCACAGCATACTCCCATCACCCTCATCACTTTATATTAAACAGTGATAATCAAGTGAAATCACTCTCTGGTACTGACACCATAATTCTTTCCATCTCCGCTCAATCACTCATCCTTCATGCAGCAGTAAATGTGGGCGCTCGTTAGCTGGAAAGCATCAAGTCCCCTGATTTTCACTTTCTCAAACACACAGGCGAGCGTATGCACACACATCTAATGAACACAAATAATGAATGATTAACCAGTGGCAGCGCAAGTGCAAACAGACACACACACACACACACACACACACACACACACACACACACACACACAGCTCTTTCAGCACAGATAAGAGTACAGTAGGGAGAAAGGGATTGCTGTACCTTTGTTTCTACCTACAGTTTTTGGAGAGGAGAAAGGATCCGTAGAGATAAAAGAAGGAAGAGTGTCATCCCGCGCGGAGCACCAGAAAAAGACAGCAAAAAGTGGGGATAAGCTATTGTTAGTCTACACATCGTGAGCCTGTTCACTGCCAGCTGACACTTGCATGCAAAATGTCGACAATCATGCAAATGGTGGGGAAATGGGAGAAGCGGACGTACGCAGCACAAAACTGACACTTTGCAATTTAGCACTGTTTTCTTTGTGTTTTGCTGAATTGCACACCAGGAGGAGGTAAGTACTCAAAGCTTTGTGACCACTCGAGGGTTGTGCAGCGTCCACCACTGGTTGTGGCTCAAAGAAGACACAGAGGAAAGCTCTATTGACCTCCTTTGTTACTTATAGGTTATGAGGACGACGCCTCCACACCTGCCACACTCACTGTCCCTATTTTCTTCCGTAGCCTATATCACCACAAGAACATTTATTATTGGATGATTATGCAAAATTGCAGATTAGGTTCAGAGACGTTCAACCTCAAACTTAATTGACGTTTTCAGAACCATGTGATTTAAACGAAAGCTCCAGAACTGCCACTAAATGAACCTTGAGATAAGAAGGTTTCCTCAACTGCAGTTTCTAAGGTCAGGAATTAACTTAACTTTTATGCCAACGTAGAGTCAAAGTTCTTAAAGTGCTGTGTAAAATGGACATTTCTTAGAGAATCAGAAACTATTTTGTGATTTGTGAGACTGGGTTATTTTGAAATAAACTACATTTCCATCACAAGTGAGTAAACTCCATCTGATGAAGGATGATGATGAAGGCAGTGGTTTAAAAAAGGAGCTCTTACATGTTAGATTGCAAAAGTGACGAGACAGATGAGAGTGTGGCTACACGCGCATCCACCACCCCAACCTTCACACCTTTCCTTCATCCTTCCCACACTACTTCCTCAAATGCCACTGGATATAAACTGCGCTGCAGATTTGTCCAAAATGAACATAATTGCAAGGGATACTTGGCTGTTTCCTCCAATGTACCATACCTAACCATGACACTTCTGTCCCTTACTTCCCTTTTCCCTCTCCATCTCTCCCATAACCCTCTTCTTCTTCCTCTAAGCTGTCTCCCCTGATTCCAATGATTTTCTTATCCAGCCTCCTGCTTCCCTGCTTTTCATCCTCTCCCCTTCCCCCCGTTCCCCCACCCCATCGCTGCAGAGGTCGAGCAGGAACAGTGGAGTGTGTCACTGCATGTTAGCTGTGGAACCGAGAACAGTACACAATTATGTAATACACAGAAACCTAGGTGAAACGAGGGTGAGGAGACACAGACGCACGGAGGGAGAGAGAGGGGCGAAGGTGAGATGAGGAACATGCCATGCCGCCATGCATCCTACCCTCCCAATACACACACACACACATACACACACAAACCCTCCCACTTCTCTGCAGCAACAATGGGAGCATTGCAACACACAAATGCACATGGACAGGTAGCGAAGGCACACAGGGCAAAATTACGCCCTAAAACCAAGCCGGGCAGTGAATGAGCAAAAAAAAAAAAAAATAGAACCCCACAAAGAAAAGAGTACCTTGCTCCGCCTTCAGGTGCGCGAGGCCTTGAAGAGAAACATCATACAAAGAGGGACAGAGAGAAAATTTGAGAACAGCACACCAATACTACAGCTGTATTGTCATTATGCATGATTTGCATGATGGCAAACCATGGCTATCACGCTAAAAGCAAAGCTTTCCCAAGTGCATTTGAAAGCTTTCTGCTGAAACACACAAATGACTAATAACGAGAGCAACCCAGCATGTGAATATTAAGCAGCTCTGCAGGTTGTTTACTGAATAAATGGCAATTATAAATGATAGAACTTGATTCCTAGCGCCTTTCTTTGCTTGCCTTTTAAAACTGAATGCATAAACTTTTTAATAGATTGCTGAAAAATAGAACTGTCCTTCTTGAGACTCACCTGGTTTTCTCTGGACTGCTGTGGAGATGTCGAAGGGAAGAGAGAGAAAGCAAAGAGAAGTCTTGCATTAGCAACACACTCCAGCTGCCTTTGCATGTGGATCTAACATGCAAAACATACCACACACTTCTAAGCATTTTGTCTCCATGTAAGGAGCAAAGAGTTGCCCCTTGACATGCCTGACCAAAACACCAACTTCAGAATTTACCCTGTGGAGAGAAACACATAAAAACTGCATCTGTCCCGTCCTCTCAGGGAATCAGATTGACATTTTGGCAAACAACTCTTTCATATTTCGAATATCGTTACAGTAACATAATATTCTGCATCTTATATCACACAGAGTGCCTCACAAGCACAGAAAGAAACATGAATCCATGAGGATTTATGGTGTTGTGAGGTTTGTGGATCTTGAGATGCTCTTTCTCAGACCCATATCTTTCTCCT
Organism: Chaetodon trifasciatus; assembly: GCA_037975065.1. Lineage (NCBI taxonomy): Eukaryota > Metazoa > Chordata > Actinopteri > Chaetodontiformes > Chaetodontidae > Chaetodon > Chaetodon trifasciatus. Next base: position 2,092,019 of record JBBMOE010000007.1, read on the forward strand.
CCACCTCCTCTTCTGCCCCTTGAACCCAACCTCCCAACTTTTTCTGAGCCACTGACCCAAACTCAACACACCCCTTATAGCTTCTCAGGGGAATGCTCACAGTAGGATTCCTGTAGTTCACATTATGGCATGGCAGAAAAAAAAAAAAAAAAAAAAAAGTTTCATCTCCTGCGGCAAACACCAGGATCTCACCCCTGGATGACACCTTGTGGGTGTCAAACACACCAGTCTGATTCAGGGCAGATGAAAGATCTCAGTGAATTCAGCCTCAGCTGTGTGTGATTCTTTCATGTCAAACCCAGTGCTTGTAGCCTAAAATGAATTTCAAGAGATTTGTGTAATCAGAGCCCCTCGAGAGCATCAAGGAATGACAGAGGAAATTGAACAAATCTTAATTAAAACACACTACGTACGACATTTTAAGTGTCAGCTCTCGTGCACAATATCTGATATTAATTTTACTGTGCTGTGCCTTGATCTGTGCTCAGGCTGCACAGAGGCCCGTTCTGTTTCCCACCACTGGATAGAACGGGAGACTTTCATGCTTTACTTTCATCTCCGAAAGTATTAAGTCCTTGTAAAATGTAAAATTTACCAAACTCAGCAGAGGACATAAATATCATTTGAGAGGAGGCACGCAGAGACAAACAGCGTAGAGGGAGCTGGTGAAGGCGAGGTGACATTTTTTTTTCCTGTTTCTGTCTTTAGGGAGTCCAAAATGGCTGCTACTTCTCCTCCCACATGAGAAGGATGACATTGGAAGAGGAAAGAGAAGGACACAGCAGGGAACTGGGGGTGGGAGGGAGATAGTGGCCAGCTGATGGACAGCAGCACAGCTCCAGCTCTGGAGAACTGGGGAGACTTAGGACCCCTGAATGTACATGCCTGAATAAGCAGGCACACGTTTTTTTTATTTTTTGTATTTTCTGACTGTGCAAATGCTTGCACTCAATAAGCGTGCATATACTGTGTGTGTGTGCGTGTTTAACGCTCAGTTTCCCATGTAGATAAAGCCCTTTCTCTTGATGCGACAGCACCCAGAACAAGCCAATGTGCTGTGGAGGACATGTGGTCCAAGCGTAATCCTCTGCTCTATTTTACCAGCAGCTTCACCACTCAAATCCAAACATAATTTTCAGCTTGGGCACTAGACACAAATGCCCTCTGCACTGGAATCAGGCGAGTCCCTGCGCCATTTTTTTTTTCCTTTTTTTCCCCCTGACCTACTTTTTATAGTAAGATTATTGTAACTGTCATTTTTTTCCATGTCTGTTTATTAATCCCCAAAGCTAAGCCTGAAGGCACCATTTTAGCACTTGCTTAACAGTTTGCTTGCCCTTGCCTTCAATTACTAGCCATCCATCAAACCAGTGAATATTTTTAAGGCAAAGGGGGCCTTAAACCCTTCATTACAAATGCAGAATGTGGGATTGCAACAGAGTCAAAAAAAAATCGTTTTACATATTCATTAAACAATCCAGTGTAGCTCTTAATAACCTTGACCTTATGCATAGCTCATTGTAACTAGAAAACCCTAAGGTATTCAAGAGACTTCATAATGTCACCCCCATTAATTTAATTGAACTGAATGAGGGACAATATCCAGATCATTACCATAAAAGATACTGACATTTGCACAGCTAATAACAGGAGCAGAATCAAGTTGATATTAAAGATGACGCCGCACAAAGAGGGAGTTTAAGGGCTATCAACAAAGAGCCGAAGCCACGGCGGCGGATTCGCCTGCCAAAGCCGACACATGTGGAGAGCGAGTGGTGAGTGGTGTCTAATTTCAGCCCACTTCCCTGACACACTTAGTCACACTGATACATCCTGATCCACATGGGAGGAGAGGCTGAACATGTGTTTTATGGCCAACTGTTTATGGTGCTAAGCTGCTAGCCGAGGTAGTTTGGGGAAGAGCTGCAGGAGCTCACGGAGAGACGGAACTGTCTCGTGATGATCGCTGTGGTGAAGTAACAATGCTTCAGCAGGAAGCTAACACAGCTATCCTACCATGCAAGAAATGCACAGTCAAATGGGCAAGCAGTGTGGGAATATGGATTTTTGTGGCACAAACAGGCTCTACCACACTTCCCATTCTCAGTTTCTCATTTCTCATCTCATGTGTTAATTCTGCTCACTCCTTGTATTTCCCTTCTAGGCCAGTGGGCTAGCAGACTACTATTAGGAATACAGCTGGCAAAGTGCTTCGGAGGCTCAGTCCACTCAGTCAGTCAGCCATCTGCCCGTTTTAACGAGCAGCTCCGGGGCCTTGTTGCTCCTTGTCTGCGTATGTGTGTGTGCCTGTGTGCACGCCTGTAAATGCAAATACGTCTGAGTGCATGCATGTGAGGTGCGGGGCCATGCAGCCTGATAATGTAACACATAAATATTCACAGGTTTGACAGATTGCTTTCATTGCTCATTAATGTACAGCATAATCAACAGTATGCCGACAGGTGTGCTAAGCAGTTGTTCACATCCAACTGCAACCAAAATGGCTTTTGATCACTCAGAATGTGCCCTGGAAACATCAGGTGCTTCAGGGTAGCTTGAACAACAAGTATTAAGACACTTGTAGACATGTGGACATAACAATAATAAAATCCTCTTCCAGTTTGCCAATAGTTTGAATTGACGGTGGTGCTTGTGCAGGCATTTTCCAGGCAAATTAGCCATCTCTGTTCTCATTATCCTCCTAATTATGGTTCCCTGTCTCTGTGGCATAATCAACAATCAGCCACATCAGTTAATGGGAAGGCAGAAAAGAGCAGCAGTCGGATCAGCTGGGGAGCTAACGCGACTGCCCTTCCCTGCTTCGCACTTTTATTGCCTGAAAACAGAAGAGGATGGAGAAAAGGTGCACAAACATGTAGATGTGTGTGTGAGAGAGAGACTGACAGAGAGGAAGGAAGCAGAGGTTGGTTCTTGTCCAACAGCTGACCCCCTGGGACAAATTGGGGTACAAATGGTAGTGAATTCACTCGTCACTCTTGCTCTGCCCTGGGGCTGAGATATGACCATCTCTGCCCCCGTCCACGCTGTGCACCTCTTAAAATCTTTGTTGTCTTCAGACGAAGATGTCACAGTTCCCCTGTTAACTCTCAGGAGGCTCTCAGACAAATGGACCGCCTCCTCCTCCTCCTCTTCCTCCTTCACCGACTGTTCGACAGACGCAACGAGCAAATGGGATGAGGCGAAAAGGGGGCAAGTTCAGTCCATCCGCCTGACTGCTCTGCAACCAGCACATCGCGTGCTGTCCCGAGCAATGCCACAGGCTCGCGCTCGGGATTTAAGCTCCAAACAGCTTCCTTTGAGCAGCAAATGATAGGACATCTTATGCAAGCAAATGCAGCATCCTGCATTCTTCTAAATGCATCTTAACTAAATCTTAACTCTATTAGACACAGTTTAAAATAGCTCTCAAACAGCGCTGGAGCATTCAGTGAGCATTCCCCTGATGGTAAGCAAAATGGAGTCATCCCCAAACCATGTCAGTCTGATTCAGACAGGCAGGAAGTGGGTCAGCAGCGGTGGAAATTTGACATGGGTCTGTTCACACTAAGTTATTTTTTACAGTCCATACACGTGAAGAAAAGAGTTAGGCGTTTGAGATTATTGTGAAAGTGTGTATTCTCCGGACAACTGCTCCAAATATGAAAAATGTGGAAAATGCAAGTTATGCTCGGCATCATCTGGCATTGATCTGAAGCTTATTAACAGTGGTGGGCTTTAAAACAGGTTCGCATTAAGCAGCCCTCAACCAGCAGCAGGGCCAGGAAAAAGTGAAAGTAATTACCTGTACAGTACAGGGAAAAAGTTTTTATGTCTTTATTTATTTTTTTTGCTTGGTTTTGTTTTTCCCATAGAGATGAGAGAGGCAAGGACTAGCAACAACTTTTAAAAGTGGACCCTGCATTATATCACTGTCACTGGGCTATTTGATAGTACACATAAGTATTAGCTGCAAAGAAACTCAGTACGGCCATATCTTTTAAAGTGTGGAGATAGAATAGGGTAGAATAATGTCAAGGTGGCGCATCTCATTACACCCCGTGAAAAAAAGAGATGACCTTGGCACAGAAGCAGAGGGAAAAACAGATGAAGTTGTTTCTCATCCAAACACTGTGTGTACCTTCAGGTCTCTGCACCACCTTGCAAGAGCTGAACACATTTAATGGAGAAAAGAGAACTGAGTGTTGTAATTTTAGTCATATCAGTTAATACCGCATCCAACGATTCCTCATCCAAAGTAATAACTGTGAAGGGAGAGGAAACGCTGAGCACATCACCTCCAATTTAACTCCCACAGGAAATATGAAGACTTTACTAAAAGAAGCTGTGAGAGCAACAACCCACAAGGAAATATTCTATGACTTTTAAGCCACACACTTTAACATGAGTTTAACAATATATATGCAAATATGTAAATATGAGAGGCTAATATCACCCTTTTTTACTGTATAGCCAGAGGCAGACTGAGGACCTGTTGTGAGGTCAGTTGTAAATTTGCAAGGAGTCCCTCTGAATTTTTCACAAAGATTTTAATCAATATTCAGCGCTTGACACAGAAAGCTCTGGAGCCAGCCCTCTTACCTTCTGTGCAGTATCGACCTACATATCCAGTTTTGGAGCAGTCACAGTAGGTTTCTCCATCTGCCAGCGAGCAGATCCCGCCATTCTCACAGGGGTTCTCTGTGCAAAGGCCCATCATCTCCAAGCGTACCTTCTGACTATTGATGAGCGTGGGCAGCTTACTCCCATAACTGAGGTCTGTGATAATTCCCTTGAATGGTGGCAGCTCACGGACAGAGGGCAGGGTGATGGCAGATGTGCGGATGTCCCCCGGAAGCCCTCCGAGGAAGAGGTCGCTGACGATCTTCATGAACCGTCGCTGGGGCCGCACCTCCTCCGTCTTGGTCTGGCCATCCACAGCCAAGCCAGTCCGCAAATTGTGCCTGTTGATGGCGGCAAAGTGCCAGCGGCTGTCATTGACCATTTTGTCAGAGGAGATGGTGGTCTCGGCACAGTCGATGCTGACGCAAAGCTGCAGCTTGCCCTCGGATACCGTGAGAAGCAGAAAGTCGCAATATCCGCCATCGTCGAAGTAGAGCAGCAGGCCTTCCGATTCTGAAGTCTTGAATTGAAATGTCAGGTCACTTCTGGAGCTGGCGTCCCAGCGCAGGTAGCGAGCCCACTGACCTTCAGAGCCAGTAAACTCCAAACCAACGCTCAGGCCCAGCATGGTACTTAGCAGCAGGAGAACATGACCAGGAAGGCTTTTGGGATTCATTGTAGAGAATAACAAGATGCACCAGAAGAGGGTTAGAACTGGGGACAGATCCTCAAAGTAATAATAACATCTGATTATGGCTGTGTTCCTGGATTTATCTGCTGGATGTTATATTCCACATAGATTATTTTACAGTCAAACGGAGAATGCAATATCCGTTTTTTTTATTTTTGAGGCAGATCTACTGTTGATATTGGGCGGAATCGAATCTTCTCAGCCAAGTCTATACAGAGATATATGGAACAATATCCAATTTCCACACAAAGCAGACAGGTGAAAGTGCTAAGACGAAGGTGATCCCTAGCGGGTTTTGTCAGTGATTCAGAGCTGCATCTTGCGATTTCTCTTTGAGGCGACTTCCTGGATTGAAGCACATAACCTTCATCGTTGGTCCAGTTGCGTGCCCCATGGTTTGCTCTCCAGCTTTGGACACACCTTTGACAGAGCACAGAAAAGAAAACAGATCTCTTTAAGCAGAAATTCACTTTTTCGGTGTCTATGACAAAAGAGATACCTACAAATAAAATATGTGATGTGTTTCACTCATAATGAAGACATAAACTTCCAAGATGCAAAAAAAAAAAGGTACACTATTTATCTAATCCACCCAATACAATTGTTAAACTTCAAATGGTCCATTTTGATTGGCACTGTGAGCGTGGCTCTGATTAAACTTTTAGTGCAGCAGTTTTGTACTGCTATTACATTATATTAGCATATATTAGAGTAATTAAGTCAGTTCGCATTAAAAATGTTATTCAACAGAAGCAGAACAGAGGAATGGGCGCAGGCTTTTGTGCAACAAGTTAAGAGAAATATATAGTGATGCTTTACAGATAAACAAAATTACGCCTGAGTTTAGATCAAGCTGTAAAAGGATATTGAGAGCACCACTCAATGCAGATTTGTCTCTCAATGTGGCCATTAAATACCACTAAATAACCGCTATTAACGTCCATTAAAGTTTTATGAGAATTTTATGCAGGACTCCATTTCTACCAATTACCCATTTTATTTGAAGATCAACTCAAATCATCATTCAGAGTTTTAAAGCCTTAATTTGAGAGTTCAATTCCCAGACAGCGGTGGCACAATACAGACATTTTTTTTGCCGGAAAAAAAAAAAAAAGAAAGGCATCTAGCCGACTGCTGTTGCTGATTCTGTGATGAGTGAAAATCCATTGAGGTGAGCCAGAACATGTGTTAAGCCTCAAACGTTAGCCTGCTATCTGTAAGGGCCTGCTGGGATCCTGATAAATATGACTAATTATCCACCGCCACTCTCTCTCTCATTTGCATGTCTTTGGGGGATTACAATCATAAACAGCTATTCAGAAAGATGTTAGGATGGTACCACTTTATATTCGAATCCCACCACTATTAACATTTTTTACATTTCCTTCCAGTGAATACATATTCAGATTCATTCTATCACTGAAACCCGGATGGCGCTGGTATGGAATATTAACAAGCTCACTAGCCCTTTGCTTGGTACACCTGTACTCACTCGGTTCTGTTCAAATTTGCTCAGCAGCGCTAGAAATGATTCACATGGCGAAACCTTATATGTGTGTGTACTCTTCCAGGCCTTTGCCCTTGCAATTGTTTTGGCAGTGGGCTGCCCACCAGACAAACGAATTGTCCAATCATGACAGTAGCACAGAGCCATGCAACACAATAGGGCCTTTAACCACCTGCCCTGAATAGTTAATCTTGCTGCAGCAGGCGAGCTATTCAATTCTAGTAACTGATACCTATGCTAATGCAGTGTGTGTGTGTGTGTGTGTGTGTGTGTGTGTGTGTGTGTGTGTGTGTGCATGCATGTGTGTCTCTGTGCAGGAGTGAGCATGTATGTGTGTGTGTGTCTCTCTGACAATACTGGGTTGCCTGGCTGGATTGTTGTCTTTGTCTTAAAAGTGAGGGGGTGAGACAGCAGAGAGGTTAAAAGGTTCTGTGTGGTGAAAATAACCCTGAACACAGCTGTGTCAATCCAACCTCAGCCACTGTAGAGATGTGCTGTGTGTGTCTGTGTCCCTTCAACAAGCAAAGCTCGATGAGCCCATGAAACCTGAGTCTACTATGAAAACCGGCCCTGGCCGCTATTCAATTAACACGACTTATTGTGTGTATTGCCTAACTGAGGCATCAGGTGTCCTTGCAGCCATTGACGTGACAGGGAATGCTAACAATGCTAACATGTCCTCTCAGTTAACTAAAGCACTAATGGAGGCTCTTTTCTTCAGTAAAATAAAGTCACTCGTATTTAACCCCAAACACAACATTTTAAATTAGGTTTTAAACCTGGCTCATATTAAATTACTTAAAATTTGACAAACTGAAGGCCCTACCAGGTATCCGTACCCTCCAGTATTCCACTTCACGTCCGAACTGTCGACCTGCTAGCTAGCCTGTAGGCTGAGCTAAATGAGGCTAATGTGCTAAAAAGTCCAATTTCACAGGAAACGTTTTGCCGACATTTTTTCCCTCACAGGCTTGTTATGAAAGATGCCCTTCAGCTAACCTCACGCCTGATAGCATAGTCCTCACTCTGGAGGGCACAAAAGATAATTAAGAAACTATTTTCGGCTACTTAAAGATGTACATGTGTTTTAAGGCGCACAAACAGAAAGTTTCCTCTCTATGACAGACACAAAGACATACGCTTCAGAGCGTCAGGTTAGCCAGCTCTTGTTCTTCATAGACTTATAAGTATGCTAGAATAAGCACATATTTTCCGGGATATATACACGCTGAATTATTAAATAGAGCAGGATATGAGATGACCTGCACGGCATATCGTCATTGGCCATAAATGATGCATTGATGCATCCAGGTTTGGTGCTGCAGATTTATTGACATGTTTTGTAATATAACCGAGCCCCCATCGCGCGCTGGAGACCCCTCTGTCCCCTGCTGTGCTCCCTGTCGATCACAAACTGCAGCCTGGAGGAATGATTTAATCCGACATCAGTCATAGCAGACAAGGGTATCCTGTACCGGGAGTGTGTCCGGACTTGCTCCTCAGCGGGTTAGACAATGTGAAGTCCATGGACCACCACGGGGTCTTTAGGGGGCACTTAGTGGTCACCAAAATGTAAATATATATATATTAAAAAAAAAAAAAAAAAAAAGTAAATGATGCTCATGATGAATGGAAACACAAATCAAAATCAGGTGGCTCCTCTCCACAAATGAAACTTATTTGGGAGGTCTTAGATGAATGGTGGGCCCTTTTTAAGGAAATGTGAACCGCACAAACTTCACAGCAGCACAATCTGGCATCGACAGGCCTTTATCGTCATAGGCTGAATGGACAGGTTAGAAATGTTAAATGTTAAAGTTGTTCCTTCTGTTTGTCACCCTGTGACACAAAAATCTGATGTGAGCCTGGAAATAAAAAGTCTTGCATTAACCGTATGTGCTTTAGATGGGAAAATAACACAGAATATATGATACAACAGAAAAAAATATGAAGGCAATTAGATATTATTACAATGGTCAATACTCCACAGGGAGGAATAAAGGCTTGATGAAGTCACGGCTACAGTAACGACAGACAGATATTAGTTCCTGTAGGTATATTAAATTATAATGATGACTCGAGTCTCTGCTGAAAACCCCGCTGGATCTGTCAATCCCACACAGCCACGTTTCACAAAACGAGTGCAATGGCCAGCATTATCATAGATCACAGATCATTTTGATCAGTTTGTAGAATACTTGAAACCTTCAGCAGAAGCTAAAGCGCTCAAAGCCGACAAGAAATCCGACCTGCAGCCCTGCGCCGATGAATAAAACAGCGGACGAGCTTTTCCAGCAGCGCTCCAGCTTTCCCTCCGCTCCTCGCACGGTGGCAGTCTGACTGTTGCTCAGCAGAGCCCTTTACCAAATTACGAAGCGAAATGTGAACAGGAGTCAGGTTTGCAGTTGCAAGGAATCATCTCTAAATCGTAAGAAGTTCTGGCGGCTTCTGCTGTCGTATTTAAGGTATAATATGGCTGTTCCCACAGAGAGACGCGAGCCGGTGAGCCGAAACTTTCCGTGTCAGCGCTTCACCGCAAATATATTTGTCGCAAATTCAGCACTGATAAGTCAGCGTGGTCCCTGGAGATGTGTTTTTCTTGCCACAAATCACACGCTCTTACGTGGTTGAACTGCGACTGAGAGCTTTCAAACTAACCATCCAAACCATCCCATTGCGTTGAAATTCCCATTTCAGCCCAAACTCACCAATCCCAACATGAGATTATCAGGAAAAGAAAATTCTTGCCGAAAAACTTAAGAATCCCTCAACATATATACATTGACGGAACACCTTAAGCACTGAGGACGGGTTGAATGAAAAAAAACAAACAAACAAACAAACCCATATCCGCTCCTACCTTTTCGTGCAAAGAGACGATTCCGGACGGATAAAGGCTATATGAATATAGCAAATTATGATAATCCAGAGCAAAATTACATCCAGAAAGCGCAGTATTTTGAATTCTAGTCTGCCCAGGGCGGTGGGATGCTGATGCTGGTGATGAGAAGGTTATTATGAGTGAGGCGCGGTGGAGGGAAAGGCAGCGGTCCTTCTTCCCCCGGCTCAGTGAACGCGCATCTCTCAGCTCGGCTCACTCAGCGCAACTGATGATGGGCCCCTTGGATTTCTCCCACACTGACGCTCTGACCCGCCTTCTACACAGTCCTCTGCACGGGGGTGGGGTGGGGGGGATCAAACAGGAGAGAAAAGAGCCCCTCAGGACAAATTACCAATAATGAAAACACTTTGTTCCTTATTCTTAGATAGGCTTTTATATGTAGTTACCAGTAACAAAACACTGTTTGTGCGCTGGCATTATGAACAGGTCAGGGCGTGCACGATGAACAGACCGCATGCACTGCGTTATAAAGGTGACCACTGACAGTCAAGAGTATATAGGCTTGGGTTTCACTTGCCACGCTTCTGGTTAATCTGATCATTTTTGTACATTACTTTGTAAAAATGGCTAAACCAGACTACAGAGTGAATATGTGGCTTGTTTTATTGTGAAATTCCAAATCACCCTTCAGCCTGGGTCAGGAGTTCAGCACCTTGGACAGCACCAGAGCATCAAGGCTACTTGGGCATCATCCAACATTCCAGCTCCGTCCAGGGTTCAGCACCTTGGACAGCACCAGGGAATTTCGCACGTTGCTCCAGCAGTCCAGATGCCAGGGACCTGTCCACGGTGCTGAACTCCTGTCAGGTGTAAAAGAGGCCGTGAGGATTATGCAGAGAAGAGAGAAGAGGAGATCTGGAGAGATCGGCAGAGCTGCGTTCTCGCACAAAACATCACAACACTTGAAAATGTTCTGGTACATTTCATATAATAGGCTGGTTAATTCCTGTACATCATACAATGGAAGTGTTTTTACAACTCCTACTTCTAACTACTTCTGCTGATGCAGCTAGTAATGATAATGATGATCCTGCACTGGGCTATAACATACAGTATGAACTAATGCAGATTTTGCATTACAGGCTGCCATGTTTGCTGTGTTATAGAGGAAGGGACACTAACCCCCTAAAATAATGCCACCCATGTGTGCCCAATACAGCTAATGACCTAGATCCTTTGTGTTTGTTATTCACAAGTTGTTACTGTGCATTTTCTACAATTAAAGTCTTGCAATAGGGTACAAAAGGTGAAAGTCTTGTCTTTTAGTCTTACTGTATACCTTTCACCATCATACAGCAATATTTTTACCCTGCCACCTCTTTACAGATAGTTTTCCGCTGTAGTGATGATGGTTGTGCTTACATAATACAAATGTAAAAAGAGAGTTTACAAAGTGATGCAAGAAGAAAACACAAAACAAGAGGAACCTAATAAAATGCATAATGAGATGATGAAAGTGACAAGAAGAAATAATCAAAAGAATGAATAAATTTGTACAATGCAATAAGATATTAGTATTAAAACATCACAGAGCAGAACATTGTCAGGATTAAAAGAAGTGCATCAAAGCAAGATTTAGCATATCTGTTCTGCAGGGAAGATCTTGAAGAAGAGCTTAGGGACCTTTAGTGTTGAGTCTAGACTGAGGCTGAGGCAGGCAGGTCCCTACCTGACAGCCTTAACCCAATCTCTGCCTTATAGCTACCCCAGAGGTCTTCATATATCCGGGCACCTGACCAAGTTCAAACGTGATAAGTACTTGAAACCAATGGCAAGATGCTGAATCTAAATCTGGAGATACACTGACTCTCTTTCTTTTGGCACTGATTCAAATCCTAGCTGATGCATTGAGAAATAGCTCGAGGCATGAGACTGACTTGACTGAGGCAGGGCTAGAGAGAGATGAGAAGAATAGCATCAGTGGCCTTCTCTTGTTCTATGCAGAGTAAGACTTGGACAGACCATCAAGAGCCGAGGAAGTGCAGCAAAACAAACAAACAAATAAAACAAAACAAAACAAAAACATTTATTTACAACTTTGTGACCGGATTATAAAATGAGATATGTAGCTATGATCTATAAATGTATGAAAACATGCCAACAACATCAAAAAACATGACAAACATGAGAATTTGTTATAGTAGAGAAATACATTGCTCTGAGAAACATGGCATCTGAGCAAAGACAGGAGGAACCCAGAGATATTAACCCACTGCCAGAGGAGGTGAATTGCACCTGCATGATGAACAGTGTTAAATGAGACACCAAGGTCTAATAGGATTCAAATGAAACAATCTCCTGCATCTGCTGTAAAATTGAAGTCATTTGTAACTTAGAATGAGGCTGTGAGGCTAAAACAACATATGGGCTGCTCAGGTTGCCTTGTTGCCACTGCAACCCTGACCTTGACTGACGAGTGTCTCTCTGCTATTTGCTTATTAAGATCATAATTGGACTGCTCCAATGGGTTTGGCAGCGATTGCAGACTGAATTCTGATAAATATGTTATTTGTTATGATTAATCCATTGAATGCTCCAAACTAGTTTTAAGGGATTTTCTATTGTTCATGCAGCGGGTTGGTCTACGTCTTTTTTTTTTCCATGTTAAACCATCCGTAACAACATGAAACAATGCTTTTTGTCTGTCAGTGTAATTTGTGTTACACCTGAGTGTTTCATGCTGACTATTTAAGATTGCCAGTGCATCACCTGGCCCATACATGGCTCCAATATTAAAGCTAATCCATGATATTAATTAGGTCTTAGGGGCTAATTAAAACGCAGCAGTGATGAGAAGATCAGCAGCTCTCTAATGAGAAATAGCAGAGGGAGACAAAAAGCACAGATGAGGAGCGGGACGGAGAGCGCCACCTCTGGAGGAAAAAGAAAGTGAAAAAATGTTACATGCAAAATATTGATGACCGCAGTATGACCAACTTTCACAACCCTGACAGAAATGCATTCAAATCATGAAAATCAAAGGCAATCAAACCTCAAGCACCCTTGCTTTCTCACACAACATCTTACACTCTCAACTCCCTGGTTTACTTTATTAACACCACAGTTACTTGTGTAATTATGATATGTATTTCCAGCAGCTACAAGAGCTGATATATTTATGATGTACTGTATATGGTATGCTGTGAAAATGGCATTAATCATGAATGAAGCGTATTCTTTCTGCACATAGAGCGGCGTGGGACCACCATCATGCAGAGAAAGTGAGAGCAGCAGTTGTGTCTACATTGCCCTGACATAGGAGCATACTCTAAAATCCAAGACGTGACAGGTGGACCAGGCAGTCCAGCAGGAGTTTCTCATTAGTGCCATATCGGCTCTTGAATCTTTGGTCTTATCTCTTAATGCCTTCTTCCTCTCCATCCCAGCAAACAACAAACAGACACTGTTAGCGACTGGCTGGTGACCCTGGTGGTGCACTTAGCAGCTAAAAAGCCAGATATTTCCCTCAGGGGTTGGTAGAGACCAAAAAGTAGAGCTAATAGAGAGACAATATTGGACTTATATGTACCAGGTGACCAGGAGCATGACTGCAAAATGAATATTAATCGTAAAATCTGGATGTATCCACCGTTATCAACTAACGGTGATGATATTTCAGCGCTGAGTTGAACAGCTAATTCTACTGGCCCCACGTGGACAACAAACAGTTATTGCAGGTTTAAAATACAATGGCTTCTATGTGAATCATCATTAGCTGGTGAGTACACTGATATTTTCCCTTGGATGTGTAACATTAGCCTCAGTTTGTTAGTATGGTATCATGAAGGCATCAAGCTCAAAGTTAAGACCCCTTTCTTTTTTAAAGAAAACATGGACTCTTCAGTTCCAGGACTTTTACTGTCCAGCAATCTTGCCAGATCAGTGGCCTCATGGCTCCGCTGTCTGCCCTAATAGTGGGAGGTTTGGAGTAGAGTTTGATCTTCAGCTGACTCCTCTCTGCATGACACTAAGCGCAGTCCTGTACAAAGGAGTGCGCTAAGCCTCCACTCACCTCAGATACAGCAGATGAGCTACTAACCTATTAGCCTTCAGTTTAAATAAGGCTTAAACCAGAGCTGGATGACACTCTGCCTCCATTGTCCGTATATGCGTCTGCTTACTATTCACACCGCAAATATCCATTATCTGCTCTGACTGTCCCCATTGTGGTTTTACTCGTTTAATTGCAGTAGTTCTTGTTTTTTAAACCATCACGTTTCTGTGAGAGGTGCAGCGTATGCATGCGCCATCTGTGTGTAGATATCCTTTTTTGAGGGAAGCCTGGTCATTATGAAAGTTCTACAATAAAGCATGTCAAAGGAGATTGGTGGTAAGACAGCAGAAACACACCGTAAAATACAGCCTATGGGAAGCAATCACTTGTTTCAGTTACTGTTTTAGTGTTTTTTTTCTCAAGGCTTTGAACCTGCCTTCACACTGAAGCTCAATAAAATGTGGATGGTTCTAAAGATTTTTCTATGACCGGGTTGCAAAACAAGAAAAGGCTGTTTTAGCAAAACTCTGTTACCTGGAAGAGCAGCCGTTAAGTCAAATAAGACAGATGCTTTAGCTGAAACAGGACACTGTATTGTCTAAGTAAAGTTTATCCAATATGACTTTCTAAGTACAAATACATCCACCCTGCAGTCTCTGTGGGGTAATGATGACTATACTGTGAAATAAATGGGACAGTGAGTTGCTTATAAATCATAGATGTACAGAGTGGAGAAAGTATGCATAGACGTAAAGTTGTAACTTCAAAAAAGTTGCTTATGTTAGAATATTCATGGATTTTAAATAAAAAAAAAGGTTTATTTCAATTTTGAATATGAAGTTACAACCAGCAGACAGCTTAGTCTAGCATAAGGACTGGAAGCAGAGGGGGACAGCTAGCCTGGGTCTGTCAAAATGCAAAAAAAAAAAAAAATCTGCTTACAAGCATGTCTAAAGCTCACTTATAAAAACCATAAAAAGGAGAAGTTGCGGTTTTACATGGAGTTATGATGTTAGGCAATTTTTTTTTATCTTTGCAGAGAGCCATGCAAGCTGTTTACCCCTGTTTCTGTCTTTATGCTAAGATAAGGTAACCATCTCCTTGCTGTGGCTTCATTTTTAACATACAGACACCCCCTCCCCTGAAGGTGTGAACACAAGCATTATCTGATTAATGTGTGTGTCATTCTCACTACTGTAAGCCCAAACAATACATTTCAACGAGCCTGCTGCCAGCGGGCACCACCTGCTACGGTACTATCAATAATCCATGAGGGTCCTAATAATGCTGTATCATGGTTTACCACCTTCACTGAAGGTCACATGTGTTCTCTCGCTCTCTCTCTCTCACACACACACACACAAATACACACAATGATGCTGATTGATCCTAATTGTTATTATTTTACCTCAAATCCCAGCTGCCTGAATGCCTGCCTGTCTGGTCACTGAAGAGGCCCTTAGCAGGTCAAAGTGATTACGCCATCAAGGACATCTATTAGAATCCAATTTGGCCAGGTTGGGTCCTCAAACAGGCCCAGCTAACCTCCTTAATGGACATCCATTTATCTCCCGTTGTTTGGGAGCTGTTGCGTGCGAGGTCTGCAGCTTTGGTGCTAAGCAGGATGGATGTGATATTTAGATCAATAGGTCCGGCTTATGGGGAAAAATGTGATGGTATACAGATGATAAGAGGGTGATATTTCATTGTAAATGTCAGTGTAATGTAACCATCAATGCCCAGGGTGGGGGACTGTGCACACACACACACTATATACGGCTGCATAGTGTATGTGCAGCAACTTATAGAGCACGACATATGAAGGCACTTCTTCTATCGGTCCCTCTCGCACTGGTGAGAATCTATTTGAATAATGAGGAGAAGCACCTGTCAGGCTTGGTTATCTTGACACATGGACTGTAGTCCAAACACCTACATACATCTGAAGGCAGAGAGAGAGACAAAGAGACGGAGAGCACACTCACTGCACTGCAGGGTACCTGCATTTTTTTAACCACATACCTCGGAGCTTGAATAGACAATCGGCGGAGAGGTACCGCCGCCGTAATACTGCATCAATCACCGGCCTCACCATGAGAAACTGCTGCTCTGAGATGAGATCCATCACTCCCGCAAGGCCACAGGTGTAAAATATGCCATTTGAAGAACATATAACAAAGAGTATGTCCTCTTTGGTGAGCGCTTTTATTCAAAAGCACTTCATTGTGACGTGAGTTCATTTCTAGGGTTTTAGGAGAAGTATTTTTGTAGCGTGGATGATCCCGGTGCACATAAAGCTGTGAATTGCAACTGTTATGTCACAGTCCTCCCACTGGGCTACATAGGTGTCTCTCTCTTTAGAATGTTCTTTACTGCTGTCACAAGCATTCTCTGAGCCTCAGTTAGCCATCTGTGAAAGCACATACAACCTCATTAACCTCAGACCAAATTCCATTAGAGCTTTCTGTGCCGTGTTTGATCTAATAAAGTGCCGTCTCTACAGAGACGAGAAAGATTCAACAGAGATAGAAATTGCAGCAGCCTTAGTAAGAAGCTGTTGTGGTAAAATACATACACATTTGTAACCTTGCTTTTTTATATACTCACTCATCAGTGGGACAAAATCAAACTAAAAGTGGGATTGATGCTGAACTCAAGAATTCACTCAATACACTCACAGGAAGTCACTGTGCTCAGACTTTGTGACTCAGGTCAGACCTACAGTACGGGCCACTGACCTTTCATCTTCTCCACCACCGATTTCAGTAGCATTGATAAAATGAAAGATGGATCAGGATATCCCGGTGATTCAGTGATCTTAGCTTGTGCAATGGTATCAGCTGCCTTGAATCTTTTCCACAACACTTGTTACATCTCTGCTCTGCTCTCTGCTGTGCCATCTCCAGTAATATAGCTGAAGTGGTACGAAAACAAAAAATTCAAAAAAAAAAAAGACACACAAGGCTTATTACTGAAATGGGAGGCTTTATGTATTTATTCACTTATAAAGATGACAGTCAATATGTGGTGCTCAGCCCTCATCACAAACATGGTGCGATTGTGATATATGTGTGTATAGTATGATGTCGTGGTAAATGCAAATTTGCATATTTGAGAAGGTTACACATGAACAAACATGCACATCTTGTTAATGCCAAAGGTCAGCTGTTCATTTAGTCATGTCAAGGTGAGTGTAACCGCAACAAAAACCTTGATATCGAAATGAAATGTTGCTTTAAGTGTAGCGTTTGATGGCAGGCGGGGAAAAGGTCTTGGCGAGACACCCCAGCCACCTGGGCACATGGACACCCTGACACCTGGCAGAGCCGACTGTGTGATACTTAAGTGTTTCAGACTCGGGCCAGATGGTTGCGTGAAGAGAGATCACACACGCAGACAAATGCTTACTCGCAGACACATACAGTTTGGCATACAGTTGCCTCGCACTAATAATTCATGTGAGCCAGATGCAATGCAGAGCTCCAGTCTTAAACACATGCATACAAATGGACACCGCTCACGTTCCTAGCATGGGCTGTCTTCTTGGGAAGGTGAAAGGCTTTTGCACTTGGTATCAGACATTATGTTGCATATTAGCTTTTACATCACCTTGAAGTTTAATGTTTGGGGAAGGATAATGTAGCTTTCCAAAACTATAAAGGATGCATGAGAAATAGATTTTTCATATTTACAAGCTCACTATTTACGTCATTGTCAACAAAATACACTCATCCTTCGAAATGAGTAGACTGTTTCTATGATATATATCATCACTGAGCAGAGATTCAAACTCAGAAAAGATTACAGCATATGTGACCAACCCAGATACCTCCATGCAAGCAGACTTAAAGAAAGAAAGATGGTTCATCTCTGCTATTCGAACTTTTTCTGTGGGAGCAGAGACAAAGGTCAGGTTGCAGATTTTGAATAAGGAGAATGACAAAGAGAGAAAAAAACAGAGAAAGGCAGACACAGAAAGATACAATGAAGCCCTCTGCCCCTCAAAAACTACTTCTGAGGCAGTGGGTGAAACAAAAGCAGGCGCAGAGGGACAAACAAAGTAATGAAAGCTTGGAGAATTTTGAGAAAGATGACACATTTCTTTCATTTGCGGAAAGAACGCCTGCTTATCAAAGCAACGTACAACACAATGCTGAAGAATGAGTCATTTTTTTTCTTTTGTTCTTCCTGCAGTTGTACTGGAAATCATATGGCACATAAATCATGTGGACGTTTCTTTATTTCCACCACGCACGCACCAGTGCCATATGCTTTCAAGAGGGAGACCATTTGTTTTTCAAGGGGCCCTTGGAAAAGAGCTTTGATGCCATTCACGAGGAGGGGGGAAAAAAAGAGAACAGGCACATTTCATTGAAGTTGCCCCCCTTTGGAAGATAAAGCCAATGTGTATTAGAGAAGAGGAGATGCCGTCTTATATCAAAGCCCTGGAATGACTCTTGTGTTTGTTGGAGGTGTAGAGCATCACAGAGGGAGAAATCCCACTGCTCCCAGTCTGAACAAAGGTGTGGCTACCAGCAAAACCAGAACCATGCTCTCTCTCTCATTAAGATCAGTTCACTCATTTTCCCTACCTTCCATCTCTGAGGCAATCACTCACGTCTCAGTCATAATGGAAGGTACAGCAGTCACGTCGACTTAGCGAGAGGGAGCTCCTATTATTCCCTCATTGCATTGACGGATGATTCCTGGATTTGATAGCAGGAGAGGGAGAGAGAGAGATATATATATATATAATGTAGGGAGAGAAAGAAATAGAATATAAGGGAGAAGGGTAATGTTCAAGCCACTAATGTTTGCTTTCAGATTTGAAATAAAGCTGCTGCAGGGAGATAGGAGACAGATCAATCAATGCACAGAGAGCGGGGTTAGCATTCTGGGTCTAAGCAGGTGATTTGTCTATGGGCTGGAATGGAATTGGACATTCATACAGGAGTGGTTATGAATATGGAACCAGGCAGTGACTTTGAAAATGGAACAGTTCAGGATGAGGTGCTTCAGTAAGCCACAGAGACTGCGGTGGGAACAAGTGATGTAGTCTGCGAGGCAGCCATTCTTCATAGCCTGTGTATAAATTCCCCAACGAGGGCTTGGGTTCACATCCTCTGGTATTTTATGTGCTGTGATCCTTCTTCCTCCCTAACACTCACTGACTTCTCAGCATTTAAATGAAGAGGACACAAAGAAAGAAAGGCACTAGAAAGGTATTATTCACCCCATATCCTGCAAAAAGGATGTGTTCATATGCTTATGTTTGCAAACTTAAATTCCGGATATCTTATTCTCTCTTAATATATTACTCAGATGTCCTATCTTTGATGTTGAAAGATATCTTGGTTACTGCAATAATTTCTCCTGACCCTCCCCTGACAATACAGCTTGTGCTTGATGCAAAAAATGCATTCCAGACTTAAGCTAAAGCTAATGGGCTTGAGGCTCGATGTGAGACATCTGCACAGTATCTTCCAATGTTAACAACAAAATTCCCTCTTACTGGTTCTCTCAGAACGAGCACTGTAGACTGTCTACCACATAACTCTTTCAATGTGCATATTACTTGTTAGAATTGTTAAAAAAATGTGAATCTTTTCTTTACAGCAAGTCTATGTACAACAACTAATATACAGTAAATGCCTAAGCTAATAGTAACGTAAGACTGTAAAAGCAAAACTCCTGAGTGTTGTTACAGTTCAGGTTTTGGACTTTAATTAGTGGTCAATATATGCTCATTTGCTTTCTGGCTGAGGGATAGATGAGAAGCTGGATACCACTCACATATCTGTAAGTTAAATATGAAAATACAACCAGGAGAGCGCTAACTTACCATCAAGAATGGAAAGATTACACAAATGAAAGATAACATGTTAATTAGCAAGCTGTAGAGATGCCAGGAGGTGGATTCTGTTATGTTTGGACAGAGCCAGGGAAGCTTTTTCAAGCCTATAGGCTAAGCTAAGCTAACCATCTCTTGGCTGCATTTGCATATTGAATGGACAAGTGCAAATATGGTAAGTATTTTTGTAAAAGCCGTGCCAACAAATCCAAAAAGGCAAGGTACAGAGGAGAGGTCTGAGACAGGCTGCAAGTCTAAACATGGTTGGACAGCAATACTGTGATGCACACATGGAACATGAAAGTGGAAGCGTGTTCAGTACATGTACTCTGAAATAATAATGAGGACACAAGGGACAGTTGCACAAGAAGGAGCAGGATCCAGAGGGTAGGAACGTTTGAGGGCATCTGGTGGACAGGTGGGGGATAGCAAGGGCTGCACAGAGTCAGAAGATGAGAGGGGAGGTTGAACAGGTGTTACCTTGATGAATGTGCTCAATTCAACAAGGAAGTGTTTAATTTTCTTCTAAATTCAGGGTTTTAGGAGGATGAGTTCCTACTTCTTTCAAACTTAAAAAAACGTACATAACCTTGTTTTAAATCTATCAGGAATCAAGTATGTTTAAAACTCACTGCTTACCTCATTATTGAATTATTTCTCAACTTGGACCCATTCAGAGTCGCCCTAACTTTCCAAAATCCCATCTGCTCCATTACAACAACATGTTATATGAGTTTGTGTGGCTGTTAGTGTGCACACGTGCACAAGTGTAGGCCCATGTGCAACAAAATGTGTAAATGTAAATGACACTGAAGTTTGTAGCCATTAGTAAATGTCAAAAGCACAAGCATGCGTCAGTGTAAAAATGAACCAGTCAGTTTGATGTTGAATCACACCTATCCAGCCCTAAATCAAGCCATGCCCTATGAATCAGCTTTACCCTTGTGATTCATTGCAGCTGATTTGGATCTGAAATGTCCTTCCCTCCCACTTACGCTATCTGATTGGCTTCTTGATGTAGCTTCCTCCCATCTCCTTCCATTTGTCTAATGAAGAGACTATTGATTAGTCATGCAGATGGATTGACAGACAGATGGGCACAGAAATAGTGACAAAGAGAGGAATATACATACAAACAAGCTCAGGAGCGATGCAAGGCAAGGGGACAGACGAACAGCAGCCCAGCTGATGTTTATGTCTGTGTGATCACATTTAGGCGGGGCAATCAACTGCAAATCATTTTTATACATATGACTCATACTATATTTGATGAAAACTGTGGCCATTGAACAATATGCGTTCATGGCAATTGGGATTCCTACTTTAAGTGCATATTATATGGTGAGATTTTTCATCCATTCTCAGCTACAACATTGCATGAAAATTTAACAAACTATGAACTGATTAATGGGCATGTTAGTAAAAGGGCTTAAGCCACAGTTTTCAACCTTGCTGGGTATATATTCACTGCCATAGTCAAAATTTGGTACAGAAGATGTAGCTCCAAATAGGCAGAACTCCTTCCTGTTTAATGGTACAATGAGCATTTTTTAGCCACACTAAAGGCATGGCAATTCCCCTCAGGATGAATTGTAACAACTAGGTAATACCCTGAATTTCATCTCATGCCACCATCAGGCCAAACCTGCAAAACAAAAGGCATACCAGCCTGTCCTCACCAGAAGAATGGCCATATAGGTCATTTGTGCAAGCAGCTAATTATCACCCAAATTTACAGCTGTTGTTAAATGTAACCTCTGGTGGCTGTAATGGCTGAGGGCAAAGAAGGAAGCCAGGTGACGTAGTATAAAGTATAGAGTCCACATATGGAGAAATATGGGGTGGATAGATGGGACTTATTTTAACTTATGTAACGTATTGAAGTTACATCACATATATAATGTAACTTAAGATACATAAGCAATGTAATTATGTTCAACCAAACCATGATCTTTTGCTAAACCTATCCAAATAGTTTTAGTGCCCAAACCTCACCAAACTGCAGCTATTTCACAACGTTAACCACGTGACGACGAAGGTGTGGTATGGTGAAGGTCTGGTACGCCAGTGTCTCTGGTACTCTCCAACAGTCATATACTGTATGTTGTTTTAATTGTTGGCAATCAGCCCATTCAGTCTTTTTGGTATGAGCATGTGCTGGACATTATGCTCAGCCTCGGGTTTACTTTGTGTTTAGTGCTAGTTAAGCATGTTAATATCGGAGGTTGAACTTGATAAACAGTATACTGCCTTACATCAATATGTTAGCATTCTGAGCATGCTAGTATACTGTTATTAGCATTTAGCTCAAGTACAGCCTCACAAAGCTGCTAGTGTGGCTGTTTGATTTAGCTTTGTTAACTGATATGCAGTGGTGTGTATATATACTATTACAGCAATGGGTAAATAAGGTCAATAAACAAAAGAATTCTCTTTGACATCTTAAACCTTGTTGCTCCACTGTCAGTGCAACTTTTGCTGTGCAGGCAAACTTTGTTCAAACCCAGAGAACTTTAAATTCTAGTGGAGGTCTCAAAGTTTCACAGATACCAAATATGTCAACCTGCATTTGGAAAAATCTAGGCATCTAGAATATTTCCATTTGATGGAACAAAAAATAAAAACAAAAAAATAGAGTCTTGGCAGTTTGATTTCAGTCAGCATAAACATCATATACCTTCAATGAAGAGTTGGAACCAGCAGATACAGAATATATACATGGCGCTATTAGACAGTGTGGAATAAGGTGATTTTTCCAACCTTGAAGCTACTTAAGCAAAAATAAAACTGTATCTTGAAAGCTTAGAATCAATTCAGTCAAGATGAGGCTATTTTATTTTCTCTTTACCTCAAAGAATTGCCCAGACATCCTGGATGACAGTACACAGATATACACAATAACCAACATAAGCTCCTCCAGATTGGGTTTCTAATATAAAAATACTATTAGAATGTTGAAACTGAATATATTTTCATTACATTCATCTGATGTTCTCTCTGTTGCCCTCTGAGTTACTTCTATCAGATCTGTATCCCCCCACCGCCACTTCCTCACTCTCCTTCCTCTGTAGTCAAACCCCTCTAAGACAGGGCTGTAAGGGAGCTGATCTCCTTTGATTCTCTTGGACTAGGAGGAGACAGACAGGGAGAGAGGGGGAGAAAGAGAGAGAGAGAGAGTGTGTGAGAGAAGGAAACGGAAGATTCACTCAGAAACAGCCCCACTCCTCTCATCCTGCCGCCGGAGCACACTTGTTTCCCTCAGAACTTCAGTATTCTTCCCATGGCCAGAGCGATGCAGGGAACAAGGGGGTGGAAAGGGAGAGAGGGAGGGAGAAAGGTGTAAGAAGAGGCAAGAAGAGAAACGGCTGTGCATACAGACAAAGGCGTAGTCGAGAAAGAGGAGGACTCACAGAGGAAAACGGGCAGAAAGAGAAAGGGTAGAAAAGTCAGGGATTAGACACAAAAAGAGATTTGAACAGCCTCTGCTGAGTCTCTGCTCTACTGTCTAAGTAGTAGTTGAATATGTTGCTTTTAATAGAATTAAACCTTTGGTTGTGAGTCACATGTGCTCTGGCACCATTTGAGAAGAGTTTCACTACATAGCAGGAAAGTTGTTCCAATTATCCAGCTGTTATTAATCATAATTACAAGCCAGTGACCACTCCTAGTATTTATAATGCACTTAAGCACCTTTTGTTTTTGGCTACACACAGAGAGAGGAAGTGAGAGGGAGAAAGAGATAGCGAGAGCCTTCTGCTTCTTAGCTGCAGCTTCTAATTGATTTGGTTGCTTAATCCCTCTTGGATTGAGTTAAGGAGAGAGTGCAGTGTGATTGAGGCATTTGAATTCCCACCACGGGACGGTGGCGGCAGCATGGAGGTCATCTGAATTGAATGTGGATCAGTCCCCGCTCGTGTTTACTCTGAGGATTTGGCTCCCGCTGACAGTCAGGACTCACAGTCTGTTAGGGCAGATCATCAGTGAGGCCATCGACTCCAGTCTGTTTGTTTGCGCACACTTTGGCTCTCTGACGATGCCGCGTCACTTGTGGTTTTTGCAGCATGTGCTCGAGCAGACTGGACGGTGTGAGAGTGGGGCCATTGCTCGTGCCTTCCCGAGGAGCCACTGCTTAAAATATCCATCACACTCACGCTTCCCCTCGCCACATGTTACCCCCCTTACTAACCCCTACTTTTTCCACTCTTTTAGATGAGTGGAGCAGCTAACTTTGCTGTGGAAGAGAATATTCATGCCAGAATTGACTATGGGTCTCTTGACATTATGAGGTTAAGCACAAAAGAAACACATATTAAGGCTTAGCTCTGGACTAATATTGGAATGTGACCATGAAAGACATTTCTAATCTGCTCAGCCAAAATCACATTAACTCCTCTCATGTATTTTCTCCACACTAACAGAGCCGGGTCTGGGAACATTTTTAATAGGAAACTTTCCCCCTTACACTCGCGCTAGTGAAGGCGTGGAGGGGAAGGGGGAACAAGAAAAAAAAAAAAAAAATCTTCTTCTGTAGCTAATCTATGCTGATTTTGGAAGCATGGTAGACATTTTTGTACACTTTCCATGGCTGGAAACAAATCTCTGCAGATTTTTCCCCCTAATAAACACAGCGCAGATCTATCAGAGTCACTTTCCACAGCAAGTCAGGCCAAAGAAAACCACCAGTCCATTCCAAACATGAAACAGCTCTCCGGGCAGGAATATAAGAAATGGCACCCCGCTGAAATGTGAAGCCAAGCAGGATGCCACTAGAAGACAGATGATTGGCTGTCAGGATCTCTCTAAGACTTGCTGATCATCACACGGAGCACGCAGACTCTCCCTCGGGTCCCCTGGGGGATTGTGAGAGCTAAGTCTACAAAGCAAGGGAAGGAGAGAGGAGCGGGAGTGAAGAGGGGGTCATTAGGAGCTGCTTTATTGAGGAGAGGAGCATGAAAATGAGGGCAGCCCATATGACCAACACTCCTCTACAAGCCTATTCATAGCATTGTTAATTATAATGCATGGACTTTCCACCCATATTTCACATTTCCATAAGTGCTGATCATTAGCTTTCACAGGGGTTTGATAAACATGCCCTTTTTTGTGTCTGAAACATGTGTTTAGGCTGCCATGGTCACATAATGGAGAGCAATCATGAGATATTTGCAGCACTGCAGTCTAACATTTACTGTTGGAGAAGAGGAAACACCAAGCTACACATGCTTTTACTGTACAGATAAAAACAAAAGGCAATCATTTGCAAATGAACTGTGTTTACTGACAACGGTTTTAAGAAGTGTTCCTGAGCCCATGTAGTAATATCCTTTATCCAATCATTGTATTGTAATACAGTGTCATATTTATGGAAGTAACAATAGAAGTAAAGCATCCATCCATTCATCCCTTCAACAGGTCACCAGTCTGTCACAGGGCTAACACACATAGCGCCCAAGTCTTAAGACAGTGGGACAAAACCTCCAATAAACATCTAAAAACATGAAACCCCACTTGAACTCAGGACCCTGTAGCTCTGCGAGTTACATAAGGGATCAATCTAAATGACTGCCTGGTCTTAAAGAGCACGATTCAATCTGTGTGAAAAAGCAGAATTCACTTCCTGACAAAAGTTAATTTCAGTCCCAGTGTTCCACTTGTTTGATGACAGACATGCCATTTCTTCAGTGTACATACAGTTTGTCTTTTCTCTCCAGTCTGCAGAAGAGGAAACGAGCAGTGAGTCATCTTTGCAAAGTGATGTAGGTACAGTCAAGACACTTCATATTCTCCTGGTGGCAGCTTTAAATTAAAAGGAACATATGCACTGGGCTGCACTGGAGGAATACATCCACCAAAGATACTGATGTGGAAAATTGGGTTGGTGAGGAATTTGTAGGGTTGGTTCCAGTCTTAGTGTAGATTCACAGCATTTGCCAAAATGCAATTCGGGTCACTTCTCCACCCATGAAAAGTGACAAATTGAAATGCAGACTCCATAAACAACAGACGAGAAAGGGCTTTCTGTGGAAAGACAGTTGGACTATACAGTATAGTTAAAGGCTGAATTTAAAATGTTGCATGACTGCTGGATATTTAATGTCACTTGTTTTGCAAAGTTACTGAGTGCAGTTTTAATTTGTTTGTAATGAAGCAGCTACCAAGCTCCCATTCTGATACTACAATCCAGTTTTCAGGGAAAGTAATACCACATAGCGCAGCTCTAAAAGTTTAACAGTAGTTTTATGGGTCTTGATATCAGAGGTAGATATTGTGCCTGTGATAACAGCTGTTGGGATGGCAGCAGCGGGCCTCCAGATAGTCCGCATGAGCTATTCCAAAATAGAACAAAAGCAGATAAGACTCTAATCTCAGTAATGGCAGAAATGGCTTTTCTGTCCCCATGGAAACAGATGAGGGTCAGTAAGCCATGATTGTCCCGGAGTGATCCTAAACAACAAAATGGCTGAGAGGCAGGAGACATGGCTCTCCTTAGAGAACATTTTCATGCAGCAGCAGAAGTTTTCATGAGAGGGCTTGAACTGTGAAGTTGACAGGAGCGTTTTTCCATCTTTAGACGTACATTCTCACATCTAAAGCAGGATTACTCGTTTTTCACTGTACGAGACAAGACAAATGGAATTACAATGGCACAGACTGTGCCAAGGATCGCGTCTCCCACTTGCTGGACAGGTGTTTATGCTGTTTCTCCATGTACGCAGAGGTACGCTTCAGCTAACTGCAAATTATCTTGAGTAATAAATTGGACCGCAAAGAACAGATAATGAAACGACTTGGGATGCCAACATCTGTGATGCTATTTAAACATTATGGAAATTAAAAAGTGTGGATAGAAAAGCTTTTAGAACCCAACTGAGGTAAAGTGGAAATGCAGTGGGTCAGAGGGGAATGTTGTTACCATAAAGAATTCAAAGATCCAATTATGTCTTTCAGACTCGGCTACCTCTACACTTCAATCATTTCGAGAACAGGCAGAAAGGGAGAGCAGCTGATAGAGATGGGAAGGAATAGAGAAACGGAGTTACAAGGACAGCATGTGAAAGAGGACTGAAAAGAGATAGAGAGTGAAAGAACAGTTTTTTTGGCGAGCGGAGACCATTGTTCATATTATTCTTTGACCTGGAATTAATCAACAAGAGATGTTATTAATCTCGATGGACTGTAGTTCATCGTACTCGTTCCATTGTTAGCTCGGGCCCACCACCACCTCAATTACTGCCTGCTTAATTCTGCAGGGCCCACCTCATCATTCCTGAGCTTTATTGTTCACAGGAACATTTGATTTAGCACCGCGTTCAGTTTTAATAGGGTAAACATTGAAAGTCACAATTACAAACATACCGTGATTGTGAATCCTCCATCGTTAAATTTGTTCTAGCTTACAGGGGTCAATCTCATTTTGCTACTCAAAGGACAGAGTATCTACACACATAAATTAAGCCCAGATTCTTTTCTCTAGACATTACCTTGATACTGTTTATGCATGCACAAATGATTTCAACAAATATGGAGTGCTGTGTGCTCACTGCTTGCAGAGCAGACAGTGAGAGATGAAGACTCTCTAATCTGCAGATCGGAGGAGATGTAGTTATGACCAACAGGACTGTTGTGATACCATTTTCCATCCAGCGTTAGAGAGAAGCACTGAAAATGCACTAAACTGAAAGAGTAAAAAAAGTGTAAACTAAATGGGAGCAGTTTCTGGTCATTGTGGTACTTTTACACACTGTAATTTTCCAATTAAAAATGCAATATCTCTTCTCAGCTAACTTCCGACAACTTTGCTGTGAAGAGATATGCAATTTGGTGCTCTTTATAGTGAAAATATAGGTAGTTCTCAGTTGCTGTACTTGCTCATTATTCCCACCTAATTGAGAGCATAATTGGTGCAAATAAGAAAGTCTTTTAGACACGGCCGGTCATGTAAACAAACAAAAATGTGATATTTGTCGAAATGCAAGCATACAATTCAACAAATATGAAGAGTGACATTTCCGAGAATGAATTCTTTGGTCAAAGTAGGGCAGCTCATTCAAAGAAATTCCTATTTTCCCTGATAATTAGCACCAAATGACAGAGTTCTTCCCAGAAACACCATGAAAATCACTGTGAAATCATGAACATGTCATAACAGAAGGGCGTCCACACACTGACGGTTACATCAGGTGATATTCCACATGTGAAGAAGAAGGCTCATGCACAGTATATAGACTTGACCTGATTCAACCCAGGTGTAAATCCCTTTTTCTTTTTCTTTTTTTTTTTTTTTTAATGATTTTATGTTTTGAACTGAGACATGGTTGAAGCCAATTGATTACAGCCAGCTTGCTGAACCGCATCCTCCTGAATATGGAAGTTTTAGCTTGCCTAGACCCAGCGGGCCTGGTGCTGGACTTGCTGCTGTGTATAAAATGTGTTATAAATGTATTCAGGTATTTGTCAATATTTTTTATAAGCTTTGAGCAACCTTTATTCAAATCTTGCAGCAATCCTTGTTTCTTATATCTGAAATATCAAATTTTTATCCTCCATCACATGGTGCTCATTCAAAATCTTACTCGAGAACCTAGACTTCACCCAGCATGTCACAGCGTCCACCCACCCTCTTGGGAATACCCTTGATGTCAAAAGGATTATGCTAATGTTTCTGTGACTGACTTCACATTCTCTGATCACTCTTTTTTGATGACCTCCTACACTAAAAGAAATTAGTGTTTGCAAAAGAGGCCAAAACCCAGTGTAAATCCTCTGAGCTGGTTACAGTATGCAATCTATCTGACATGAATGGCTCAATAAATTAAAAGGTTGATGTTTTCAATAGCAAGCTGACTAATATTTTAAATACAGTTGCACCGCTGAGAGAAAGAAAGAGATTTGATAAAACATCACCACGGATGACAGATTCTGTGGCTGAGCGAAAGAGATCTTGTAGACCAGCACAGAGAAAATGAAGGAAAATTAGTCTACATGTCTATCAAAATATCTTATTTTAATGTTGTCATACTCTCCACAAGAAGAGTTCATTTTTCCAGGATGATGAGAGTAACAAGGATCCTAGATCTCTTGTTCACAACTATAAACCACATGCTCAATCCAGCCCCGGTCAATGACATTCTGGACCTTCCACTAGATGTGAGGAATTTTCAATATTCTTTAGCAACAAAATTACTGCAGTATTGCAGTTCAGCCTTTTTGACTTCACCAAAATTACGGAATTTCTTAGCCAAGGTTATAGGAGATGCAAGCTCTGTGAACGTTTTAAATGACAACTGAAAACTTATTTACTCAGCGTGGCCTTTAACTATAATTATTCCATTGTTTTGTTCTTATAATTGACATATTTGATTATTTTCATGCCTTCCTTAGTTTTGTATCTATTTTTTACACATTTTTTGTTCTTAGCATATCTGTATTTGCTGCCTCATTTGTTTTTCAACTGATTGCTTGGTTTTATTGAGCAGTATTTGCACTTGTTTGAATCTCTCTGTTTTTATTTATTTTCTTGTTTCTTCACTTCATTGTAAAGCACTTTGAGCTATCTGTATTTACAGATTATAGATAATGTCCAAGATAATTTACTGTTGCTATAGGTTGGTGCATTGGCCATTAGTTAAATGATTTCAGCTCTGGTCAGACAAACACAGTTTTTTCCATCAGCTTGCTGAGGAGGATTGCTCTGATTACCACGATAACCATGAGAATGTGTCTTTGGAGTGATTAGGAACATTTATCGACGATTGGCCTTGAATTAGAAAACGACCTGACTGGAGCTGCTGATTACATTTTCAGTTTCTACGTAATCTTTAGCTCTTGCCTGCTGTTGATCTTAAAAATAGACCTTTAAGTATAAGAGTCATAATTGGCTTCTCTCTGTTATGTCTCTGTACCTCTGACTTAGCCAGATATTTCCTTACACAGTTGTTCATCTTTTGGTACTGATGACTCAACCTGAACACCTTCATGCCCACACAAGCCTTGAACATACTCCAATTACCAGTCATCTGACTTTTTTATGCAGAAAATGAACTTTTCAGGCAATGACTGCGCATCTTCAGGTCTTGACTTAATTTTAAAAAAAGATGTCAGCTGGAAAATTTGAACATCTTTCAGGTTCGTCACCCTTGTGCCATTGTGCATCCCCCAAATGAATGAAACCGTATGCTCAAGAAGGGTGAAACATCTGATGCAAAATGACTACAGATGGATGAGAGCAAAGGAAAGTTGAGCCACAAAGGAGACATGAGTCATCAGAGTGGAGAAATGTCACTTTGGCTCCTGCTGCCTTTTGCATTGATTGGACAGAGACATAATTAAAAGTGACAGCTGTACAATCAATAACAATCCCCCCGCTCAGCAGACCACCCTCTCAGCACCATCTCTCCCTGCCTCTCACACACACACCGCACACACCTCTTGGTGGTGGACTGTGGAGTAGTGATTCGGAGCGTGACCAAAGTGTCATGCTGCAGCAGCAGACGTTATGTAAGAGAGTCATCCCCGCCTGGCCTCTCTCACTCGCTCTCTCCCTCTCAGTCATTGGCTCTCACCTCCAAGTGGGAGTGAGGACTCAGCAAAAACAGACAGAAAACACCCATGAACAGCTAATGTTGGATCTAAAAGCCTCCCACATGCTTTCATCTCCACATGCTTTCATATGTCATCGAGGCTCATATCAACACCTTGGCCCATTGGCTGAATCACAGTGTGAAAACTGTGGGGAAGCAGCGGACGGTGCCAGTTAGAAGGCACGACAACAGAAGTCTTGTGCACATTTCATAATGATGAAACTGTAAAGCTGCCAAGTTATTGCTTTGGGATTTTCTTGTCAGTGTAATTCCTGTTTTTAGATTTGTTTTTTCTTATTTTGGCCAGAAAATGGGTCAGGAATCAACTGAAACTGGAATGGATGAATGCTTCAAAATGTTCTATATGTACATAACATTGAAGTGGAATAATGCGTAATACTGGATGAATGGGAGAGGAAAAGGCAACTGTAGCTCTTGCTCAAAATCTGGAGCCATAGTGAATGCCCACAGTCACTCTGTAGCATCAGTGGGTGGATAATGCATAAAGAACAATAGGATACTTTTCATAAGATGACTATCCCTCATGGTCGCGACTCTCTGAGGATGTACTGAGGCACTACTTACAAAGTAAAACTCAGGCTGATGGGAAAGTCAACTGTATTTAGGGAAACATTAATATCTGAACCAAATGTGGTCTTAATCCATTTGGCAGATATTGAGATATTACACTGGGTAAGTGAAAACTTGCAGTGCAGTGGTGCAAAAGGAGAAGTCAGGGGGTCACCAAAGTCATTGTAAAAACACCCTGCATTAAAATTTGACCTTGTTAACATGTCCAAGTGGTGTTTGCTACAAGACTGAGCTTACCATGACTGAGCATTTCTGCTGTGGAGCTGCAGCGGACCAAGGACAGTAACATATTATTCAGACAGCCAGGCTATCACACGCCACATACCTGAGGAACCAAACATGCCGGGTGGAGCTTTCACAGGGAAGAAGCCAGGTGTAGCTGCAGATCAGTATTTGGCAAGCTCTTTTCCAATGGCAGAGATGTGTTCTGTTCATGTATCACCAAGGGATCTGAAAATCCAAGAGAGAGAAAACTCAACTCGATGCTGCTCTATCCTTTTCCATCCATCTTTTCTGTCAGGAATTTCTGCCAGAAAGTGCCATTTGTGCGTTTGATGAGCAGAAGCCAATGGCGTGGAGTTAAAGCTAAGATATTTTATTGCTTTGTATTTTAATGCTCATATTTAAATGTTTTCACTTGAATCTGATAATTTTTGCAGTGTAGTTGTCAAGAAATTTACTCACAACCCACAAATTTCAACCTCATGGTGGCACTAGAAGTCGGGAGATCGAAGTCATTCATTCTCTCTGCACTATATTTACCAAATTTCCATTGAACAGTTGTTGAGATATTTCAGTCTTGACCAAAGTGGTGGACCGACAGACATACCAAGAGTCAGGAGCCTTGAGCCACACATGGACAAAAATGAATACAGACATTTAAAGCAATTATCTTTTAAATAGTTTGCAGCAATGTTAAGGTTTTAAGTATTATCAGATGGCAGCTTTGAATGCTATATTGCCTTATACAAAAAGTACTATTTAAAATGAAAAAAAAAAACAAACAAACACATAATCCCTCTCTCTAGATTCATCCATATTCATTGCCAGTCTGTGATCTTTTAGCCCGGGCTAGTCACCCTGTTAACATACTGGACAAGCAGAATTGGGATCAGTACTCAGTTGGTGCACCCTGTGCTTACACAGGCTTATTGCATTACCACCACCCCAGCATGCAAAGTGGGACAGAATATTTATTTTAGGGATCATCTGTCTACAAGTCCACAATGTACAGTATTAAATATCCAACACTCGGGAGAGGGGTGGATGTTTGAGGCATAGGGATTGTAACAGTCGGAATAACTTTACAACATCTCCATGAGATAATGCATTTACGGAGGATAAGCGGAACTTCTGGAGATTTCCCCTGGTACCCCTTGCTGTGTGCTGCTCTTGTCAGGGATGGGAAATAAGATTTTTTCCTGCAAGTACTCTTACGCTGTTTGCTGTTTTTTATTTCTACTTGTGTCGTTTTTGTCCTACACATTGGGAATTTTACAGTGTGTGTGTGTTTGCTGTGTTTGTGTGGAGTTTAATGTACATCTGGGGTAACCCCCTGGGGTAGACAGTGACTCTGTAAGCTCCTTTAGCAGGAGATAACTCCGTGAGTAGATTAGTTGGGGGTTTGAGGCCCGTTACACCCTCTGTCCTGACTGTGTGCCTGATGGTCACTCACACTGTGGATCAAAACCACTAAATCCCTGATAGATGCAGGCTACATTGTCAAAGAGTGACACTCACACCCCCACTCCCCGAACACACACAAACAATGAAATATACGGAGCAACATATACATACATACACACACATCCAGACATATTCTAATATACTATATGTACACACAATAGGTTAATTATTAAGTAGCTTTTCTGATCAAGGATGAATCAACATTTACTGCAACAGGCAAACAAAGGATTTCTTTCACACAGCATGCTTTGTGGTTACCAAATATTTGAAGGAAACTACTTCGCTCAGCACTTTCAAAGAATAATTGTTTAGTTTTATGAGCTGTGAATATGCAGGGATTGATAGTTTTTGTCAGTGTTGCATGTTTCCACAGTATTAAAACTTAAAATTTAAAGAGAACAGAAATTATTGGGCAAATAGTCCTCTTTGCACCCTTACTGACTCTGTTCACTAACCTCAGACGAGGTCTAAATATAGGATGTATTGTAGTTGGCATCATGTTTTAATCTCTTCAACTGATGTATTTCTTTTGTGTCTGTCCACTATGTCCCGTATGCTCCAATGGGAAGAATTGAAGTGGTTTAAACAGTGGAAGACTGGTATCTGATGAACATGAAGTCCTTAATGAAACCAATGTCAAAGACAGATTGCCCATTCTGAAACGACAATAGTCAGTAACTGAATGTTTCTAGGAACAGCAAAGAGTTTGGTAGAAGATGAAATTAGTCCAAATTGCAGAAAATTTCAATTTGTTATCCTCAAATTGAATTGTTGAGTTGAAAAATTGGATTTGCTCCATAAATGAGTCAAAAGTTGGAACAGGATACAGTAACATGAAATTGAACAGCCTTATTATTCAATTGCCTTTTAACCTTTGGATAACTTCTGAGTTTCCCTTTTCAACTGAATGTTTGCTAAATCCCTGAGCAGCGATTGTCCAATCATAGCTTAGTGACTGTAATTAGCCATGACAGGTCTGTCAAGCTCTGGAGTTCTCCACATAATGAAGTGATGTGCATGGGGCTTACTCAACATTTAAAGAGTTTGGAGGGTGGTGTCTATTTGAAAGCCTTTTCAAAACCACAAACACCAGAGCAAACGTGTAAAGAATGGATTTAACTGTGTGTTATAACCCTTCAAATGTCAGTCCAGCTAACTGGCTCACTACCTACATAATGAGTGCTAACTTCCAAGGCCAAGCAGCATACTGCATTATTTTGGGGGGTTTGAGTTTACATTAAAAAGTCTCATTCACATTGGCACATTCCCTCTGGGGACGCCGGTCCTGGATGCTGCCAAATCAGAGGTTCGGCTAACATCGGCAGCTCTGTCCTGCTCTTTATTTGATTTGGTGAAACTAAGTAAACTGAGTTCTCTCATACCCCACAGGCCAAAAAGTTTTGTTCATGGCATCAAGCCAGACAGCAAAAGCCTAAAGCAGGACTTCCTGGCTGCGGATATAAAAGAAGCCATTGTTCATTTTTTGGTACATCCTGCAACAGCCATCTTCCCCCATGGATAAGAATATGTACCCTGGCACAGCAGTGTCAGTGCCAGAGGGACAACTCACAACAGCCGCAGGATCATTTTCTGGATAACCAGCTCCTCTTCTTGCTCTTCTTCATCCCCATTCCCTCTCCTGCCTCATTTATCTGTAATCTCTTCTACCAGCTCTTGCCCTATTCTCCTCGTCTCCTCATCGGCCCCCGCAACAAAGTCCTCCTCCACTCCGACCTTCAGTTACAGTTTGTTCTGGCAGCACTGCTGCTGATGACTGCAGCAACTGATTTGAGGAAGTTCCCTATTGTCGGTGAGACTGCACATCTAACTGTCTTAATAACAAGCAAAGATGCAGTGTTGATGCGGTTGTTGTCTATCATATGGCACATTTCCATTTTGACAAGAGGAAGCATTAAGTATTGTCACCTCTCACTGTGCACCTTACATGTTTAGCACCTTTACCTCTTCCGCTACTTAAAAGCTATAAATGTCATGTCTGTAGCTGTAGAGTCACATTTATTCACGAATTTAAGTATTGATTTTAAAGTTTCTTACTGAAACTTTGTTGGATGAAACAATAGCAAAATTCCAGCAGTTCTTTTAGGGTCATCCTGCAAAAGTTACAGCTTTATGCTGGAGGTTAGAACTAGGAGAAAATAAAATAAAGAAAATATGTGGGATAGCAGTTTTAGTTACAGTATTAACAATTTTCAGGACAAACAGGCATCTTTGCTAAATTTAAATCATATTGAAGTGTTCCTCTCAAGTTGTACTACTAACCATCAGCCACTTAAAAGAAATTCAGCTTACTTGATCTGAGAACTTTTAATAAATGTAATTAATGACTGCAGTGTGTAGCCTATGTCTTTTCCCCAAATTTGAGCTAGGCTTATCCTTCCTCTGCAAATTTATGCTAATACTAACTGCTTGTTAGCCAGGGAAGAAATTGCATAACATTGAACTCTGTAGGCGCTTTTCAATTTAATTATGATCATAATTATTAATCATTTCTTTTCCTTTTTTTTCGACTATTTCTAAAACTCAGCAATGAGGTTAACATTTGTGAACAGCCTGTCCTCACCAGAAAAACAGCTGGATAGGTTGACTGTGCAAGTAGGTTATTACGACCCATATTTACATTCAATGTTAGATGGCGGCCTCCAGTGGTTGTACTAATTATGACAGGAGCAAAGGAGGAAGTCAAATGAGTTAGCATAAGGAGCAAGAAAGTCCGCGTATGGAGGTATGGGTTAAAGAAACACAGGACTTTCTCCCAGAAGACTGCTACTTATGTCCCATGTAAGCTGAAAGTAGTTTTGGTGCTTAAACTAACTGTTTCACAACGTTAACGTTGATGAAGGTCCCAGCCTGTTGCTGGTACTCTCCAGCGGTGATATACTGGCATTCAACCTGTTCAGTTGCTTAGGTATGAGAATGTCTTGCTGTGAAGCTCAAGGTAATCCCTTAGCTTCTCATCCAGTGGTATCAGTTCAAAATTTACAATCATCCAATACTTAAGTTTTTAACCTGCAAAATCAATGGCATTCCCATCAGCCCCAGCTGTGTCTTTAATGTTATTTAGCAATGCTAACATACTAATCTAAGATTGTGAGCATGGCAAACAGTATACTTGTTACTTAGTATTTACCTCAAAGCACTACTGTAAATACAGCCTCACAGAGCTGCTAGCATGGCTGTCGACTCTGGCTCTTATTGAATTCATGTTTAATGGAATTAGTTTCTGTATAACTGTAACATTCACTTCTCCTATGTAGAGGCCAGATGCTCTGAATGCAGTGATTTCACTGAGGAATATCATTAAGGTCCTTTAAACCTCTCTGCAAAAGAAAATAGATCTTTTGGGGTTTATTCATTTTCACCATTTATATACATTTAAATCATCTAAATTTCAAATTTAAAGTTAAAGTGCACAAAAGAAATATCAACACTACCTGTCTGGCACAGTATGCACAACAAGTCACGACAAGTACCAACAAAAATATCTGACTTGGTGATATTTTCAATACGCTCCAATGCTCTCTTGCAACTTGTGTTAAGCACAGTCTCCTTTCCAGTAAATTGGAGCACGGCGTGAGAGCAAGGGGAGAATCGGTGGGCCGAAGCTGGTAGCCTGTCGTGATTGGGTAATGGGCCTAATGTCCCATGCAGTGCTTATCCTGCCTCCCAGATGGATGATGATGAGGTGATGGGGGGGGGGCAGAGATGAGTATGTTCCCCCTGGGACTAGAGAGAGGAAGAAAACACTCTGATACTGCCTTCGTCCTGAGGGGAGGGAAGAGGGATGGAAGTAGATGGAGGCCAGAGATGGAGACAGATAGGCATCATGCTGGGGCAAATGGGGAGGCATTGACCATATTTGTTACCGTAACTAAATCAACAACTTGCTACTAAAACTGGGTTGGGGTTAAAACTGAGCCTTTATTGGTTGTGTCATTTAAATCTTACCAATATGATGTCCTATTAAGCTCTCTAATTTTAGGCTTTGAGAAACACTCATATTTCCAAACATTGATTGGACTGACAGACCCCAGTAATACTTGAAATGTCCCCTTCAACAGAAAGAACTATTCTCCTGTCAGGCCAACCACAAAAAGAGTCCGACTGAGCCCCAGCTGAAAGTGGATTTGTGTGATTGCCTGTGTGCACAGCCAAAAACATTCAACAAGTGCTTGCAGGCAGAGAATTAGCATCACTGGAGAATTGTCCTGAAATTTGCTCCACAGACTTCAGTGCCAAAATCTTGCACCTCTCTCAGGCGTACTGTAAGTCCACCTTGGGCTGTCAATTTGCTCCCTCAAACAAAAGTGTATTACAAGAGCAGTGATAGGAGAAAATTGATAAGAGAGGGGAAAACAAAGATGTACCAGCGTGAAAGAGCTTGAAGGATCGTCTTGGACAAATGCGTTAGTGCTCAGAGAACTGTGCAGACACAAGAAGGTTCAGTTAAAAGGAAGGAGGGGGAGCGAGCACAGAGAGAGAGAGAAAGAGATTGAGTGAAAGTCAGAGGGAAGATGAAAGGAGTTTTCTTCTATCCCTCCATCGACCCTGAGGCTGGATTGATAGCTGTCACCTGCTGAGATCGGTCTCCTCAAGGGCTGCAGTTAAAGGTGCGACTACTGACAAGTGTGTGTGAATATAATCAAAGAAAACTGGATGAGTCGA
Source organism: Chaetodon trifasciatus (assembly GCA_037975065.1). Lineage (NCBI taxonomy): Eukaryota > Metazoa > Chordata > Actinopteri > Chaetodontiformes > Chaetodontidae > Chaetodon > Chaetodon trifasciatus. The sequence goes on from JBBMOE010000007.1 coordinate 2,129,124, forward strand.
CTGGTGAGATCAATACACTGTGACCTCAGGACATTTTTTTTCAGTGTCATCATCAGATTAATTGCACCGAATCATAATCATATGCGATTACACATTGGTACAGCCAGCCAAGTGTTCCAGTTACTAACAGGGCACTAAACGCAAAGCTCCACTTTACTGCAGACACTGATGGAAAGCCCCTCTCAGGAGCTTGTAACGCTAGTACTTACTAGCCTGAATGGAGGAATTGCACTTATGCTTATGTGTGTATGTGTAGATGTGAGTGTGTACGTGCAGAAAAGAGCATTAAGCCACAAAATTAACGGTGCATCGATGTACCTGGAGGCTGCGAGTTTCTACTTTCACAGCTGGGCAGAGGATAGCAGTGAGTCGTTATGTGTCTAATGAAAACAGAAAACCAGTGAACACAAACTAACACACATCACTGTGCTCGCATACATAGCTCCACACCACATACACACAGTCTGTGTCTGTTCTGCTATCTGGAGTGTTTTGCCAGAAAAAACATTCACATGGTGAAAGTTAATTAGGTTGCTTTATTCACTGTATTGTCTCTGCTTCTTTGCAGTTAATTGCTGATTTTGTTAGATAACTGCGTCCAAAGCCTTTGATGAAATAAATCCTGCAAGTAGGCTACCATCTTTCAGCCCACTCTGCCATTGAAATGTTGGATTGAGTGTGAAAAACAAAACATACAAGTCTTAAAATCTAACAACTGTGTTTGTATCGAACCAAAATTGACAGTTGAATTTGAAGTCCAGGTAAGAAATGCAGTGCAATGCCCCATTTTAGAGTAGATTCAAAGATTCAGTCTAAGATTTCAGCTCCATTATTGTCCTGTAAATCAGATGTTTCAAAATTTTTATAAAAATTTCCATTTGTCTGACAACTCTACTGTGAGCAATCTAGTTTTTTTCAAAAACCTGCTTCCACATCTACTGTAGGTTATTTGCTTGACTTCAGAGTGGCTGCGTGCATCTTTTCCTTCATTAAAGCTGAAAGCTAAAAATTACCACCAAAGTGGCAGCGTTTGAGCATCTTTTAAGCTAAAACGCATTGTCTTGGGGCCTTTTTGGCACCCAGTTTTAGGCGACTGCTTTGGTTATGCTCACGACTTTCAGAAAACCTTGTTTCCAGCTGCGTTCAGCATGAAGGCGCTGATAAACAGACTGTATGCCACCTGCCCAGCACCAACTGGCAGCAGCTACCTAGTAGTGGAGCATTTAGCAGCTAAAGAGACAGATTTTCATCAGTTAGTAAAAGCCAAAACTGCCAAGAAGAGATGAATTCTGGAAATTAATTCTTCAGGTGGACAGAAAAATAAATACTAATGCTGCTCCATGTCTTATTATCCAAATCAACTTCCTAATGTCATAATATGTTAATGCTGTTGTTACAGCTTGTTCACTGCACAAAAAAGGCAACAAAAATCAATTATTGCTGCTTTGAATTTGTTTGGCGAAACGTGTTGAGTCCCAACGTAAAAACAGCAGTCAAAATAATAAGTTAGGAACCTAAGGCGTAAACAGAGACAGATAGATACAGTAACCAGCTCGCTGTACGAACATTTTTGGGTTTGGATCAAATACAACTATGTGTCTCTGTGTTTAAATCTCTGACTGCCAGTCAAACAGACAGAGGATAAATCAGCTTCCCCGCTGTGCTGGAATTTCCCTCACTGACACTCTCACGGGAAGACATCTTGTTTTAGACCTGGCAGAAAACGTGAAGTGAGAGCAACACATGCTGATACTCTCATGTACCATTATATTGAATTCTGTTTTATTCATTTTTGATCTGTTTTCCCTTTGTTTCCTTTATCCCCTCTCTTGTGTTCTCCCTCATCTCCCCTTCTCCTCTTGGCTCCTCATCTTTCCTTTCTTTGATGATGATGGTTCATGTCTGTTTCCTGATGCACAAACACTCTTCATGGTTCCCCTAAACAATTCAGCACTAATGGAAATCTTCAATATTGCATGTTGAAGCCCTCTGGGTGCTTTTGATGGCCTGTTGAAGAATGGTATATATGAGGGCTGGTCAGGTGGAGCAGAGGAAAGAGCTTTCTATGGCGTAAATAAATTAAACTGAATTGGAGAAAAGTAGCAAAAATCAGTGAATGTTCTGACTGTGCATATAGCCCAATAAATAATTAAAGAAGAGACATTAGAAGAGACAAGGTTGAGAATTTTCCTGTGGAGCCAGCAGAGGATAGGACAGTTTCAGAGCAATTTCTTAATTCATGAACAAAAAATAAAACAAACACAAGCCAAAAGATCTATTTGCATTTCAAATCCTGATGAAAAGCACATTACAAGACAGGAATCAGTGGCCGCCCCATCCACACCAAGTCCAGCAACAAATTCACCAAAAACTGAATGTTTTGCAGCCCCTTGCCTTACCAGTCTAATGGTATTCATCAACACATTTAACTCATCGCCGTGCACGTTTTGCAGCTGAACACAGCTCTTTGTATGAAAAGCCTTTAGCTCTGTGAATGTGGCCTTGGTTTTGCAGTCCACCTCCAGCAGGTGAAAGCAGGAGCTGGAGGGAATCCTGTTTACTCCCACTCTATCTCCCTACAGCTCGCTGCATGCGGATGCAACTGGATTATGCAAAGTATCTTTTCACACACCTCTGAGCGAAGAAAGACGGGAATAGAGATATTTGGCATGAAGGGCTTAATCTTTGTTTGTGGCTATGGTAAGAAGGCTACTGTCCCTGTGCTTTGCTGTTTTGTGGCCTTGCATTTGAAGTGAAACACACCACTTTTATTCCCTCACAATGTCACAGGTGATGCAGCGCAAACCTTGCCCCATATGTCACATTCTGGATGGAAAAAGTAAATAGGATTCGGTGACCTTTGATCTCTGTTTGTGCTACCACAATGGCTACAGCCTTGGCCTGTCGTCAGTCTGTAACAGCAGACCTTGGACATGCAGCTAATCTCTTATTTTCTCCCTCATGCTGCTAGTGCTCTTTTGCCAACTCATCCGCTTCTCTTGCCTTTCACCCACCTCTTCCGGAATATCTCATATCTTTCCATTTATCCCCAGCACGCTCTGCCCCTCCTCCCGACAACCTTTGGCCTCATTATGGGAAAGCTTTAGCGTGCACAGTGGTGCATGCTCGCAAACTGTAGCGGAGTGTAAGCATCAAACAGCAGTAATAGAGAGACACAAAAGACAAGGGGAAAGTGAGAGTGAGTGAATGAGCAAGAAAGAGAGGTCTGAGGCATGGAGCTGCCTCTGTGCAACAAGCCCCAGGGACAGACCTATTTCCTCCCATTAAAGACTATTTGCTATGATCCAATATTTGAAAGGTACTGCAGGAAAAACACATCTACTGTAATACAGCTCAGCTTTCTGGTAAAATGTATTTCGCAGTGTTTTAGACCAAAACACAACAAGTTAAAGGCAATATTACAGGGGAGCTTCTATTTGAAATAAAGGGTTATGGGAGGTTGGTTACACATACAGAATGCATTTGGCTTCCAGAGGTAAAATTGCCTGTCCACAAACTGACTGTGAACAATGTGCCTCGGGTACAGAGGTTACTTTCTCTATTTTAAAGAACTCCCACAAGAAACATTTGAGGAAAATAAAGAGTCAGTCTCTGAAATGGCAACACTTCAGGTCCTTGATTAGGTGACTACAGAAGAATGCCAAACATATTTACTAGCCACAACAGCATGCCTGGTATTGTTTTTACCCTGTGAATCTGTGTGTGGGTGTGTGCATCAGCATGGCAAAATGTGGTCCTGGAGACACCGACTGTATACTCACAGGAGTATAGTTGAGATCAAAATGAAGCCTGAGTTTGAAGATGGGTGTGGTCCACATTTGCTTTAAGGACGGATCATTGTATCCCATTTTGAGTCATTCCCGTGCACTCTAAAACACTGGGTAAAGGGACCCATGAGTATCAATTACTCAGAATGTTGATGGTTGTAACGGCTGGTGTGATCCCATCACACTCTCTAGTTTTTCAACAGTATGCATGTAGAATCAAAATGAACTACAAAGAGACCAGGCTTAATTAGCCAAATAATTGGCCTTTCACACAGCAGACATTTTGACTCGTCATAGTAGGCAAAGCAGGTGTCACTAGCCATATTAATTCCAGTGAAGTGTCCCAGTAAGTCATGACAGTGTGACAGTGAGCCCGCATGCACAATAGCTGAAACCAAAGAAGGTAATTGGAATTCAGTCATCATTAATTTTATTAATTACACCTGTGCTTTTCCTACTGTGACATGTCAAAATGTCTTCCATGAAATAGACCTATAACAATCCAGCTGCATATATTTTACACATTATCTGCGCATTGCATAACAAAAGCTACATAAAGGATAAAAGGAGAGAAATTGAATGAGGCAAAAGAGAGTACTAAGGAGCAGGAAGTCAATAACACTAAAGGTTGGGTTATGCTTTAAAAGAATTAGTTTGATGCCTGAAGGCAACAGTGTTTATACACAGTTGCTCTGAACAGCCACACCTGAAGGCGGGGTGGAAAACCTGAAGGACCGAGATGAAATGATTCATCATAATTCATCATAATTCAATTTGTTTATGTATCACACTTTTGAACTAGAAAGCAATCCTAGTGTTGCACTCATTTAATATATCACAAATAAAGTAAAGAACGATGTAAAAAAGCATCAGAAAAAAAAGAGATCCTGAGAGAGAAATGCAAATCCTACCTACTTCATCACCTTGTCACACCTGGCCAGTCGCTGTATAAAGTAGGCATGCTTGTCAGGTGTTTTCTCAAAGTTACACACGCAGCCTGAAGCATACCAATACCTTTAGAGTGTACAGTCATGATTGTGGCTCTGTGAGGCTGCGCTTAGGCACAGCAGGGCTTTGAGCTAATGCCAAGCTAAAGTCAGCACGCTAACATGCACACAGTGCCAATGTTAACATGTTTACCATGTCCACCATCTTTAGCATATTGACCTGCTAACAATTGCTACTCTGCAGGTAAACCAAACTTACTGACGGCACTGACAGTTCCTCCAATAGTTGTGGAGCTATTTCAGTCTACAGAAAAGTGGTGGACTAACAGCCACGCTACTACCGCAGCTAAAAAGTCTTTATGTGTTGAGAAAATATCATGACCTTTAATAATTTGTCACTACATAGCATGTTCTCCTAACTACACAGAGACTATAAATATGAATTAAGAGAACATAACTAGCTGAACTGGGAAAACTGAACTGAGCAGTTATCCTGCATCAGCACTTGGCCGTGCAGACACTCCAGCAAGTCAAACAGAAAGACATAAATATGGAACACTAAAGATTTATCTGTACTAAACTAGTGTTCATTAATTGACATTTCACCCATCTTGAGAAAGGCCCATGGTTTTGATCTTTTCTTTAATCTTAGTCTCTGTGATCAGCAGCTCACTACAGTGTTTGGTGTGCTTTACTTCTCCTTCATATACAGATAGACTTTACATAACCAGCGGCCCAACACGCTGTCTACCCAGGCATCAAAACAGCCACAGAGGCATAAAAGGCAAGCATCCAGATGAGCAGCCAGCCTGCCAGTCATCCACACAGCCAGACAGGCAGGCAGGCAGGCTTCCATTATGTTCTGGGCTGTGAGTGCTGATTGCTCGCCACTGCTGCCTGTGTCAGGATTAGCCATTGTGGCCGGAGCAGAGTGGATGGGCTCAGAGCCCGAGATGATTCCGAAAACCCCCTCTGTAAGCAGCAAGGGGCTGGAGTGTATTCACTGCAGACAGAATAAACATTTACGGTTGAAATGCACCGACGTCCAGGCTGGCACATTACCACACAGGCAAGCACTTGAAATCTCATACACGCACGCAAAATGACAATCAGCACTGTTATGTACGCAAGCGTGTGTGCACACACGCAAGCAAACAAGTTAGACACTACACAGGAAAACAAACAGACTGCTCTCTCTGTTTCTTTCTCTCTCTGTCCACCTCCTCCCTCATCCCTCCTTCCACAGAAAAGTGGCAGGCAGCAGGGCTGGACTCACGCCCCGTCAGAGTGGTCAGCAGTAACAGGATTAGCTGGGAGAGAGAGCGTGACGACAAGCCACTTTGCCGCCGTCATTACTGAAATACATTACACACTCAAAATGGAGCTGCTGGAGCCAAACTGCTGTCGACTTAATTACTCCAAGAGCACTTTGTGGCCGTGGCACATTTTAATAATTTCTTCCCCTTCTCACCCCTCTCTTTCCACCCACTGGTTTGGGAGATGTTCAAAAAACATGGCGTCCTAGCTGGAGCTCCCTGTCCACTTCTTATTCACCACCCATTCCTCATTTGCACATCGTGCACTTCTTCTTTCTCTTTGTTTGATTTTCCTTCACGTTTCCCGTTGTACTCACGATGCACTTTTGTTCATCACACAATTCTAGTTGTGTTCTTCTGAGCACGTGTTGGACTGTGACTGAGCGTGTGTGACACAGAGACAAACAAAATGCAACATAATAATACAAAAAAATAGAAGTCAGACACTTATATTTGAGTGACAGCCAAATCTACCTCTGCTTACACAGACACACACCTCGGGACACACCACAAATCCCTTAGAGCAGCCATTTTTAAAAAGCACTTATCATTTTTGGAACATCAAGCTCAAACTCAGAGCAATCCTGCTGCTTTCCGGCGCACACCATGATGCATTTTTCGTCGACTCACATCAAGTTCAATTAGCCCCTAGATCAAATCTTACGACAAGCAAACTGTTGAGCTGGCAGCTGCACACAGACCTCCTCCTGGTTGGCTGCTTTCTACACTTAACTTTCTCAGCAGCACCGCTCGAGGCCATATGACTTGACTCTATGAATTATGCATTGGCTCATATTCTGCTACAGTGTATAAGCTAGAACTGTCATGAGCATCTGTGGCCACCCGTGACCAATGAGGCTCTTTATTGGTCATACACGATGTCCAAGTCCCCAGAGGTGAGAGGTCACAAAGGTTCAAGTTCAGGTAGATAATATTTGCAATAGATGTTAGCCACAGGCATGATGGGTGTCCTCAGGGAAGAGTGGGAAATAGGATATCCGGGAGAGGAGCATTGACAGGCCTGCAGAGACAGGAAAAAGGGAGGAAAATACAGAGAGTTGGGGGGGGGGGGTAATGAAGACAGAAAAAATAAATGATGGTGAGAGAGTAACAGACAGAGAGTCCTTAGTAGTCACGCAAGCATGAATTAAAATGCCAACTCTGTGCAGGAGAAAAACCAGGGGGTGTGCACACAGTGCAGGGCAGAACCACTGCTGAATCACACACGTACATGCAAACATATTTGTACGAGCACACATGCAGGGAAGTTGTCAAATGATGTTAGCTGCACAGTGCTTCATTTTCACCGTGCAGATAGACTACATATATGGTTATTACCCCTCGAGAACAGATATTGCTGTAAAACATTAACATGATGTGATGTTCTTTCAAACATAGCACAATTCAACAGTCTCCTTTGTGCTTTTCCCTCAGTGCAAAGGAAAAGCTGCTAAAATTGCAACTACACACCTGCATGCAACACCCTCCCACTGAAACTGATAAATGAAATTCGTCTGGGCGAAGTTTGGCGTCTGAGTATTGAGTAGCCGGGGAAACACAAACATGGAATCCCCTCTCTTTCCCATAAGGCAGCACAGCAGGGCACATATGGTAAGGTAGATTTATCTCACTCTAAGAAGTGCATTTATCTACTTTAGAAGTCTCTCTGGATGAGATAAATGATATCACCTGCGGTCACCAGGGAAATTAAATAGATTGTTTTCTTAGTGTGCTGCAGTACAGATGGCACAGGAGCCTCAACTTCCAATTGTGTATCCATGCAATTAACGTTCAAGTAGTGGATTACAAGATTGATTTTTTTTTTTTTTTTTTTTTTGTTACTTTATCTTTGCTTGCTCAGTTCTTTCCAAGTCCAGCTAGTATGTGTCACAGTTTATACTGCAGGTGCAGCAAGTAAAACCTACAAGCTTGCCTGTGATATTCCAACATTGCATTGTATTAATTCCAGTTTCAGCCTGTTTTTCCATTTCTGCACTCATTTGGCAGTAGCTTACAGTGGAGTCATACACGCATTACATCAACAGGCTTAACAAGTTCACAAGGCCAAACAAAAATGTGTGAAAAGCAGGTAAGTGTCAAGGAGTCTTGCAAATGTGAGGTGCAAACAAGGCTCAAAGGAGAGCATCGACTGTGAAATTACACCAACAACCAAATGTGCAAAGTTGGAATAATGTACGCGCGTGTAAATTGCACTGCAAACGCTTGGATATAACGTACGTGATAATAAATGCATACGAGATGTGAATACAAATTCACACAAGTCAGGGAGGGAGAAGAAAGAGAGATAGGAGCCAATAATAGTGAAGACTAAACACAGATGGAAACCCCCAAGAAACATATGTTTTACCGTCTCTATCTGCTTGAGACCACTTTAAATGAGTTTGATAGCATTAGGGAGGCCTGTATGTGCATTGATTTCTTTGTTCAGGGGAAGATAAAAAAACAGCTTAGAAACTCCAGACATCAGCAGGAAATAAGCAATGGATGAGGAGATATGATTGCTACAATCTCCATCGAACAAAGGCTGTAGTGTTTGTTTTTAGAGGGTCAAGAGATGAAAGTGCACAGAGACAAGAGCAATTCATGGCTGTTTGGCTGTGATATTATCAGAATATAGATAGAAGTATCTGCACCCATTGTTCCTAAATATTTCAAATACAAATGCAAAAAGGATTAAGTTCCCTAAGGAGATTAATTATCACTCAGTTTAAGCTTTTAAAGAATTTCTGTGTCATCTACATGTTAGAGGTCTGTGACACGTAGTACATTTGCCATGTTTGAAGTTGCTGTCTCACTTCCTCTTATGAGTGGCTCATGACCTTTTCTGTGGGTGAATTCACTCAGCTGATGTATTTTCCCATTTATTTATTGTTTTAGGCATTATAGTTTACAGCTAAATAGAAGCAAGGGATTTCAATGTTTGTGTGTTTATGAGATGATTTCACATTAAACAATCTGTTTTGATTCATGTGGTGTAATGTTCCCAGCCTGAAGCCAATAGTCAAACAGTTTAACATTCACTGAAATTCCTCTTTTGCTCTTTTGTGTCATCAGTTGTGCATGGAAGAGTGCTCTGTTCTCCACTGGGCCAATGGCATGGCACATGTACATGTTATAAAACAGGAGAAAGGAGGTATAATTCTGACTTGCTGGTCCTCTGGTCAGGATGTTGTGAGGCTCTGCAAATGCTGTGCCAACTGTCACTACGCAATTGTTGCACCTGACACTCTATAAATAATAAAATCTGTGGCTAGCTGCTGAGATGTGTGACCATTGTCTTCCAAAAAGCTTATCTGCCATGTGTGTAAATTAGGGGTTTGGATAATGATGCTGTTTGGTGTTGTTGTTAGTGGCTAGATCAGTAATATATACAACCTTCCAGTTTGGAATCACCTGCCACAAAAGCTTCATTTGGTGCAGTCAGATTATTCCACATTTTTGAATGCTCTTTCACGCTGTTAGGTTGTAAACCATCCTCTTTACAAAGAGATGTTATTTCGCATGAAGGGTTTGTATAAAAACTAATGCTTTGTATATGGAGAACAAAAAGTTGCACTTGACTGACAAATGAAAGGGCAGAAAGAGACAAAGATACCTGAGCAACAGGTAAATAAGAATATAGGAAATCAGCAGTCATTGGTAAAAGAAGCTTAGCATCAAAATCTGTGCAGATTTAAACAAGGTTTAAATCTGCAAGGTTTCAGTGTCACATGCACACCAACCAACGGGGTAGGGGTGTCATGATAGCGATGTAAAGCCACGTTTCAGGCAGCCCAGTCCTGTTCAGTTCATTACACATAGTTATTTCTGTTTTTCCATCAAGTTGACAATGGTACCACCAGAACTATTTCATTCCCATCCCATTTTTGTAACCCCTCTGTTGAAGTTCCAAGTGACCTGAGCCTATACTAAAAGGGGAGTTGAAACTCTGCAGACCACTGATTGGCCAGAAAGAACCAAGGCGATCAGAGTCATCTTGTTGCCTGTGCTCCTGTTTTTCTTAGCAGTCTTTTGTCTTGCAGCCTTTCTCAAACAATGCTTGTATCCTTGTTGAAGAACCACATACCAAGAAATAACAAAACAGAACATTTACTGTCCTCCATTGTGTGTTTGTTGTTGTCGAAGTAATATAGCTAGGTGTTCGAAAGTATGAGTGTAGGGAGTGTGTGGTTGCGTGAGTGACAGAGAGTGAGCAGCAGAAAAGAAACAATGAATGCAAGCAGAGAAGAAGAAAGGTTTAGCAGGAAGTGGTCCATATAGTTAGATAGGTTACAGATTACCAAGGTACTGTACTGAAAGTGTTTGGATGAAGAAGGGGATTCAGTTTGCCTGCTCAGAAGGCTTCAGTGGTGAGATGTTAATTGGCAAATTTTCCTCTCTATTACATGTGGAGTGCTGTTTCTCTCAGCCTTATGCAGAAATTGGATACTATGGAGGGGACTGGTAAGCAACGGTAAGCACTGTGTTCTTTGTCACCCGCCTGATTTTAAGTACAGTCTATGGTGGTCAGCAACATCTAGGGTTGGGCTGTGTTTTCTGTTTAGACTTTGGTCCTATTAGAAGCATTTGCAATTCCTGTGAAAAGACTAACCAACAACACATTTATATTAGTAGCAGACAAGTATTGTCTGTGCATTATTATGTCTCATTAAATGAGCAAAACAGTGTAAATATGGAATCACTGCTGCAGTGACATCTGATAAAAAATTTATTCGCAGAGTCGCTTCAGAATAACAGCACTTTCCCTTTTACCTGTGTTCTTTCATCATTGTATTTCATTGGTTTTGGACTATTAAAGAAGTTATTCATTCTTCAAAAGCAGTATGCGGTGACTCCATGAAGTTTAATTAGACGATAAATCAGACTTGGGCCATGAATTCAACCGTGTGTCTGTGTGAATCTGCCCAACGGAAGTGCTATATTTGACTTGGCCTATGCAGTTTGTGTTCTGTGCACATTATGTATTTGAATGTATGGTCCATGAATGCTTATGTTTCATGCATGTTTGCATAAGTGTCTCCCTGTTTTTGCCATGTTGGAGTGCTCCCTTCAACGCACCACCTCATTATCATTTAGCACCTTTCTCTTCTTTGAAGTTCAGCCTCAAAGACCAGCTTCAAAGCTTCATCTCTTACACGATCACATGTTGCTTCTTATGTGAGGAAAATATCAATAGGACTCTGCCTCTGCTATTATGATTTAATGGATATGTTATTGAATGACTGGAGTTGGAGAATTTATAATTAGTTTTGCTGGGGAAAATCATTACCATTTGATTAGCTCAACCCCAGTGTTTCACAGCAGTACATCCTTTGCATATAAATTAGATGTATTTGTGCGCTTGAGAATTGTGTGTTAATATGTGTGGGGGGGTTGGGGGGTGGAGGGCATTTGTGTGTAAGGTAATGTGCAGTTCTGTGAAAGTTGTTATTGGAGGTGTGTGTGTCTTGTGGTGGTGTATACATTTTTTATTCTTGTGCACATATAATTTCTGTGATCCTGTGTATGTAGTATAATACACAAGCAAATAAATCTTAAGTTTTGCATTGATTGGATTTTAGAATGCAGCAGGCTTTTCACAACGAATTGATGCCAGGTGCACTAGACCACCATTGGAAACTGTGAAATGGATGTAAATGGAGTTTTACAAAGTAAAAAATGCAAAATGCCAGCATTTTGAAAAGCAAGTTATTACATAAAATTGGTCAAAAAGTAATGTAGATGAGTCAGGACAGTCCAGTAAACTGAAGACATAAACAGGTACACTTCTGCATTTCCACACCTGCTGCAATTTACAGCACTGTTGCGGCTTCAGGCACCTCCTGACTCCAGATTTAATGGTTGTATCTATGAGAGAGATATAATGAAAAAAGACTTTGCACCCTCAGTTTGTGGTTGCTGACAAGGTATCATCTCTGGTTACAAGGGGTGAAGCCACAAGAGATGTCTGAGAGCAGTTCAGCCTCTCCTTACCTGCCCATTAGCTAATACTGGCTAGCCAGCTGACTGCGGATATTTCTTTGTCAAGAAATGCACACAATCGGAACAGATAAATGAATGTGCAGGCTTTTCTGCTGTATCTGTGCTAAAACTGATTATTGTTGGGGTGCATGACTAATTTGAAGAATCTGGTAGTGTTAGTGGCAATATGGAATAACCTGTATTTTGTTGCTATGTGTATAGCAATGACAGTGTTGCAGGTGATGCAGGACCCTTATTCTTCCAGCTCAACTGTCTTGCATGCAGAAAAATATGTTGTCCAGCATTTTGCAGGAAAAAAATCAATCAAAATCAAGCAATCAATTTATTGAAGGTTGTAGGGATCCCATGAATGAGCGTGTTAATTGATGCAAAACCAACAGGGAATGGGTGTAGGAATGGCGATATAAGTAGCTGCTTCAGGCACCAATGGTGAGTTGTCCATCAGCCAATTTTACCATCGAGATGTCCAATGCAGTTTCTCTTAACTTCATGTGTACACTGGCTACTATGGAGGGAACTGGTAAGCAAAGGTAATGCTAACCCCAAGCTGACGATAATAAAGATTTAATTTTCAGGCCATATCACTCAGCCTTGTAAAGTCCAGTAAAAAACATACCATCCTGACTGGAACTCAGGCAGATGTGACTGGGTGTGAAAAGCCACTTCAATGGCACTGGCACCCACGTGAGGTAAGTAGAGGAAGAAGTCAAACAGAATATTTAATACAGCCTGCTCATCCTCAGGACTGCTAGTGATACCACCACATGTAGTGCGACTGGTTTCAGTCATACTTAAAAAATGAGCTATCATATGAATCCACTGTCTAACAATGTAAATCTATGTGGCTGCCAGTGTGTGTGTTGGCAGTCTAGCCTTATACTGCGACTCATCATTACTCCGATTCTGTGTGAGAAGCTCATCTGTCAGTTTGGCAGTGATGTGTCAAGAGTGCTGGATGGTATAGGCAGCCTCAATAGCATAGCACACATTCACAACCCAGCTACATTTGAATTAGGGCATGCTAATCGACTGCTGCACAGCACAATAGCTGTGAAATATAATGAGAGGAAAAGAAGTGGTGTAACACATTTGAATAATGTAACGAAGATCTTAAAGCCCTTCAATATTGCTTTAATTTGACTTGTTAATGCACTGGTGAAATAAAAAAGAAACTTTTCTATGCAGGAAGTTTGTGAGTGGCAACTTGACAATGGATGCAAATGTCATGGGAGATGAATTCTGGGATTGAAAGTTGCTCCTTTCACACTGTCTCCCCTGTTGTATGAGGCTGAACCACCATGCTGCCAGAGCTGTCACTTCCCTGACTGTCTCTCACTGCCTGAAGAGATTAAAAACAAGCGGACAGGCAGATGGATGTCACTGCGAGCAATCCAGTGAGCGCTCCAGTAGACCAGTTGGAGATAATAAATTGCTGCGTGCTGATGATACACTGTGGGATGCCAATTAATCACAAATCAGACTCAGATCAAAGCTGTAAAATTGGCCCTTCTCAGGCAACTGACCCTTTATTGTCTGTTTAATGTCTGTAACAGTACAGTCAGGACAGTCTACATACAAGGTAGTGTCGTCATATAAATGTAGAATATCAGCTCATGGAAGTCAGTCAATTACAACTTTTCAACCTTTCAGTTGTGGCTGCTGGCACCAGAATGAAATGGCAACTAATTCCTACATTGCAGAAAAACAGTCACTACAATTAACAGTCGTCTGGGCCAAGACAGCCATACAGATACCCTCGTTAGGTTTGGTCTCTCAATTCAGGCTATGATGTCTGATTGGGGCGACACGGTGGAGCAGCAGGTAGTGCANATATCAGCTCATGGAAGTCAGTCAATTACAACTTTTCAACCTTTCAGTTGTGGCTGCTGGCACCAGAATGAAATGGCAACTAATTCCTACATTGCAGAAAAACAGTCACTACAATTAACAGTCTTCTGGGCCAAGACAGCCATACAGATACCCTGGTTAGGTTTGGTCTCTCAATTCAGGCTATGATGTCTGATTGGGGCGACACGGTGGAGCAGCAGGTAGTGCACGTTCCTCACAGCAAGAAGGTTGCCGGTTCGATCCCCGGGTCGGGCAGGGCCTTTCTGTGTTAAGTTTGCATGTTCTTCCTGTGCATGCGTGGGTTCTCTGGGCACTCCGGCTTCCTCCCACAGACCAAAAACATGCTCATTAGGTTAATTGGTGACTTAAACTTGTCCTTAGGTGTGAGTTTGAGCATGAATGGTTGTTTGTCTTGTCTGCATATGTTGCCCTGCAGTTAGCTGGCGACCAGCTCAGGGTGTACCCCGCCTCTCGCCCGTTGACAGCTGGGATAGGCTCCAGCCCCCCCCCAACCCCAAAAGGGATAGTCGGACTATAGAAAATGGATGGATGGATGTCTGTTTGGCAAGTATGCTCATCAGTCAAACCTATTTATCATTGTCCATGATTATTGGCTTTTCATCTAAAAATGCTTCAAATCAGTGACTTTGGCTTTTGAACTACAAACTGTAGTGGGCTATGTGGCAGAATGAATACTCACTGGTACCAAAATTCAGTGAGAACAAATATTACTGCGAACTAAATGGAGAAATTGGAATTGTGATACAGACGTCAGCGGTATGAATAGACCTTTGGGATAAATTATTAGAATTTATTGTCCTGTTAGTGACCAAGCCAAAAAAGCTTGCTAATTAGTTAGCTTACTAGCTTTGTGAAATCTGCCCTTGTATCATTATGAATTAACTCTGCACCTGTTCAGTATCATTGAAGCCTTCTTGAATGTGTCAGGAATTGTACATGGTTTTGCATTAGACTCAGATTCTCACAGAATTAATACAAATTCACACCTACCCGTCCTTCTATGTGACATCTTTTCACTATATCTATCTATCTATCTATCTATCTATCTATCTATCTATCTATCTATCTATCTATCTATCTATCTATCTATCTATCTATCTATATACACACACACACACACACACACACACACACACACACACACACACACATTGGTGTCAGCAGTTCTTGGGGGTTCTTCATTGTGTAGTAGTGTGGGCTCTATAGGTGAGAAAATACCTCTATGTTCTGCTGGTGGGTGATCTAAATTAGAGATAGTGGAGATTGAAAAAGAGAGACACAGTAGGGGTGACATGTAGTCATTTTATTTGGTCTCTGGATTTACTCTCACTGCAGTGCGTGCTCTTAGCTGATAGGTCAGTGAGGCTTCTCCCTAACCCGTGACAGTGACACCAATAAAAAAAGAGGAAGAACCCTGAAGTATAGGTCAAGAGGTCATAGTCATGGTGCGGCATTACATTCATTGCCTTTAATGCATCCATAAAAGTTGAGCAGTGAGGACACGTCCCTTCATACTGTCCTCTGTACCCATTTGGAAGCAGTTCAGGTGGACAATATTGCCTTTGATAGAGATAGCTATTGCCAGAGGGGAAATACTCTGTGTGGATGCATAGTAGACAGACAATCTCTCCACTTCATATTTTCAGTCTTTGCAGTGGAACCACTTCTATTGTCCACTCATTTAAAATAACAGTTCAATAATGACATACGATAGAGAGATGTATTAGGCTGACAGAATCTGAATTTAAAAGCTCCCCTGTAATTAACTGTGAGCTATTCTGCTCAACCTTACATCTGCCTACATAAAAGAACAGTAGACTAATGACACTATTTCAGTTGTATTGAACAAACCAGTTTTGTGGTTTTGCAAACATGAAACTGGATCTAGCGTAGACTGCCAGGAATAAAGACAGTGTGTGGTTAATGCTTTTGTTTCATAGCCCTGTCGATGTTAATTTTCATGACATTATATGAAAATACTTGTTAGGTCTCTCAAAAATCAGTGGTAATATCCAAAGCAAGGAATATGAAAGTAAAACATGAAAGTCAAAAATAATAAGAGAGTTCAAGGACAAATTACTTCTGCATTATTTAATAGTCTCAGGAAACAGAATTACTGCATTTATTTTCCTCTTCTTTCTTAGTTCCTGTGGTTAAGATCAATGGCACAGACAAACATCGCTGTAAACAGAAAAGGATGCATGGCTACATTTTTTGTAACTGTGCAGTAAAACATTAAAAGCAAGGTTAACTAATGTGATACATGAACCTGTGTGTGAGGTCTGCAGGGTGTTCTATATTCTTATGTCTACTTAGAACAATTTCCTGCTACTAGAAGATTGAGTCTGTAGTGTGACCCTGACTCACTTTCAAGCAATTTATTCCAAAACTGTAAGGTCTGCATTGGCAAACGCTGCAGTGAGATCTCAAAAGGGGACCTGCTGCTCATGAGAGGGCCTGGTAGGTCTAAGGAGAGTAGTTTTGTGCTGTCAAGTGCTCTAAGAGGTTGGGATTTCCCAACAATCAGTATTTTCACTTGTAAATCATGTATTCAATCCTCTCCAAAGCCTTGAATAAAAAAACAGCTGGGAGACAGGCTTTTATTTTGCAGGAGACAAGTGAGCAAGACGAGTTGGAGTGTTTTCAAGTGGCGGGGCTTTTGTTCTTCAAAGGAAGAGTACTATCAAGAGCAGTCAAAAGGGCAATTAAAATGATCAAAACTCTCCTCAGTATTGACCAGAAGCATGAGAGTAGAGTTGGAAGTGCTCGTCAAAAAGGCCTCTGAGAATTTGCCAGAAGAGGCAGTTAAGTATGTAGGAAGAGAGAAGGGCACCAAGGCTCGGAAAGAGTAAGGAGTCAGTTGACAACAATGGCTTTTAGACTACAAACCCCTTTACATGAATATAACTGTGGTGGATAAAACAACTCGACTGCATGCCCTCTTTAATTGGGATGATCTCAAGCACACTGAACCAATTAACTGACTCAATAGTATTCATGAACTCGGTCAAAAGGAAAATGAACAAGCAACAGAAACTGATGTTAGAGGCCCTCATTCTTAATTTAATTAATTCAACATAATTCATACGTAGACTTGTAATCAGACACAGCGCATGTTGTGGGACGACCAATCGCTAGTTCTACTAGAACTAGCGATTGGTCGTCCCACAACATAGGGACTAGGGACTAGTTCTGCCATTGAACCCCATGTTCCCAAGTCCACTCACTCACACCCACTTTTCCTTATGTTTTTGCTCCCCTCCTTTCTCCTATACAAGTGTCCTCTGGAACTTGCCAGGACATCATGGAAGTAAGAAATTGTTCTCAATGTCTTGCTTGGTACAACAAAGGTTGAATAAAAAATCTAAACTAAAATACAGGCAGAAGGCTCTTGCCTTTAATTAAGAGGCCCTTTGCCTAAAATAAGGATTTTTGTGGTAAAGGTGATTTGAAATAGTGTCTATGAAAAAGTAATAAGCCTTCAATGCAACCAGATACCTTTATTTGGAGGAATGACAGAGGACTGTTTAACATAACTATGTTTACTTTCAACCCTCAAGACATTTATGCACATACATGCATTTACATCATTGTCCATTAGCGTCAATCTTGATGTGTCATTCGCCATGATAAAAAGCTGTTTGCTCTGATATTAATGGGGTTGGCTGGCATTTCCACAGAGGAACCGAAACAAATCAGATCTGCTGACAACATAAACTGTTCAGCAAGATAATGATGTTGTTATTAGCTAATATCAGGTTTAACACTCGGCTGACGTTTCAGTTAAAGAAGACGCTTTTGAGCATCCACCTGTTGCCTGTTTATTGTTTCCATCCAAATGGAACAAAATGCGTTAAAAATGTACATTAAAAACAGGTGGCTGGAAACATGCTTGCTGTATTAAAATCAGTCTCCAACCCGAATACAAGCAATGCACATATTCTACATTTATAATAATCCATCTATGTTTTGTTGGCTGTTTCAGCCATGCAAATGTAATACTATTACAGGCCAAAAGTAACCCAACTGATTCAAAGATATGGATGCCATTAATAATTTTCAGAATTAATTAATGCATAAATAATTTGTGGAAATTAATTTAGTCTTTAACGTGTCAGAAAATAATGAATAAAGGCCATCACAAGTTCGCAGAGCCTGAAGTGACATCTTCAAATTGGTTATTCTATCCCGCCAACAATTGAGAGCATAAAGATATTGAACTTACTGTCATTTCAAAGCGCCAAAGGCACATTTTCTTGCATGTGGGAAGCTGGAACCAGACAACGTTTGCCATTTTATTTTGATAAATAACTAATTTATTTCCTGATGATTGACGCGCTGTTTCAGCTTTTATTAGAGTGACTGCACAGAGAACTAAATACTAATGAATGAAAAGAATCAAAGCACAGAGATTCACACCAGTTTGATTATGGGCTGTGTCTCATAAGAAGTGGTCCTTATTATTCAGCACTACATATTCTATAAATGTGTTACTGTTTCTAAAACTGTTACGTTTCATATATTTTTAAAGGATATTTGCATAGAAATGCAGCGAGGGACCTGAAATAAGGCCTCCTCTCATAAACTTCTTCCCCCCATGCTCTTTATCGTTCTGTGCACTGGCGGTGCCATTTACATCAGTGAAAGAGCAGCTGAATGGCGGTTGTTTACTTCATTGTCATTTGTGTCTATTGTATCTAAAAGGACCACCTGCTAGCTGGAGTAGTGGTGGAAAGCTTTCCAGGGTGCGCCTCATAATTGCCACTGGGGGGCTGGTAAATAACAGCATGCTATTTCAGAGGCTCGCAGCCTCACCACCGTAATGAGTCATAGTGTTGTTTCCTCTTTTCATTAGAGAAGGTCAGACCTAATTTAGGACATTTTGGTGACAGAGTGAGGAGGTCAACGTGTGAGTCGGGACGATAGGAAGAGTGTGCGGTGACAAGATGGGAGGAGGTAAGTATTTAGCTTGGTTGCTATGGTGGTGCATAGTGTGGGGTGGGGGCATGGAGCTGCTCTGACGCTGACAAGGCGAGTAAAATGAAAGACTTGCGCAACCACACACACACAAACACACACATTCTAACAGGCCCTTTGTTCATTCGCACACGCACGTTCACATAAATGCACAAAAAAGTCTTTGCCTGAGGCAGCTGATGTAAGTAACCCTTACCACTGTAATTCATCCCTGATGACATGAACCACGAAGCAATTTACACTCATCAATGACACGTGTGTGCAGTATTAATATGATTAAGTGTGTGTGTATGTGTGTGTGTATGTGTGTGTGTATTAGAGCCTTAAGGTAGTGATATACTAGAAATATATAGATAACCTATGAAACTGCTGTCAAACATGGCGCTAACAGCAAATGTCTGTGTGCTCACTGCAACGTGAACAATGTTTGGTTAATGACACTGATGAGAGATCTTGAAAGTGCTGGTTAGGCATGAAGTAGACCCTTAAGCTTCCTAGTCCCTGCTTGCACAGTCATATAAGTTCACACATTCTCTCACTACAGAAGGTTTAAATTAATGGTTACAAAGGGAAACGTTGGCTAAACTTAGACGATTAGTCACTGAAGAAGATTTTCCATTTGTCACTTCTCTATGCATGCCAGGTAAGTAAATAATGCGGACACTTCAAGTGCATTTCATCTACACACTTGTTACGCTGTAATGTGCTACATGGCCTTAGAATATACCTCAGAAAATTACTTTCCTCTTAACGTAAATCATGAAATGATAACATATTGTTCTGTTTTCCTGTTATTTATCACTCCTTGCTCAGCACTGTCATTACTAGGCACTGGACAACTCCGTGGCACAGAGGGGAGGCAATTATCTGTAAATTTGTTTCATTATGTGTAAAAAAAAACAAACAGCAGGAGGACAGCTTGAGAATGCTTTACATTTTGCTCTCAAGGATCTCTGATAGGAGGTAATTTAAGCATGGGATTTAATGTGTCCGCTTAGCGTGTTTGCACGATTACCAAATTTGCTTTCATTGTAGATCATTTTTCCATTTGCGACTATGCAGGAGCCCCGCAGAGCTCTTCTCAGAAAGACAGTGCACACAGAAAGACCTCTCCAGCTGAGGTTGCAGATAAATTGAGTGAAATGTGACATTGTCATTCCCAGAGTTACTACTTCAAGTCAAATTTTAGATTTGAGTAGGAAACAATGTTTACAGCTGTGACTTTTAGAGTTGTTATTTCACATTGGTTGCATGTGACAGCTGTGGCCCATAAGAGGTTTATTGGCAATTTTATATTACATTGGAGATGAAAATCGTAATCTAGTGTGGAGATACTGAAGGTCTACTATTTTCAAAAGTAGGAGACATTTTGTGGGTTTAGGCTACTGTATTCTTTGTGCCAGTAATGACACCAAAAAGAGGGGAAAAAAACAAAAAAACATTTGTTTGGGTCGCAGATTAAACTGTCAATTTTAATATAAAGCTGGAATACATGTATTTCACACATTGGATAACCATTAGCATTAGGATTAACCTAAGCAGTTAGGCTACTACTAATACTGGCTAATACTGATAATGTACAGGTGTGAGTGATTAACATTTGCAAGTTAACATTAGCGATTAGCAAAGTTCAACCTATGGGTCTGAAAAAAAGTCTGGACCACCATGTTTCATTCTGAGCCTGTAACACATAAAAAATAATTTGTACCACAAACTCTCACCTGTGAGTTTCAATATGAGAAATATCGTGTTCCAGCCCCTAAAACTGTGGCATTCTTCTTCAAATCAGAACATTTTAGCCTCTGCAGGTAAGAAAGAGAAATCAATTTTGAGCTGAACAATTAATCTATAAACCATCGAAAAAGAATCTGACACCTTCGCTTCCCTGAAGAAATTACAAGAAGCTCTTTTAAAAAATAAAAGCGAACAATAACAAGTTCCTTATCTTACCAGCCTGTGGGAAGAATCTGTAAAGAATAATGAAAAGTGAGGAAAAATAATTAAGTGAGAAAAAAGAAAGAGACACATTAAAGTGTGCACGCACGCACACACGCACACACACACACACCCACAGACATTTAATATATGTAGAGGCTGGTACACCAAGTGAAACAGAGGCATAAAGATATCAGGGAAGTGACTATGAATGGAAGATAGACATGGAAAAAAGATGATGAGTGAAAAGAGATACAGAGGGACTGTAGAAAAATGAATGTAAGGAAAGGCAGAATATAGGTGTGAGGAACAGGGAGATGGTGGGAGAGCGAGTTGGAAAGCTCCCCAGCTAAATACAGTTTGATTTAGTGTTATAGTGTAGTTCAGCCAGCTTGGCAATTTGATCCAGTGGGCTTTTGGCAAACAAACAAACTGCAATACAGAGAAGCTTTTTCCAGCTGAATTTTGCGATAGTTAAATGTAGATATCCGCTGGCTGACAGGGGGTTTAGTTGCAAATACTGACACATATGGTGAAGTATTCCCATGTGGAGTGAAAAAACAAACCCAAAGATTTGTAGTTTTTGTGGGCGGACAGTTGTGGGTAAATAGGAAAACAGTCTTGGAACTATACAAAGTTGGATGTTTTATCTTCTTACCTTTTTTTTAAGTGTGTATCTCAAAGTTTGTGACTCAACATAAATTTTGAAGACACTGAACCGCACATGCACACATCAGGTACAAGAAAGAGAACAAGCAGTCTAACACACACAGAAATGCACAATTGAACACACTGGAAAAGGCACAGAGAGTCACACACAAGTGTTTAGGCTGTAGTTTATGATGTTTGAAGCACCTCAGACTGTGTGTTCCCTGGCAGGAGAGGTGCTGAGCCCCCCTATTGTTCAGCTCAGTGGTATAAGAACACACTCCACAGGATTCTAGGCCTACTTTTATAACCCTCTTCAAAAGCCACCAGGATACACACCTCTATCTATATCCCCTCTCAGAACTCCTTTGCTCCCTGCCAGCTTCCTACCTGCTTCTCACCCTTGGCTCCCTGCCTCACCTTTTCTCTTCAGTCACATAACATTCCTCGACTCAATCTTCGCCTCCCTACATCCCTCCCCGGAGCAACCCGCCTCCCTTTTCCCTCCATTCCTCTCTACAGCTTCCACTAATGTCTACTTCTCCTCCCCTTTCCCACAGAAAGAGAGAGGCTTGGCTTGTGCTGTCAGGAGAGCTGACATTGGCAAACAAAGCAGCGTGGGAGCTGCCGGGAAAGAACACCATTAGCAACTATTCCAGGGAGAGAACTACATTTCCCATGACCACAGTCACATGCAAGAAATGATAATGTCCATACCAAGGAGTGTTTTTTCTATTTTTTTTTAGTTGTGAATCACAAAATGCTGTGGAAGGATATCACACTGCAAGAGCTCTCACTCGTACTTGCACACTTCCCTCTGCAGCTCAGCCAAAATCCATTAAACACTCTGCTTACTTGATTGCTTGAGAGGCAGACCCTGTGCGGTGATATTGCAGTTAATTGGACTCATTTGCATGGTGTTGGGCTGAAGTGTCTGTTTGTCCTCAGTCAAGTGGAACATTGAGTTCTTGAACTCTAATTAGGTCCTGAACCTTGCTGCCGCAGCTTCAGAGTAATCTATAGGCCCACACAAAGTGCTGCCCATTATTCAAAATTTAAAGTGGAAACATTGAGGAGTGATGCATACACACAGGTTAGTGGAAGAGTTATAATCCAAAATGTAAGTTCATTGACCGTTAGCCAAACTTTGTTGCCCTTAAATACTGTTGCAAAGCTTGTCAGTCTTTCTGTTCTTGCACAGCACATATCCTGGGGGACTTTGTTCCACCAGCCCATTATCCCGATATCCAAATAGTCCAAAAAAATGTCTAAAATGGCACTCCCAATGTCTCTCTGATTGGCTAGTGTTCATTGCTTTGTTAGGGTTAGGTGGTTGGTTAGAGAGTTGGGGTTAGAAAAAATGTCAGAATCAGAGCCAATCAGAGGCAGAGTAGGATTGGGTCCTTGGAGAATATGGGTGAGGAATCAGAATAATGGACTTTTGGAACAATGGCATAGCACCATACACTGCTTCCAATGAAACTGCTTACAAAAGTCATAGCGATATGTTATTTTTGAACAATGGATTTTAGACAAAAGTAAGCAAAAGCAGTAATCTTATTTCTAGCCATCAACTGCCATCTGACATGTCAACAGTTACTGGGAGATTTAATCAGCTGTAGCTAACTGATCAAGCTAAATTTAACTCATATTGACTCATATTGAAACCAGAATTCCGGTCAGGGTCTTAAATAGGCACCTAATAATTACATGGATGATATTCTGTTGAAAGACAGGTTAAAGCTACATGTCCCTGGCAAAAAGTCAGCATCCTCATCAGCTAAAGTGAAACAAAGCATGATAAGAAAACGTGTAAGATCAGCCTTATTTCATTCTATCATATCTTAGTTTGGCTGCTTAGCAAATACTTGTTCAAGCAATTGTGTTTTCACTTTCAACATTTCAAAAAATTAAGGACTAACCGATATGTGTTTCCCAAACTTAATGCTATCTAGGTTAAGCTGTGCTGGAGTGTAAACCTGTGCAAATTCAGAAAAGAGCCTTTTAAATCTTTTAAATGCTGAATATCAATAATCTTGGCAGAAGAAATTAACCTCTTGCTGGAAGACGAAACTTCAAACCAATACAGCACATTTCTCACAGTGTTCAGAAGTACTTTAATACTTGATAAGTCTGGGAATGTGCATGTCTGCATATGTGTATTTGGGTCCTTGGTTGATATGCTACAGATTAAATAAAAGTTTTCACAAATCTCCAAATTCCAGGGAGTTAAGAGCCATGAAAACAAGGTCCGTAGGGCTAAATGTTACAATGTTTCCACCTGAAAATAAATCTTTTTAAAGAATGAAGGTTGGAAATGCCTTCACCTCTGGAGCCTGAGCGTGATTGCTAACCTGATCAGAGGCATCAGAGAGCCAGCAGGGGCCCGCAGGGTGTTTTAGTGATGGATCATAGTGGAGAAGGCAGCGAGACAGCTGAGGGGGCCCAATACCGTCAGGCCATCCTGATGGTCTGAAACAGCAGATCTGAGGGAGCGATGAGGGAAGAGTAGACTGCAGTCTGTCCTAATGGGATCCGAGATCTGCACTATCTCTAAGCCTTCATGTCCCTGCAGTGGTCCTGATAGCAAACACCGGCAGATCAATCGATGGTGATGCCTCGCCTCCCTTTCCTTTGCCTCCTTCCTCCAGGCTGTCACAAAGTGTTTAAACCACAGCCCTGCTTTGACAGTAACTGGTCATAAAGTAGTTCAGTTCCAGTGCAAGTTGATGTTGGTGCAATTGTTTGCCTGTGGAAGTGTATTATATTCCAGATGATCTGTGGGTTTTACCACACAAGTGGTTTGAGGATGATTTGAAGCAGGCCAGTAGAGAACAGTATTCACCGCAATGAAACCAGCTCTGCAAAAAATGTTTGAGATCAATATATTAACTCATGCGCATGAAACATTTTTATTTTTCTGATTTAAATATAAGAATAAATACTTATAATTCCTTATTTATTTATTTATTTTTTTGTTACAACCAGATTTTCTTTGTTGACACATTTATAAAGAGTAAATATAAATTAAACTAACATCGTAGTGGATAATATATACAGTATAATTGGAGTGACATTTTTTATAAAACAGAATTTCATAATAATAACAACAGTATCCTTTAAACTAGTTTGATGCGAGTGAAACATTTGCATTGGACTCCATCTCTAGCAAAGAACAAAGCATGATGTAATAAAATATTCAGGGACTGTTAAATGAGAACTGATGGGATTTTTAAATATGCAAAACTAAAAATTTTGGCTGCAGGCTATATTATCACAAAGCATAGCCAATCAATCTCAGGGGTGATGCATTTCAAATGGAGGAGGACCTGTCAAACGACATCAGATGGAGGAAATTCATCCATTCTCTCTTGCATAACTGTAGATGCATGAGAAAAGTGCCCCAAAACAGCACCTACTCAGAGATACATGAGTTGGATCATCAGAATCAGAAACCTGCCTAACCAGCTTATACAGCTGACTGCATTACCAATTTTCCGTTTCAATGAATTTCCATTTCATGTAAACTTGTTCCCCACATGTAACAGACCATGATTAGGTTTAGACACTGTGCAGTCCCGTATCATCCGCACACCTAGCATTCAGTCCAGCATCAAATACTGCTGTAGTTGTTTACTGCAGACCTGGAATAATCACAGTGACACATCATTGAGCCTGTGTGTCCTTAAAAAAACATTTTGTGAAAGCCCATTTCTGCCACAACAAGATAAAAGGAAGAAACATAACACATGATAATACAATACAACACATAATACAAGAAATTGTGAGATACTAATTCAAACTTACGAGATAGTAGTCTGAATGTAAATAACTACTAAACTACTACAAATGACTAAATGTAGTAGTAGCAGCATTTCATAATTCTGATTTCATATGTCAAACTGTTCTTAGTCTCCCATAACTGCCTGTTTTTTCCTTGTTTTTCAGAGCTTATCTCCAGATTTAGTTTAGCTCTGCAAAGATTTGATACATACAGCTTACTGAGCTAATCTTCTATTTTTTCTTTTAACCAGTAACACTGTGGACTGTTTACTCACTCCTTTTTGATCTTTGTGGAGCCTCTAATGAACTCAAGAACCTTTCTTTCTTTCTTTCATTTGAAACTCTCGCTATCTTTTTCTTTCTCTTCTCTCTTTCCAAAAACATAATGTCAGACAAGTAGATTGGATTTGGCAGAATGCGTTTCTATCTACGCCGGTGGGACCATATCTTCCCAGGTCATCCATCCATGAGGTGCTGCTTCAGATGGATTCCACCTCTTCCAGGGCAAATGTCTGTCCCAGCTCCCATTATGTGACCCCAAGTCCCTCATCAGAATATTCTATCGCTACAGTCTCAGAATAACTCCCCGGGCCCAAACTGGTAGATTTCCCTGCTGATGCATATACATTTTTCACAATGCATCAACTTTGTGAGCTCCCAGAGTCATAAAACAATGGGGTTTTTTTGCACAGGGAACTGTGCAAATGTAAATTGGAGGAAAAAGTGAAACAAAGATATTTTCTATGTTGCAAAATGTTGCCAAAAACACATGATCGATTTTCTAAAAGTTTGTGTTAAAAGAGTGCAAACTATTTGCAATATTGCAAATACATATTGTAGTCTGGCCACTTGTGTCCTAGCGAGGAACCTTAAAGCCTGGTAAGTGTCAGAACTGAAGGAAGTATAAGTAATACTCAATAAAACATACTTCTGATCCAGCTTGATTTAGCTGTGTCTGTGAGGGCCTGGGTACTACAGAGCTAATCTGTGTGACAAAGTTACATGCCAGAGTACTCAGATTAGTTTCTTGTTGTAATGAATAGCGTGACATTCTAGTTTTTTAGCAATTCAAGTTATCAGTTATTCCATTTTCAAATAAGCAATCGGTATTTCATATATACACATATTTGAGTTAGAGAGCATGTGTGGCTCAGCTCATGAGGTGACAGCGAGGACAGCCTTTGCGTCAAGGAAGCATTCGCATCATTTTGAATTAGTGGGTGAAAGGCACAAGCACATCACAGCGAAATGCAAATGTCTGTCAGCTGTCAAGAGCTCTGCTTCAAATCTGAAGTACCTGCAAGCTAAGCACAGCTCCACAACCGTCAGGGACCCTCAGTTTCTATTTGCTTTCATCAACTACAAATAATCATTTTTCATTGCAGTTGAATTGCAAAAAAAAAATTACATGTCGCAACTTGTTAAGCTATATGCATTGAGTTGCAGTAACCACCTGCAGTAACAAGTTACTTTTCTCAGTAGGTAACACTGTAGCAACAGTTACTTTCTAATGTCATTAATCTTGTAAGGCTTAAAAAGTAAGGTTACTCAACACTGGAAGTAACTTTGTGGGAGACAGACAATGGTCAGACAGCAGGAGTGTGTAAAGCCAAAGCATTGTGAGTGTAAGTCATGGTTGTTGAGCCTAAACTGCAACCTACATGCATTAATCATCAGCCATGTGGGTAAAAATGGCACAGACATGCACATATGGTTGAACACGCACACATAAGATCTTAGCGAGACAGCTAAATTGTAACAAACTGTGCTCCCTCACACATACACACACCAGCAGAAAGTTACACCCAGAGTCTAGGACTTCTTGGTGAAGGAGGAAGACATCTGCATGTACAAGATGGGGTGAGACAATATGATCAGTACTGTGGCAAGAGAGGGCAGCTTAAAGCTAATGGCATGTGATGGCCAGCTGCTGGCTCAAATCTGTTGCAGCCATCTGTTTTGCCTTGCTAGTTTAAAATGTTCTCACTTCGACAGGAACAAAAACTTCAAAAGAAGCTGTGTGCACCGTGACTTGCTTACGTTAAGGTTTGTAGAGCCAAGAGGGAAATCTCTTGGGATCCTGCAGTTCACTGGGGCAAACAGCCTTCAGTAGCACTCACAGTGACTGAAGAAATTTGCAGAGCTGAGTGCAGTTAAAATGTTGTGACACGCCAGTCGCAGCTGGATCAATGATTCGGTAAGGTCTAATCTAGGTTTGATAAATGCTGTTTTGCATTTGGAAAAGGTCATGTGTCACTACACCAAAATCAATTGGTTATTTGCAGATGGCCTTTTCCTTCAAAATGACATTAACCTGCTTGATATGGTGGATGAATGTCTTACATGTAGGTCATTTTACCCCTCTTTAAAACATAATTTCAGATCACAGAACAGCTGATAAACCTAGGTTTGTTTTTGAAACCTCTGACAAATGTAATCAGCTGGCTGTTTTATAACAGTCTATAACAGTGAAAACATCATTTTAAAACAGTGGATTTCTGGTCTACTATATAGAGTTATAAATAGACAAACATGGAACTGAAAAGTAATTACACAGTTATTATTATTGGATTAACGTTTTTTCTGTTCGTGCTGTTAAAAGGTACCATCAGGTATCATCCACATAAAAAACTATTTTGATGGCAACCTCAAAGCTGTTTTTCCAACTATACACACACTCAGGGCACACACACACACACACACACACACACACACACACACACACACACGCACGCACGCACGCACACATATTTAGAGAGAGAGAGAGTCAGCTAAGAACTACCACAGTTCAAATGCACTTCAGTATGTGAGTCAGCTCTCCCACACTTAGATATTCCTGCGTGTAGTTCCATACATTACACTGCTATAGAATTACATCACATGATGTCAAGATAAAATTTCACATTTCTTCTTCTGCTCATAACCTGCATGCCTCTCTCTCCCTCTCTCTCACTCTCTCAGTTAAAAGCCAATATCATTAGCTCATTTCCTTCCATGATTTCAGGTTACATCATATTTCACCAACCAATGATGTCCCTCAATGCAACCCCATCGAGTAACCCATTCATGCAAAAGTTGACCTGTGTCCAACCCAGGTCAGTAGGAGAACTGCGAAGGTCTACTGATGCTTGCTGAGCCATTCAAACACACCTTACAGTCTCTGCAGGTCAAAGCCCCATCTCTACCCCAGACGGGGGTTTGGTCAGTCTGAACGGTATATAATAACCTAAATAAAAGATGCTCAACCTTTGGCCTCCTGTTCTATTCCTCACTTTTATGGTAATGCTTCTCCTTCAATTCACCACTCTTCTTTTTTCCTTTTAAGTTTTCATAGGACCTCTGAGTGTTTGGTCATATCAAGATGAAAGCCCCTCCACCGGCTGCATATGGCTAAAACAAGGGTGTTATGGGGTGCATAACAAGCAGATGTACAGTCTTCCGGGCTTCCAGTTCGGGCCTCCTGAATTGCCACTTTCAGAGCCATTGACGCATACATAATTTCCACTAACAACTTCAGAGCTGTTGACATTCACTACTTTCCTCCAACTTTTCTTGTAAGTCTGCATGGTGTAAGAAATAATTCCCTGAGGCAGGAATTTTTTTAACAGGGACTCGGTTACAAGGCCCAGGATTTTTAAAGATGCTTCTTGAACATCTGTGCAGCGCACAGGCAATTTGAGATAAGACTCGCACAGGGGAAGTTAATTAGCAATATGGATCAGGCCTAATGAATACACGGAGATGTAAAAGCACTGGATGCGTCTATTAAATACAACTTTTATTCCAACACCCATTTTAAAACTACACATATGCAGTTTTACTTTATAATTACACCCATTTCCCGGATCTCGTTTGTATAGTACAAATCATCCCAGGCTGTGAGCATCCACGTTGTAGCCTCGCTGACAGTAGAACCACGGTTCGCTGAAAAAGCACACTGATTTCTTTTATTTATTATTTCTTTTTTCTGCGTGATGGGAAGTAATTTGCTGTAATGCGTGATCAGGGTGTTTTGAAAGAGCCATTTCATCTCGCTGTGCTGGTCCCTTTCTCTGTGGGGGAGCCCGGCTGTTCCTGTTCCTCTATCAACACCAACCACTGAAGCTGAGACATTCTGCTGCTGCTGAAGCTAAATGAGACTTCACACCCCTCTGCCTTCTCTCCCTCGTCTTCCTCCCCGTCTTCTTACTGCAGCTTTTTCCTACTCTATATCTCTCTGCAGCTTTCTGTCTTGCACTTGCTCGCTCACAGTTTTGTTCACTTGGAAATGTGTAAAATAACGTCCAGAGGAGAAGGGCAAACTAAAAAAGCACAGATGTCACTAAATGAGAGAGGAAATGATTCAAAACAAAAACAAATTAAGAGAAAAAGTGTAGAGCAAGTGAACTCCAGACTTTGCTTTTAATTGCTCATCATGAATGTAATTCATTACAGCAGGTGTTTGCAGCTTCAGAGCCACATTTAAAAAGAGAACAATGGTGTCAGCTATTGTTATAATTACGGTTTCAGTGGGTGAATAAGCGATCAGTGTAACCACCCACTCTCTGCCCACATTTGTTTTAATAAGAGGTTTGATGCCACACCATTTCAAGCATTTAGCTCATTTTGCTTGGAAACAGCTGTGTCCTCAACATGATGATTCTAGTTCCCATTGTCTTGTTGTGAAGGAAGAATAATAAGTATTATAGTTTGCCAGATGGACATGCAGTAGGTGTCTGTTGATATGCATAAAAGGCCTATTTGGTTCAGTTTCATAAAAGCTGCAGCGGAAACACTCGTAACTTTAATGATGTGTTGAAACTCTTGCAAAAAGCAAAAAACAGATTGTACCGGCTACAAGACAAAACAAATGCCAAGTGCTATCACTTAATGATGAGGTTTTTAAAAAAGAATCCTCAACTTTCTCTGAACCGAATAAAAGTTCAGAATGTTTGGGAATGGTCTTCATCAGTTGTTCTCCTTCAATTGTGTATGGTTGAAATGTTCACAAAAGCTATCAAGTGGACCTTAGGTTGGGATTGTTTTGTCAAACTACCACTTCCACAGTCAAGACTGAGCTTTCATGGTACAACAAATGGATGACAAGTCCTGAAAATGCTATGGATGAAATCACAACAGCTACTGAGCATATACGTCAATACATTGATCTTCACTAAAGAAACTCCTTCCACCAACAAGGCCTTGTTAAAACCTCCAGAAAAAGCTGGTAAGTGGATGTTAAAGGTGCAACATGCAAGAACTTTAGTTTTAAATAGTCCAAAATTATCAATAGAATGTGACGAAATGACAGTTGTTGTAGTTGCTGAGGGAACAGGCAACAGCTTTCACACATGGTCAATTAATCTATTATCGTAAAAAGATCAATTATAGCCACTTTAAAGTTCTGCTAGAATTGATGTAATGTTAAGTATACATATTATGTAGGCAATGAAACTATCAGTATTGTCCTTTTATTTCTACGGTGTCCTCCTCTCCAGTGTACCTGCACGACACGTCTTAAGGTCATATAAAATGCTGCTGTCATAGTTGTGGAAAAAAGGTACTTATTCTGTCTGCTTTACACGAGCTCCCAATGAATGCCAAATGTGACTTGAAGGTGCTTCTCTATACATATAAAGTAGTGGGTGACATGTGTTTGCACTGTGCTGTTTCTGTCCTGTTCTGGCTGGGCAGTATCACTATCCTTTGTGTCTTTGGCTGTTCCTTCCTCCTTGCCTTGTGGCTGTTATCCATGGTGACGTTGATGAACAATGTTTGATGCCTTCACTTGATGTACTTTTAGTGTCCGCTTTGCACTACTTACTCTAGAGGGGGATTTTCAAATGAGAGGTTTTCACTTTCACAAGTTGCTTCATAGTGCAAGCATTACTACATTTGATGTGAAAGGCAAAAAGTAAAGAAAAAACTTAAGTGACACCACTGACACCACATAATAGGTTAAAAAGCTAACGCAGTGACACCACCGTCAAAGATAACCTTCATCAGACAAGGCTAGACTTAACCGAATTTAGCTCCTCTTATGCCTTATCCAAAGTGTCATCTTTATTCTTTATGAAGACATTGGGTGACATGCGCTCTACTAGCAACGCTTCAGTTCAGTAGAAAATCAAAAATGTGGAGCAAAATAAATCCTCTGTTAAGGGTTTTCACCCCTTTGCTTGTGCTGAGACATTGTGTAGAACAGATGTGATTGAGATGTGCCGTGCCTCGCAGCTTTGCTCCCTCAAAGCTAAAGACTATCCTTTTCAAAGAGATGAAGGAGTGAGAATGACATTCAGAATGGCTATAAAGTAGACATTTAATGCTTGACTGATTGTACCGATCAAGGCGAGGACATCAAATAATATGATGTGCCATACCATGGCTGGTTTCAATCATACAAAAGGTCATAGGTTTGCCGACTCTGAAAGGAGGCTTTACACCTCAGATGGTGGGTTTAAGCAGTGAAAAAGTACCTTTTCACTTGGCCCTGGGTAACATCTCAGAATAAATGCTGAACATTCTTGTACTTTGAGCATGATTTCTCAGTATTGTAGCAGGAATTAAACCATTTGTATCACATCTGTTAAGACATTTTGGGAAATGTCTTAATGGACATGTAACAAAGGAGTTAGATGAGAGGATCGTTGCCAAGCTAACACTTGTCCACTGAATATGAGGCCACAGCTAGCAACCTGGTTAGCTTAGCTTAGCATAAAGACTGAAAACAGGGGCAAACAGCTAGTCTTGGTCAGTCTCAAAAAAGGTAAGCAAATCGTCACCTCTCAAGGTCACTAATTAACATTTGGTTTGTTTAGTTTGTACAGAAAAGGATAAAAACAGATCAATCTTTTCATCTAACTCTCAGCAAGACAGAAACAGTAGGGTATGTCACAAAATTTAACACTTTCTTTAAGGCTTAAGGCATATTTCTACTCCTTTTAGCATAATGAAATTATTTACTCACTGCTAGAGTGAATGAGGCTCAATGATAAGCTGTCTTGTGGTTCTAATCAAAAATGGTGTTATTGCACATAAACATCTCAAACATGTTTCACTGAACTTGACGTTATTTTCAGCAGAGTCCTGTCCTGAACACAAACACACATTCATATTCTGTTATACACGTCCACATCTGGGAACTGCCCACTACAATCACCAATCCTCTACCATTCGCTGCTGCACAGCTCCACTGGACCAATTTAGCCTTTCTTCTCTGCACAAGGACAACTCAGCAGCAGTTGCTGAGGGAGCAGTGAGCTCTTTTCATTTATTTTCTCAACCCAAACTGGTAACCTTTCAGAGATCGGCCTATTCCCTAACCTTTAGGCTTCCCAGTTCTTTTTCTCTAGCACTTCATTTTACACTTCTCCAGTTGCAGCTCTTTGCAGCCGCAGCGCAGTCACAACCTTCTGTAACCAGTGAGCTGCTCCACTGAAGCATGTAGGGGTTAATTGCCATTTTCAAGGACATCTTGACCGAAACTGCTCTTTTAGGCTGCAGCTGTGCCAGACTGTGCCTTTGCCATACGGTAATTACTGACAATAACTTAGACAATTATCAAGCGGGTATGGATAAAGAATGTGGTCACAAGGACTGAGATGAACATAAGGATAGATAGATAAAGAAAGAAAGAAAGAAAGAAAGAAAGAAAGAAAGAAAGAAAGAAAGAAAGAAAGAAAGGCGTGGCTAGCTGTTTTCTCCAATAAAAGAACATATTCATCTGAAATTTCACTAATCCTACTGTCTATTTTAATTCTAAAATCCATGATGAGGTCTGTCTGTGGTCACCCTCCTATTCTCTCACTTTTCTTCTCTATACATAATAGGGGAAAAAGGAATAATAACAGTCTGTGGTCTGCAATGTAATGGGTTCACATAGAGTACTTCCTGACAAAAGCCTGCCTACATGCAGAAACTACAGAGATGCAGAAGTCAAGGCATTGTCTTCTTATCTCTCCATCTCTGTATGCATACATACAGATACGTGCATACATACACACACACACGCGCTGATCTCCAATGATGAGTAATGAGCCGTTCAGCACATTGATATGAAGCTGCAACATGGCTGAAATTGACAAAGACTACCGTTGTAATGCTCCATCATTCATATCCTTGTCTCATTTAGGGCTGCAGAAACCCCATTATGTCCAGCCGTTTCTTTCATCTGCACAGAAAGATCTATGACATATTCTGTGGATCATTGCGCGTGGAGCATAAGCAGCATGTAGAGATATGGTGCTACTAACCAGACACTAGCATCCCAACGACCTTAACTAATAAACCATATAGAAGAGCTGAAATCTCCAGGGGCATAGCTGTGACACAAAAGAATCAGTTTCTCATTATAACAAGAACATTGTCTATTATATTAAGAGCTTTTCTGATTTTGACAAGATACTCTCATGATATGATGAAAGATTTTACTGGGTATTATGACGCACCAGCCCCCTTTTTTGTTTAAAGATGAAACCTTTCTCATTTTAACAAGAGCCCGGCTTTTTATAACACAAATGTTGTTATAACAAGGAAATTTTACGTGCCTATATTGAGCACAGTGGATGACTAATCGGGCACAGAAAATCTATGTAAGATGCAGAATTTGCTCTGCTCAGCTGATTATGAACTTGAAAAAGTGCAGCTGTTTATTTCCAGTTAACGCTAATGAGAAAACGCTGAACAGTCATCATATGTTGCATTTGTAATGAGCCTCCCACCAAGGCCCGATAAAACCATTCACTGCTCAGTGAAAGCCATTAACAAATAATAAAGTCCAAAAATGTCAATAATAACAAATTAGTGAGTGCTTTCCAAGTACACACACACAGACACACACACACACACACACACACACACACACACACACACACACACACGCACACACACACACACACACACACACACACACACGCCCATAAGTTGTCGCTTTGATCCTGAGAATGACAACTTCAGCAAACGGAAAAGCTGACATTTTTGTTTCTTGTGAATGACCTCTGGTGCACAACACAGTTTAAAACTTGCCTCCCTCAGATTTTTCTTTGTTTCCCCTAACTTTTATTCCGTCAGTGAAAAATAAACTCGGGATGAACGGTGGTCTGGGAAGGGGGAGGATTTGCTAA
Organism: Chaetodon trifasciatus; assembly: GCA_037975065.1. Taxonomy (NCBI): domain Eukaryota; kingdom Metazoa; phylum Chordata; class Actinopteri; order Chaetodontiformes; family Chaetodontidae; genus Chaetodon; species Chaetodon trifasciatus. The sequence goes on from JBBMOE010000007.1 coordinate 2,163,491, forward strand.
AAGATGCTATTGATCTCTTTATTCCTGAAATAATTTGTATGGCTTGGCAACCGCAGCATCATCCCTTATCAACGTCTGCCAAAAGCCAGGCAGTGGCCTCCCGGGTGTAAAAGCTCTGAGAAATAATGCTTCTCATCACCAGCAAGAATGGCAGAAGGGGAGAAATGAAAAGGGAAGACTGGGTAGAGGTGGGGCGGAGGGGAAGGAGGCGGCATGAGAGTTGAATGATAGAGGAGAGAGGAGGCGAAGAAAACAGAGAGTCAAACTTTTGAGATCCACAAAGGAGACGGATCACATGGCAGCAAGCGAGAAAAAAAAGAAGGGAAAACAGGGCTGAGTAAACATGAGGGAGGGTGATCATGTGGACCACTGGAGAAGGTGTATCCAGGTCTGTGGAGAGCTGTGTTCAAAGTGCAGAGATTGTTTATATGAAGCTGAGGCCTGAGTAAATGACTCTCATCCCAGTCGTGTGTTTCAGATTACCGTCATGCTTGAGCCTTAAGGGTTTCATATGATTGTATGATTTTAAGCTATGGTACATTTCATTCTCCTGTGATGCATTTTCAAAGCCCTGATGCCTGCGGAATGACAGCACTTCATTATGCGATGAAATTCCCTGTGTTTGTCTGAACATGCAATGTGTTTTCACCGGCAGAACTGCTTATTTTTCAATTTCAGCTTGAGCTTGTCTGTAGAATAATAGGAAGCCTGTTTTGTTAAGATTTATAATTTTACTACAAAGGGATTTTTATGGTTTTGTATTGGAAATACAATAACTGATAAAATTGTTATTTCTAAGACATTAATCCCGTATATATTGTTCCTGAACATGCAGATCTTTCCTAAACATTTCTATTAATTCAAAGAAATGTTATATTTTGATTCAGTAATCCCCAAAAAATTAGTGTGCCTTAGTGCATTCATCTATGAAAGTATTCAGTGTATGAATGTAAAACAATGCTAATTAAAACTGCTTTCTGAAGCTTGATCATTGAATAGATTCTATTTTTCTTTTTGTTTTTGTGTCATTTGTGCTCACTCAAATCAATTTTCCTCATATTTGTAAAAGTGAATAGAACATAATAGCTGTCCTCTGAAAGCAACATGAGAGAGCAGAGAAGATGGAGTGTTTGGAGACAGTTGAAATAATGCACAGGCCCCTCTGTGCAGTACATCACAGGCAGCCGGGCCGCCTTCAACATCCCTGTCTCACCAAATGCTAACATCCCCATATCAGCATTCCTGGGGTGAAAAGTTGTGTATAAATCAGCTTATCTTTGAAGTCTATTCTCTTGATTCGCAGTGGTTTAACTGTCTTGAGTCTGCCTGTCTTCCCTCAGGTAGAAGCCGGTGATGGAAGAGAAAAGGGGGTTTCTTTTCACTACAGATGTTAAAAAGGCAGCACCCTCCTTGTAATATGACAAATGCATAATGTCCAAGAGTTCGGACCAGTTCTCATCTGCACACTGGCATACAGAACCGAATGTGTACCCCTAATCATTGCTGACAATTTATGCAAGATAATGATCTGTGATAGTAGCATCCCTACAGCCAGAAATCCGACAATGGCAAAGATTGTGATCTGAAATGCAAGACTGTCTGGCACCTTGACTGCAAGATAGTGAGCCGAGTGACAGTATCCTTAGAGCCACTGTAGCAACATGGTGATCCATAACCCGCCAGATGTCACAAGCCACAATGAGACACGGTTATGTGTTATATGTATGTTTGGGCACACATGCTAAAGAGTTTTTTGATGACATCTTGCTTTTGAACTGTGTGTCATTTCTGTTTGAAACAGGATATTTTGCTGGAGAATTATGTAAGAGAGGGACTGAAAAGAAGCTATAGCAAAGACGGAAAAGTAAGGAAGTGCATACTTAGTGAAGCGATGTGCTGTGAGATGCTTTGCATATCAAAATGAAATCAATTCTTACCACACCAGCAAAGTATCAGCCTTGTGAAATGTGTAAAAACATGCAAATATTTTTGCTTTTATTGTTCAGTATTTGCCCAAATGATGGGGGGGGGAGTCTAATTTTATTGTGACGTGAATGGATATTTATGATATTGTTTGCAGATAAATACATCAGTCCGGACGGTCACAGTGAGTGGAAGGTGTGAGAGAGCAAATGATGAACAACTAGCTGTTGTTGCTGGTGTCAGTGTGTCACCACCATGCTGTAGTTTATAGCTCATCATGAGGGCCCGCCTAAACACGCTGACCTTTGTGTGTTCCTGTTAAATTGACTTTCGTTAAAGGGCGGTGCTCCTCAGCTAAATGTCACTACTGGATTGTCCCTCTTGTCTGTCCCTTGTTGAGCATGAGCAGTCCTTCCATCTGCTAACTCTTCCATGTGGTTGACAAAACATCCCTCTGGACAAATGCAAGTTCCCAGAGTCTGGTACAGTACACTTGCAATATATGAAAGACCTACAATACATCTGCTGCCATGCATAACTCATAATGTCATGAATACAGAGTGATTGTGTGTGTGTTGTGTGTGTACCTCTGACAAGACAAACCAGGGTCAACATTATTATTGAAACAATAATTTCAAGTTTTAGAAAAATGCCATACTGCGGTGCAGGGTTGTGATTTAATTCATAATAAATCTTTAATACCGTTCCCCAGGTGGTGACACGTGAAACAGACTGATATAAATAAAGAAGAAAACTGATTGAAAAGGAAAGAATAAAAGAAAAAAACTTAAAAAATGGATGAATGGTCACAGGAGGTAGAATGAAATACGACATATAAGCAGTGCTAACTTGTGAACTGGGAGGTTGCTAAACACACCAGATTGGGGGGAGGGAAAATGTCAAAAACCACATACATTGTATGACACCCACTTTATGTCCTAACAAGACAGGGAAGTTTTCATCAGCCATCCTCATTTCACCACACAGCACAGATGTCCACTTACTTTGGTGTGGGTTTTACAGTGATACTCCAGCAGCACATAGTGCACTCAGATATGTCTGCCTTGCATTTTCACATTTGCCATCAAGCTGACACTCACCAACCTATTCATAACCCCAATCATCAGACCAATTTCTCAACAGCCTTCACAGCAGACAATGGTAGCAGGTGCCACTGAGCTAGCATCACTGCTAACATTCTTAGCTTCTTTGGGTTGCTGTGTGCAGGACCACCTGAACCCAGTGTGTTTTCAATGGAAACCATCAACTGACAAGATGACCTTGTTTTATAACCCAGTGTGCCCTTTAAATGCGACTGCAGAGCTGAATAAACAAATGAACTGGTGAAGCCTGCATCTTTAGAACGCACACCTATTTTTTGGATTTTTGTGACTACATTATAGTAAATCATTGAGACAGGGCTGCAAGTGTGATAGGTGGGAGTGTGACCTCCATGAGGGCTGCAGAAAGCAATGCCCTATTCAATACTTTTAGACAAAACAGACTACAACATGTGCTGAAAGCAGCAGAAGTTGATTTTTTTGGCTACTTGGGCAGCAGCAAAACAAGCTGTTTATGCAACATCCAGTATTCTCTCTCCTTTAAGATCACTTTTGGTCTCTATCGACTCCTAAGGAAAATATCTGGCTCTTTAGTAGCTAAGTGCTGTATGATGGTCGTTAGCTGGTTGCTAAAGTCGCCTATCTGCAATGTGGTGATGAGCACGTAACATCAGGATATCAGAGCTTTTTTGCTTAACTCCGGCTTCTGCTGCAGAAACAGAGTTAATGAGAACAGTAAGACTGAACGTAAACAAACAATGAGTTGGAGTTTGCTAAAACTCCAGGCTGAGTTTCAGTGGCCCCACCTGACCACCCCTATTAGACCTTTCTGGGGGTGCCACTGTAGAGATGGCTGATGATTTTCAGTGGGTTCATCACTGTGAGTGACACCTTTCACATAACACAGTCACTTGACCCATAATATACAAATATTGATTAGCACAGCTTTAAACTGTCACAGGCCATTCTGTCAAGTAAAGAAAAGATGATTTTAAAGCTGCTCATCATGTGGAGAATCACTTCTTCTTCTGCTGTTTTGTTCTTCAGCAGTGCTTAATATGGTCATGGACATTACATACCGTTGGGCATACAGATAACATCGTCCAAACTGAAAGTCATATTCTCTGGGAATTCAGTCAGTAAACCCTCCTAGTGATGCCTCAATGCAGGCAGGGAATCTAAAGAAAAACCTGAGCGGAAAGACAGATGGCTGAGGAGCTGAGACAGCCTACACACCGAGGCAAGATAGAGATAATTCAGGGGTAAGCCACCCTCGCTGAAATACAGAGAGCACTGTGTTTCCCTCCATTGAGAAGTTGAGAAGAAGCTCCTGCCATAAAGTGCTTCATCTCAAGACTAACATGCACACACACACACANAAGAAGCTCCTGCCATAAAGTGCTTCATCTCAAGACTAACATGCACACACACACACAGTGCCATTAGCACTAGTGGGTCTATCAGACAGAGCAACACTCCCACTTTTAATATTTAATAATGGCAAACATAGTCTTGCTGTGACTGCCTGTAAATACATACACACAAATGGGTGTGGGAAAACATGCACAAAGCCAACAACTTTAGGTTATGTGAACAGCACGGCATATGTTTCAAGGTGTTGTGAAAAACAATGTTCTGAAAAATGGCTTTGGTGTACAAGTACAAAAGGAAAAAAAAAAAAAACAACAACTTGACAACTTCTTTTATTTTAGTACTGCTCCCTTTTCGCAGCATTTTACCAAAATGCTCTGACAGGCACACACACTCACACATACACACACCATTCTCATGACTTTTCTATTATACATATACATATTTTCCTTATGCACGATGTAAGAAAAACATTATTCCTTTTGCCGCTGTTTGAATACTTGTATCACTCTCCTTGTGTCCATGCATTTCTGTGTGTATTGTATGTGCATGAGCCCCAAGTGAATGAAGGCTGGGGCAGATCCATTAGTATCCGGGTCAGAGGCTATATTGTTCTGTTGTGCCTCATCCATCTCTCCTCATACAGTGAAAGTCTCAGGGGGCTAACCACAAAAGTGCTCACCCATACATATCAGATACCTCACGCAAACACACACGCACACACACAGCAGTGCGGTCCTGAGCTATCTGGTGTGACAGTCAAACTCTGGAGGTACCATCTCTATTCCTCTTTCACTTCTGCTGCAGAGCCTCGGCTTGCTGTCCGATCGATAGTATGACAAATTGACAAAAACAGCTGTGATAAGGATGAATAGCCATAGATCCTTTTTTTGTGTGTCCTCCTTACAAGTGAAATCAAAGTGGATATTAAGGCCATATAGAGTGTTGTAACAGTCTGTAGCCCTACAGACACTACACTGAATCGACAATAAAGCATCTGAAAAGTCATTTAGTTTAGGGGTGTAAATCCGCCATTAAAACAGTGAAAACCTGAACTGCAGGGGTGTCAATTCTCTCTCTTTGTTGGTCTCTCGGTTTGTGCTCCTAACTTCTGAGATCAAAAAAACAGCACAGAAAATTCAGTATCAAGCAGCCACAAACGCTCAGGCTCTCACAAACATTTCCAGTAAGGGATCAGAATCCGGTTAGAGTGCTGGCTGTGGTTTTTCCCCACACAAATCTATCCGTCTGTCTGTCTTCCACATTATGATTGCAGGCATGTCTGCTGCTGCAAACCAATTTGTCCCATCCACTGTCTTCTCTGCTCCTCCTCTCTCTCCTTCTCTCTTGTTCTAATTTCTTTAAATCTGCCCATCATTCTGTCTCTTACTGCACAATATTTGCTTGTCTCACCTGCAAACATACAAGCCATCAAAGAAGTGATTGTTTTAGAAATGTTTGCGGTGCTGCACCGCTAATATTGATTCAAACCCAAGGGAAAACATTGAGAAAATATCCTTAAGTACTTGTGTTTGATGGATGGAGTAAGAGGGAGGGTGTGTAAGTGTGTCTTTAACACAAACATTTTTGATGCTATTTAAGGCTGGCATTTCTCCTGGTATAGCCATTAAATGTTTCAATGCTCATTTTTATAGTGGTTTGCATGGTGTGTTGCCGAGTCCGCCATTCACTGGAAAAGCCAGTGCTTGTGCACACTGTATGTAATTTGTGTGCCTATGCTTTTGTCATGTAATCACATGACCAGCAACCACAGGTGTTAAATTAAACAGAACTGAAATCTTGAGGATTATAGCTTTAATGTGGCACATAATGTGCCATGATGTGCAGCATAGATATGATATGTATGAGTATATGCTGAACATCATAGACCACACTTGATAGAAGTGACCACAGGAGAGTGTGGTGATGGGAATGCGTGAACAATATGACAGCATTAAAGAAGCCTTTAAGTTTCACAAATATACAAACATAGTATTTCACAAAATGTGTTGTCATTGGTTCATGATTGTCTCCATTGTTGCCTCAGGTCTGAAAGCTTTCTGGCTGTAATGACTCCCGTTTTGAAAGCAGCTGAACAATATGACCTTGTTCCAGACTCAGGTTTTTACACCAATTCTGAAAGTGCCCTAACATACCAATGGAAATAAATAATCAAGCATGGTTAAATGTTGAATTAATCCAGCTGGTAAGTACCTTTTAAAGCATTTCCTCTACTGGCCGCTACATGCTGGCTCCAAGAAAACTCTGACTATATTGGACTTAATTGGAAAAGCCCCAACTGCAAATCCAAAGTACAACAGTAGAATTTAAAATTTTCTGACTTCGCTCCCCAGTGATAGTGTGGCAGACAGAAATGCAAAGTAGTACCCCTCATCTAACATGGATGCAACCCGTGGGACACAAATATTGGGAGTTTTCGGATTTTTCTTCATCTCTTTCTCATTAAACGACAACCCAACTGCTCTTGGCTTGTACAGTTCAGCTTGTACACTAAAATCTAGTTTCAAAGCTGCATAAATCATATGAAAATACCACACATTCTGGCCTTAATGAGAATTGTGACAATTACAGGTGAATAGAAAAATAAGGAAATAGTTCAGGGCATGTTAGCCGACAGTCTATCACAGTGAGATGCTGTAATTTGCACTTGGCTTTCCCACTTCAACTATTCTCAGGCCCTACTCCAACATTTGGCAAGTGTAAACTCAAATTGTGTACTGCAAAGCATCCCTACAGAGACCTATAGGTGATAACACAGGCACTACATCCTTATTTTCGATAGATCAGTGTTATGTTAAACTATTAAAGCCTTTGACTGTCAGATGGAGTTCAGCACACCAAGACACTGACCTGAGGCCACTGCTGACTCGGCAAAACCAGCACATGCACAACAGCTACCCCTGCAGATCATCCATCAGAGCATGAGCTTCCCCTGAAAGCCAATTATTATACTCCCATTTCCATCTCCTCCGCCCACATGGAAAGGAGGAGATTTTGTGTTGGAGGGTAAAGAAAAAGTTAGGCAGTGATTTGAGACCAAATGAGTCCACAGAATGGATGGATGGATGAAGATGTAAGAGAAAGAAGGAGGAGGAGGAGGAGAAAGTTTGGGGTGAGAACAGCCCACAGAGGAGGTGAGGGCAGGATCAGACAGGGGGAGTGCTGCAGTGGAGAGAGACAGAGGCAGCTATGGTGTGACAGTGCCCACTTAAGGCAGCCTGACAGGAGAAATCATCCACACTGTCAGTCTGAGGGAGTCAGCTCAGGGTAGGGGGAATGAAGGAAATGGAAAAGGTGTGCGTGCGTGCGTGCGTGCATGCGTGGGTGCGTGCGTGCGTGCGTGCGTGCGTGCGTGCGTGCGTGCGTGCGTGCGTGCGTGCGTGCGTGCGTGTGGTTAGGGTTGAAGTACGACGGCTGTAAGACGCAGAGAGGGAGGACAGAGGTTGTCTATGTTTTAATTTAATACATTTCTTAGCTTCTTTCTCAAACATCTGTTGTCTGCATCAAACCATTTTTCACTGGCTGACTTATTTGGGACATGACGCAGATGCTTTTTCAGACTGGATAAATCTGCCACAATGGGCAATATTTTTGGTGCCTTTTTTTTTTTTGTCTTTTTTAATGTATATGCTAATGATATTGGATTTGAATAACTGCAAGTTGCTTTGATAATCTTGCACTTAACTAAGATCAAGGTTCGAATTTAAATCTGTTTGTTCTGTGTATGCAAAGTGTTGATGCCCAGCAATGGTGCCCTCTCTAACTCTTTCAAACCTTAGTTTTATTTTTACACGCTCTATTTTAGTACTCTTCATTTGTTATTTTGTTTGACAAATGTGTGCCAGTCTATTTGCTAATGGGGAGAGACAAGACCGATTGAGGATTCTGGTGGTGGCTCTAGCTCTCTGTCTCAGTTCACTTCAATTTATTGGAGCTTTATTGGCATGACATTTTGATCAAAAAACAGGGCGTCAAAGCACATACATAAACAGAGTGAAGTATTAATCAATATAAATGGAATGAGACAACTAGTTGCCTTTTATGCATGTAAATGTGAGAAAAGCATACAATCAGGAAAAGAAAGGAGAAATGTGTGGAAACCCATTGACGCCACTATTAAACATTTAATAAAATGTTTCATATAGGGAAACAAGAAAATCTTTTGTGTGCACATGATATATGACAATGATAAAACTTAAGTGTAAAAACTTGAAAATAACCCATGATTATAAGGAGTAAACCCTAAGGCCTATCACCGGCATAATAATCATGCAATTAGAATAGAATAGAGTACATTTATTGTCATTTCACAACAAGATTTTGCAGAAGTTTGCAGCTTCCATATTCGATGCAATAGAATACAATAAATAAGGAAAAAATTAAATAATGAATGACATAAAACACCAATAAAGAGGCAATAAAGTAATGAATGGTATAAACAGAGGCTGGTATTATAGTGCTACAGCTCAGTTGTGCAAAACAGCAATAAAAACAGTACTGTATGGGAATGTAGATACAGAGTCTTCATAAAAAAAGATGAATGTATCGATCCCTGAAAACTGAGGTTCTTAATTACAGGACTGTCACTGTTGTTGATGCAGAAATTGAACATAATATCCAGACAGTAACACAGAATGAAGGAGAGTGGGCCCCTGTGTGACTGTATAGTTTATTTGGTGACATTGTGCAGCATGTGTGTACATGTGAAATCAGTTGTGGCAGCAGGCAATTATGGGGGTAGTGAGACAGTTTATGGGGGATACTTAGTTGATCAATTGATTCAGTGAAGTTATGCCACTGGGGAAGAAGTTATTTCTCAGTGTGGAGGTGCAGGTGGAGAAGGCCTTATAATGTCTGCCAGATGAAGGAGCTCAGATACACAATGGCGTGGCTGTGTGGGATCCTTAACAGAAACTGGCAGCTTTCCTGAGGGAGCGTGAGCTGTAGATGTCCTCCAGAGCTGGGAGCTATGTTCCAATGATCTTGACCTGCTGAAGAGCTTTCTTATCAGCTGAGATACCACACAGAGATGCAGTATATTAGGATGCTCAGCGTGGTGCAGCGGTAGAAGGTCAGCAGCAGCTGTTGGGTCAGACCGCCGTTCTTTAGCAACCTTGGGAAAAACAATTGCTGCTGTGCCTTCTTGACCAGTGTGGTGGTGTTAGTGGATCATGTGAGGTCCTCTGAGTTGTGAATGACCAGAAACCTGAAGCTGGACACTCTCCACTCTGTCTCCATTGATGAAAACTTTGTCATAAATCATCATTCCCTGACCATGCGAAGTTGATGATTAGCGCCTTTGTCTTTGCGGTATTGAGAGACGGGTTGTTCTCTGAGCTCCAGCTCACCAAGTTGAGCACCTCTACAGGCTGAGTGATTGCTGTTAGATAGCAGTCTGCAAACTTAACAATGGTGTTAGTGACGAATGAAGGAACACAGTCATGTGTGAAGAAGAAGGAGAATGATGGGGCTCAGTACACATCCTTGTGATGAGCCAGTACTCAGAGTTATACAAGTGGCTGCCCAGTCTCACTGCCTGAGGACGCTCTGACAGGAAGGTCAGGATGCTTTTGCATAGTGATGAGCTGAGGCCTAGCTGGTGGAGTTTGGAGGTGAGCTTGCTGGGGATGATGGTATTGACAGAAAAGCTCACACATCCTCACGTATGTGCCTTGTCTCTCCAGGTGAGTCAGGACAGTGTGAAAGGCCAGAGAGATGGGATCCTCCGTGGATCTGTAGTTCTATAAGTGAACTGATGTGAGTCCAGAGCGGTAGGGATGGTGGCTTTGACGTGGGAGAGGACCACTCTTTCAAAGCTGTTCATTATTGTTGGTGTGACAGCCACCAGATGATTGAATGATTCAGATTGCCAATGTTTGTTTTCTTCAGCAATGGCACTATGATGGCTGTTATGAGTCACTTGCCAGAGTCACTGCCAGAGATAGAGACAGGATGAAGATTCTTATAAATACCACAGCTGGTTGCTCGCCGCAGCCCTTAAGCACCTGTCCTGGAACCGCAGCAGCTTTTGCATGGACTGATCCTCCACAGTGTGGACTGTACATCATGTGTGCTCAGCGTGAGACCCTGTTCGTATTTGGCCAATTGTGAAATATTAACTTTTCAAACTAGCCGATAATGTGCAAACTAAACTTGAAAGTGAAACTGCCGTCTGCACTTAAAAGTTGAATTATGTCCTGATTTTACCTCATTTCCAATAAAAAGAAATGCAGATGGCTTTTTTATGGTCATTTTCATGATGGCATGAGTGTCCTGGGCCTCTTTTGTCAAAGTCAACCATCACACACACTGGGTGGGATACACTACCATCTGACTGGGCAAAATGTACCAATCAGAGATTAGCATTCTGCTACACACTGCTGGTTTCTGGCCAGGCCTGCCATGACAACGTCATTTAAGAAAATTTGGGCTTGTTTTTCTCGAAAGTTAACTTTATCATATATCATGCACACACACAAATTTGATTACATTATTTCATTTTAATTTTGGCAGCAGTGGACTTCCATAATTCAATGTATTCCCACTATATAAGAAAAGAACTCTCACTCTGCTCATACCTAACTTCCCTCTCCAATCTCCTTCTCTTTAAGGTTATTTCCTGGGAGAAGTCAAGTTGAAGGCTGCTCCAGAATGAATGACATGAGACATTATACAAGCTAACTGTGAACATGGAGAGGCATTCTAAAAAGACAGCTCTAATTCAATATTAAACTAATCCATCTGGGCCACGTCACTGAATGCAGATGGCTATCAGAACCAGCAACAACCTTGAGCCCAAAGACAGATGAACACTGACTCTCATTACTCAGTCTCAGTCTCCCTCTCCCTGTGTCTCTTTGGCTTAACTCTGACATGAAGAGTGTGATTGGCCCAATTTGTTTCTCCTCCCTTTATTGGTAGATTCTCCTTCTTGAAGTTCATTATTTGTGCTTATCAGTGGCTGTAATAATCTATAATATTAAAAATAATTAGCATTTCCAATTTCATAGCTAGGTATCAAGGCTGATTAATAAGCAAGGGTAATTTCCTGGTTTTTGTCAGTGTTCCTTCCTGTGCCCCATAATTAAGTGTCACTGCTAAAAAGAAAATTATATCATACGCTTCTCCTCCACCAGTCAAAATTCTTATGTTGCAAAGGCCATGTGGATCAATAGCACAGAGGGGAGCACACAGTCTGGCGTTGACGCAATGCAAATGGAATTGAGTTCAGTGTAGCTGCAGTATTGACTCTCTGCAAATCCATGTCTTTCTGATTGAGTTATACACTGCAGCACAAGGCTTGTCGACTGGACGATATCCTATGGATGCAGAAATCAGTGCGGAAAAAAAAACACATGACTCAGAAGGGGTTTCGAGTTTGTTTCTCCCCACTACTTCTTGTTTGTGAGTCTATTTCTTCCTCCTCTTCTCTGCCCTTTCATCAGCCATCTCTGGATCATGTTCCTCCCATTTAGCCTCTCTCCCTCCCTCTTTGCCTTTCCATGTCCTTTCCTGTCTTTTTGTTTTCATCCCTCCATCTCCCTTGTTGTCACACCCTCCTCCTCCCAATGTTTCCATCCCTCCTCCTGTATCCCTCCCTCTGTAATCAGAGCTGTGACTGAACAGTGTTTACAGGGTCCTCCCAGGGGCCTACCAGTGTGACACATTCACTTTACAACTACTCACCTCGCCTCACCCTCCATTCCCTCTCTTTGCTTTGGTCAGATTACAGAGGAAGCAACAGAAAACATCCCTCCCTACACACACACACCACTCCTCTTGTACCCATCCCTCCAGCTCCACCCTTAACCTCTCCCACCCCTGCTGCGCTCCCCCAGCAATGGCAGACCACCAGTAGGAGGCCGTCTTATCTCTCTGCTCAAACGGAGCCTCGCCACCCCGGGCATCTTGGTTTGCACAGTATAGCTTGGTTAGACCATCGGACTGAAACGCGACCATTTAACACTGACTGGGAGTGTTGGCCTGCTGCGCGCAGCGAGATAAACTGTGAAAGATGTGGCTGCAATCGTTTGTGTAGGCTTAAAGTTATTCAGCAAATCATATGGATGCAAATTGGAGAAATTAATGATGAAACTGACAAGTGCGTGTACCGTTTTTAAGAATCAAATATGTATTTCAATGAGACAAGCACAGATGTTTTGCTGAAGGCCTTTATATCTCAGGGGTAGAAAATTTCTTCAGTTTTTCCTCAGAGCGCCAAATACCAAAAACTGATGTGTTACAGCAAAGTAGGGTTTTTTGTTTTTTTTTTTTTTTACTTGTCTATTTGTGTGAGCGTCAGACGAGCTGATTGGTGCTGGAACTGACTGATTGCTCTTGAGGGAAGGTGGTAATTTCTCTGTCATATTGTGACTGATTATAGCTCTGAAATATGTCACTGTTCCAACTCCATCAGAAGTTTTTGACAGGAAGCTTTGATGTGTGTTCACACAGGCAAGAAGACAGACAGACAGCTATCTAGCACCCACTCCAAGGCAAGAGACACAAGTGCCTCTGACTGTTTGCTGCAGACGCCTGTGTATGTTGTAAATTGTCAAAAAATAATTTGCCACTGTGGATGAATAAAGTGTTTGAAAAATGACAGTAGTTCTCCTGTTATCACAGCTTGTCTGCTTGAAGCTGTCAGAGTATTTTATACAACATGTGTTCGAGTGGTAATTGAACACTGGACAGACTGCTGGGGAGAATATCTCAGCGGCAACTTTAATACAAAAATCTTAAAAAGAAGGATAATGGAAACCAGCAAAACTAACACCCAAACAACAGATTATGTAGATGATTTGTGCTTAAAAGGCTCATTTAAGAGCATACTTACATAGAAGTTTTCCTTCTGAAGGCAGAAAAATTAAATGTCTGAGGAGATCAAACTACCTCTACAGTTTTTGCCTGGAGGCAGCCAGAACGGCATAACAGCAGACGCTTTATAGAGGAGCACTTTATACGGCAATGTTCCACTGGGGACGTGTAACATGAAAACCGAGTCACATCCATTGCTTGTGGGCACAATATTTTGCAAGTCATTTTTTTCTCTGATGCCACACTAATAAATTCAGTTATACGTAGTGAAGCCCACATTGCAGGTGTATTAACTATAGTTTGGGATTCACCAGTAAGGACAACATTTTTCAAAGAACTCTGCAGCTTGTCAGTGATGGTGTCTTATGGATAAAACAGTTTGATCTTATAGCATAATAATTTGATACTGCAGTTCTTTTGAAGCTATTACTTTTGACTCAAATGGGGTCATTTTTCTCATGGGTCTCTGGCGGATAAGGCTGTGTTAATGACCGTGGGTATTCACTCGTTTTCAGGGGCCAGGCTGGAAGAAATTCAGCTTCATCATCACACTGAATTTGAATAAGGTGCTCAGGGTCAGAGCGTAGCATGGCCATTATCATATTGCTCATTATCATTAACTTGGTTCAGTAAGTTCAGGTTGTGTAGCCTTGTCCCATGGCATAAAGAGGGAGAAGTGGAGTACTGGGAAAGCATCATGTTTTAGTGGTGGGGATGATGGGAGAGGTGGCATAAGTGTGGGATATTGTGGTGTGTTGTGCATAGGGGGAGCTTCAGTCTTCTTTGGGGATGGAGTGAGGGTCTTCCCTGGGCATTCAAAGTGTACTGTGAAGTTTGTCATGAGAGAAATTAACGCTCTCCAATGGAGGAAAAAGTATGCAGGGGGGTCACTGGGGTCAGTTACTGCTGCAGAGTGCAATTCCTCTCCATCTGAGCGTCTAACACCAGCCCTTGTGGGGTATGGCATCAATACTCTCTTTTATGTCGGGAGACAGCGATCAATGGATCACCTTTCCGCGAACGGAAGCACTCCATATTCAGCGGTTGATTTCACGGCTGGATATCCGAAACACCACTTAATGAATGTGTGTGTGTATGTCTGCATGAGTGCGTGTGGTTCAGTGTATGGTTGTAGCGTTGTAATTTAAGGTGATTAATCAACATACAGTAGGTTTATTGAACTCCACAGGGGCAGCTGGGTTTTTTTTTCAAACTCAAAAGCAAAGGTAATGAGAACACACATTCAATGTTAACGTTCATTAGGCTGAATACACTGGGAGTGTAAATGGCAGTGCAGCTCTTTCATCAATAATGCTGTTTATGTGGATTTATTCATAAAGAGCAAATTTTAGTAAAAGGTTATCGGACAGGCCAAAAAAATGTAACTGAATATCAATAAATAATATTGTTGGCTAAATTATACATTTGAACTGAGTACAAAAAGAAATCTTTATAACTTTCGATCACTTGGTAAACAAAGAAAGACTTTTTATTTTTTTCCCTTTAACACAACTCAGTTGATAAAACAAGTTAAATTGGAATTAATTTCACTCCTTATCATACTCCCTAATTTTTCCTTTTTGTCACACATTTAATCATTTATCCACGTTCCCTGTGAAACATTTCCCTTTCCCAAACATGTCAAATATTTTTATACATATATAATGAAAAGGGTATGTCTGTGCACATCTAGAGCAGTGATCCAGAGGTTTTTTTAGTTTGATTCTTTTTTATGTGTGTGTGTGTGTGTGTGTGTGTGTGTGTGTGTGTGTGTGTGTGTGTGTGTGTGTGTGTGTGTGTGTGTGCGCACATGTGTGTTTAACATCAGTGGAGCAACTGAAAGGACTGTGTAGCTAGCTGGTTGAACTGAAACACATAATTATATCAATAAACTTTACTTGTATGGAAACTTTCGTGCAGGAATCACAGCTCAAAGTGCTTGACAGCTAAACACAACCACACCAGCTAGAAGCACAGATAGCATACAACTACAGCAGTGCATGTAATGCTAATCATCCATATAATGTACTGCACACTGCTGTAACATCATTGAATTAACTTTGTAACAATAGCTAAAGTCTCGTAGCCAGCAAACCTGTAACAAACACTAACAAAGTTACTACGGTAATGCTACTCAGAAATTCATGGGCACCATGCTCCTATCTTCATCTTCAAGTGCATGCTCTTGTCTTCATGCCCATCTCATTCTGAAATATGCAAAAGGAAACTTGGAGAAGAAATGTGCAGAAGAAAAATATATTTGACAACTGATAGAAAGAATGAAGTTTCGAGAAGCATGAAAAAATAGGGCTAAAAAAGTGAATGCATGATTTGTGTGAATTGATTATTTGTGTCCCTGTGCGTAGCTGCAGGGGTAAAATAGTCAAAAATTCTGTTTCTAATGAACACCTACTGGTCTTCCTGTCATGTTGAAAGATCAGCTAGTATCAGCTAGTATCAGAATTAGCCACTTAGTTGGGAACCATTAGCTTCTTTCCCACATGCAATTTAGCCTGAGTTCAGGTTAGTTTTTTCCTGAATTTCCACGCAAGACATTCTTGCAAGCTCAGGATCTGGTGAAATATCTGGAAATCTTTCATCAGGGCCCAGGGGGAAGAAAATTCCAGAGTCAAGCAGGAAACAGATTGCATCATTCTTATGCAACCTATGATACTCAACCATATATGACCTACATAATTGAGTCTGGTGATGCTGTAGGCGGCATGCTGGAATGGATAGTGGTTTACGGGGGTTTTACTTGAAAAAGTATATAGAGGGAATATCGTTAGCTTTCACTTTTTTCACAGTAAAAGTGATGGATCAGCAAAGGCGCTGAATACCAGAGGTTAGGTGACGAGGGAAACACACACACACACACCCGCGCACACACTGTATCTGAGCAGGGCAATGGTTTGTGCATGTAAATCACACCCTTAATGGCCTGTGGAACCGACTGTGGTGCGGCGACTCTCAGTCTCAACTCTATGAATAGCAAAGCAGATCCAGCTGGAACTGCCAGTCATCAACATAAATAACAGATTAACACTTTTCTTTTACAGATTAAACATTATCTTCCCCGGGACGCTAAATGAATCGCCACAATTCAGACAGCACTCACTTAGGATGAGACCTGAGTGGAGCAAAGTGGCTGCAGCAGTCATGTGCGCCTTTGAAAGCTCATAAAGGTACAATTGCTAAGCCAATAAACATCCCTGGATTATCTTTCTTCCATATGGCTTGCAGTTATACCTCTGATCGCTGTTGCTTTGCAGAACAAATTGAATCACAAAGCTGGAGGCTTGCAGGTAATATAGTTCTAAAATGCTACATGAGAGTTACATGAGATGTTTGCATTACCTGAATGTAATGGTGAGTCTGCTTGAGACTCTGGAGATAGCCTGTGAAGGCAATTTAAGCTACCCATAGCAGCTTCAATGCCCGCTGTCTGGTTTTAGAGTTAAACCTAGAAAAACAAATCTTATGGTGTTATGTGAAAGAGTCTCACAGATGTGTACCATTGGGTCAGCCAGCTTAATAATGTGCTACCTTTGGTGTTACAAATGGCAGAAAATAAATTGTTTCTTGACCTTTGAAGTAAAACTGGTTTCTATGAGGCAGTGTGCAAGCAAAGCCAACGGTGGCTGATGGCACACAGATCAGTATTACTCACCAGAGCAGACCTCCACAGCTGAGGGAGCAATTCGGCCCCAGCGCTGTCTGTCAGCCCTGTGATATACGCTCGAAGAGAGAGGTTGCGGGGATGGGAAGGGAGGTAGGATTTGATGGGTACATGCTGCTTAAACAACGAATGGCCGCTGGGCTTGTGTGTGTGCATGCAAGAGACTGTTCACAGAGAGCAAGAGCAAAAAGCGTGTAGCCTTTGAGGGATTGACTTTTATTTGTGGCACGATGTCACATTTCCAAGCGTCACACCGGCAGTTCTTTGTGTGCGCCCGGGGTTTTCGAGCCCACATTTCTCTAAAATGCAAATGGACCTTTCCGTTTTTTTTTTTGTCCAATAAAGAGAGGAATCAAGATAGAGTAGAGGCATTGTTTGTTTGTCATCACACAATGACATTTCTGCTCATCTCTTGGCCTGCAGCGAGGTAGCAATTTAAATGTTATCATGAAACGGGTAGCACTGGCAGGATACAAAAGTAGACATGGCATCTCTTAGACAGAAAGACCCATTCCTCCCCGTGGCCTTTATATACTATTCCTTTTGTCCATCAAGCAGGAGTTACTACCACTGTTAATAGAGATTGAAAAAGGCGTCCGGGAAAATTGTTTGAGCAATCATAATAAAACTAACAGGATGGCGATGGAAAAAAAAATCTTTCGACTCCTCTGTTAGCTCTTATACTGATGAATTCCACAGGGAAAAATGGCTTTTGTGCCTCTGGTGATTATTAATACGCCAATGACCATACATCAAGAAAAAAAAAAAACAATATTACGTTTAAAGAAATCTACTTTTTACAGCCACAGGAACAAAACATTTCTGATTCTGAAGTTTTGATTCTAACTGATAATACTACTGATAATACTGATGATACATACGCTAGCATTAGCTAATGCCGCTTCCAACTTGCCCGTAACTCATTTGTTTCTGAATTCATGTACTGTTTTGTCTACAGCAACATACACCTACACAACATAACTGAAAATGCCTGATTCAGAGGGATGGAACTGACTCAGCAACTCCTGCAAACTCCAGCAGAGTGAAGAAGGTGACGAGATGAGAAACTAAGATCTGATGGGGGCAGCCAGGGGCTTTCTCCACTGCAAGAAAATGTTCGTGATTTTAATATGCAAATGAAGCCTTTTGGAGCATTTTGAGATTTAAATGAGAGAATGTAACATCTTGTTTTGATGAGAAGTTTTACTGCATTTTGATTCTTTTACTCACAATGTCTAACAATGCGCAAGATGGGCCTGAGGAAAAGTTGGCACACTGGCGGACAAACAAACACGCATACACGGAGGAGAGAGTGCAGAGGCCCAGAGGCAGAGGCAGAAGAGGAAGAGATCAAGGAGAGGTGAGAGAGAAATGACAAGAGAAGACACACAGAGGGACAGAGAGAGAGACAGAGAGGCACAGAGGAGTGAGAGAGGGGAAGAAGAGGGAGAACACATTGTGCTTTTCTTTCTTTTTAAGTCTCTTTGTCTGTACAAGTGTTTCACATGCATGTTTGAAAGTAATAATGGTGTATAAATACTCTGTTGGGAGTAAAAGCCCTGTTAAGGGCTTGAGTTACTAAAGTAAAAGTACAAAAGTATTGCCATCAAAATATAGTACCAAAAATTAAATGTACTCATTATGCAGAATGGCCCATTACAGACTAACATAGACTATATTATTGGATAATAATTATTCATGCATTCATGTTGCAACTCATAAATCTACAGCTAATTATGTTTATTTATATATATTTGATACATGACTTTACGTAACTGCGGAGTAGCTTGTGAAATTCCCCCTCGGGATCAAAAATCCTGATTGATATGATAATATAATTTATGTACTGATCTACCCCAAAATGACTTATTGTGCCCCCTCACCCACTGGCAAGCCAAGCATTTGGCACCAAACTTACGCATTTCATTAATATATGTGTATATCATGTTAAGAGTGAAAACCTTTTCGCTAAATGAAATGACATGGAATAAAAAACAATGATAAGAAAAGAAAAACAATCCAGCTTGTTGGTCATATTTGCATACTGTCACATTTGGGGAAGCATGCGCATTGGTCTGCTGCTTGACCTTTGACCTGCTGGTTTGATTTGTAGTCATTGCATCAAGATAATTGTGTCAGTGAGCAGCTCAGACAGCACTAATATGTTTCAGTGAGAGCAAACAATTATCAGACTGAAGAGAGAAAATGGATGGAAGAAAGGCCTGGCTGGTTGAGTGTCAGGGCACCAACACGCTGCACCAACACTGCAACTCTTCTAAAGGTGAACCATGCATTAACTCACTTTGTGATGTCAGCCTTGGCTTTACAGATTATCATGCAAAATGTTGAATGAATTTTGGGTCTGTCTGAATTTGTGTGTGTGTGTGAGACTTTGCAGCATGTTTTGGAATTGGAGCTGGATTGGTGGTGTGTTGGCTGTTGACGGCAAACTCATATTATCGTGCACGTCATAGACGGCAGATTGTGCCCTCCCCGCGGTTACCCTAATGACCCCAATTAGCTCTGATGCCGATTCTGCTCTGGATCTACACAATTACGTGAACGACCTGGTTGACACTAAAGCGATTGTCAGGTATGATTATGATTGTCTTTGAATTGCAGTGTATCGTATCATTATGAATTTATGTGTATCATTTTTTGTATCAGCTGGTTAAGTGTGTATCTGTATATAAGTTGAATCGTCTGAGAAGACCAGACGCACATCTCTTCTGACCGCTGATTAAACAGGCGAGAATCAGGAGCATTATAAAGCTCACAGGGATGAATAATTTGGTTATACTGGCAAGAATGACATAACCCTCTGATCTCAGATTAATGCTCAGTTCTGGGTTGATGACTTGCTTGTGAGTAAATGTTCATGATGGGTAAAAAACAAATAAATACGAGCAGAATGGCACAGCTGTTCCTTCGTATTAAAATGATCTACTGTAAGATGAACTGTGTGAAATTGTTGGATGCCGTTAAAATCAGTGACTTCCAAATTTAATTTCATTTGGGACATCAAAGCAGAATGGTGTTGAATTTAACTGATACATAAAAATCTGACTGTGGAATGGTTTTCACAGCCCAGTAAGGCTGTGTGAATTGTCTGGTTTTCTAATAAGGAATAATTCCATATGAAAGTCAGTGTGTCCTCACTCCCAGTGTGAGCAGTTTTCCTTTCGTTCTCTGGTGTCTTTCCATTTTCCAATGCTGTATGATGTCACACAGGTAAATATCTAACCATAACAACCTGCGCCACACACACACTCCTTCTGTGAGTCATAACTGAGTCATTTTAGATGTGTGTGACTTACACTTCCAAAGGAAATCATTATGGTTGTTAGAACTTGCTTGAAAAAGTTTTTCAGTTTTCTCATAAGTAATAAATGCATCAGCAAAGGTAGGAACAGACCTTTGCAGAGAAGCCAGTTACAAACTATGTTTTTTGCCATTCTATTTTGAGGACAATAAGCTTGATTCTCCCAAATAATCAGCATCATTATTATTGTATGAGAACCCTTCATCTTTGCAAGCCACAGAGCAGTTCAGCAACAAATGAATGTCTATCACTGTCATTCTGAACTGCTATTTTAAGGAACTTATGCTTTGCAGACATCTAAAGATGTTCTAATTAGCTTGCTCTTCTCATGTTTTCATCTGTAAATCTGGTGGTGAAAAATGTTCCTGTCTCTCTACTCAAATTGCAAAGTGATTTAAACTGTCTCAGATCTGTTCACCTGTATTAAAACGGCAATCCAGGCTCAAATTATCTTCTACACCCAGAGCTGTTGATAGGCATAGGAAGTGGCACTGCTGTAACCATACTAATTTCTGTGCTGCCATGCAGTCCAGATGGCCAATCAGAGACCCCATAATAAAACATTAACTTTAACAACGTCACTGCAAGCAGAAAAGAGCCACTGCACTACAACAGTTGGTACATTAACAGCCGTGAATCAAGTGAAGCAGTGTCGGTCTCTGAGTGGTCTTCAAACAGAACGTTGTTTTAATGGGATCCTCGGGGCCCTACGTATCAAGGCTGGGGGTCGTACAGGGAAACGCCTGTTTCTCTTGGAAATAATGAGGTCATTCGGTGTATAATGAGGCAACTGATGTGGGGAGGGAGGGGGGCAGCAAGACACATGGGATTTCAGGCTCTACTCAACATCAATTTGTCGAAACAGGTTTTGGATTGCAATTTCTTTCCCTGTGTTTTCTCCCCGCTGCTCCCTCCTTCCTCCTCCTACTGTCTTTAACACGCTGTAATTTTGTCGTGTCATCAGTACCAGCAGGGCGTGACAACCCGCTGCTTTTAATCATTCTCAATCAGGAGGGACTGTCTCTCTCTCTCCATCTCTTCCGCCGTCTCTCTCCCCCTTTTCTCTCTGCAGGAGACAGACAAAATGGAGAAGAATGAAACATGCGTGTAACCTTTTCAAGGACAGCAGTGAGGATGGGCTGTCCGGCTAGAAAGCACTTTAGGAAAAGAAAACCACTGGTGCGGTTAATACAGAAAAGAAGAAGAGAGGGAAAATAGATGAGGGGGCCTGAAAGCCGACTATGATGACTTCTATATATAGCCACTGCAGCGCGTGCTGAAGGCCTGCACCACTAAGACGCCATGCTCTTCCAGCTAAAGGGATTTCACACAGAATATGTGTGTGTTGAAGAGTGTGTGTGCACGCATGTATCTGCATGTGTGCATGTGTTTATTAGGACCAGAGATTACATTGAGCACTGCTGCCGACAAGAGGAGAGGAAAAGAGGAGGAGGAGGAGGAGGAGAGAGCTGACTAGCTCCAGGAGCTGTGGCGTCCTTAATTACAAAGCAAACAACCACGGGCCTTCTCCCGTACAGGATAAATGCTTATGTATTCCTCTGAAGGGCTATTATTACAAAACTTTTGTACTCAGCAATTTCTAATAATTAAATGTTACAAGGACCCATTTTTCTTACCATCATCATATGGATTTTTTTTTTGTATTATTCAGCAAACAAGGCATCTTTTATTCTTCCAGGACTGGTTTGTTAAAGGAAACTAGGTTGCAAATTATCCCTATAATAAATGTGAAGTATAACAAACACTGACTGTAGTGAAAGAGTAATGAGAGATTGTTATACTGCCACTAAAAAATTGCATGAATGAAGAAAGCGTTTAAGGAATAAACACTAAATGTTTGTTGCATGTATGGAGGTCCATATTCAGTGGAAGTCACATGTTTATTTCTTTAGCCAGAGAAGATAGATTAAAAACTAGATTTGATGTAACTAATGCAAATTCAAGTCCACATTTGAATGTTTTTCTCAGATGTTTTCTAATTTAATGTGCACTGTTTCACTCCGGCTGCTTCAGAATACGGCATAATATTAGACATCTTATTTCTTTCCTTTTCAAAATAAAACTTTCAACTGAGCAGAAACTCTCTGAGGATACACAGCGTCCGTCCTCTGTCAATCACCTACCCTGGTGAAAAGTAAGAGAACAGAGGCAGCACATGGTCTGCAGCAGTTTAACTAGGATTGTCTATTTTTTCTAAAAACAGAAATGCATGCCACCAGATTGCTTAGATATAACCACACAAGATTTCTACATATAGTACAGTGACTGTAAGTAAAGCAATAATCAACTAGGCTAACAGATAAAGCAAGATGCTTCTGTGAGATATAGCCTACAAAATGAGAAGGAATCAATTCCACACAGGTACAGCTTAAACCTGACAACCTCTCCACTACTCAAGGCTAAATTGGTATTTAGACATTTGCTGAATTGAAAAGACTTGTTTTAAAAGCAACTAAGAAAAAAACTAAGAAACTAAGAGGACATCTTTTTTGCAGTGATAAAGAAAATGCAGCAGTAATAACCCACTTTAGACACTTCCTGGTCTACACACAACTGTGAGTCTGTGCATGTGTGTGTCTGTTTGAGTGACTGAAATTCTTTCATGGAGGGTCAAACAATAATATACAGTTACTAAAGGCAGAATTTGACATCAGAGCTCTGAACCTCCACAGAATCCGCCGATGCACCTCAGAAACACCAAACATGGTGCTGAGGTCTCTGAGCTTTCAGCTTTTCAGGAAGAACTTACACAATGGGAAGACACGGCTGCTGTCATTTACAATGCATCCAATGCAGGACATGTTATATGCATATACATGCCAATGGACAGAAAATTTGGGGAGCTCAGGCTGGACAGCTCATACTTCCCTTGTCTCATTTTAATAAGAAAAACATCTCCCTAGGCTCCCATGGAGACTGTGAGTGGTGATGGAGGTAAATAAAAGACTCCTGATTGTGAAATAATGAGTGCGCCAGTTGCTGCTTGGCAGCCGGCTGCTGCTGTCAGCAGGTTTTGAATCACTGTGAAAAGCAGTGGAACGACGGAATAATGGGAGCTATTAAAATTGCTATAAAGATTACCAACATACCCACCTACCAAACACCTCACTTGATGAAAGGAGATTGGCAGATAGGAGAGACATCCACACGACATATTAGTTCATTATGGTCAGAGATGATATCACTGGAGCATTAACCAAGTTATATTCAGAGGTGAATGACAAGGAATGTGCAACAGTCTTAAAGTGAAGCGCTGGAACTTGCTCTCATATGATGAAATTGGGCACTATGAGAGAGAACTGGTGATGTGGAATCACTGCCTCAGTGTAAAACCATACATGGACACACAACACAGACACACTCAAAATCAATAGCATTCCCAAGTTGCCCTGAGGAGCTTACTTGGTTGCCATCAATGTAACTCATTTACATTTTAACAGTTGGGGCAGCATTTCCACCACAACCCACTGTATAATTCATGACTAGTCAGAGCTTCGGAAAACATCAACAGGAACATGATGCCATCACCAGAACCCAGAATGCTTCAATCTGAGCATTCCTCTGTCCTTCATTATGAGCTGATTAAATGCATGACAAATCAATGATACATATGTATCCAGAACATCACTGCTGGCCACAAAGAGCTGGGGGATTTGTAGCCTTGCCCAAGGGCACTTCAGCCACTCATCTGCTTACCAACACAAGGTCTCCAACCCAAAATCTTCAGTTAAGGTTAGTCTTGTGGCTCATTATGCCATCTAGAGGAGCACTGTTTAAATATGTATGTGTATTTGTTTGGAAGTGCATGAGATTGGAATTTGGACAATTTGGACATTTCTCACTGAGGCTGCAAAGGACGAGCCCTTATGTTGGCTCACAGCTCAGACATGAATGCAAACAACTTGTGCTTCTATATTTGCACACTGGCTAATGTTCATAAATGTGCGATTGGTTTGAGGGTGAGGAATGCACACATTCGTGTATTTCTGTCTGTACTTGCTTTTCTCGATGAAGATGAAAAGGTGATGTCACACATTTCCATTCACTAATCAGAGTTTAGCAATATTTGAGCCAAAATATGATGACAGTTGTGAGGTTGCTTATGCTGCCAATCAAATCTGATCAAACCACGCCTGCACTGTCCAGAGGCTCTTCGGATGGCAGTGTCGGCCCACCACTGTGCTTCTGACTGACAGATCTCAATAGCTATTGAATATGGTTATTGACAATATGAAATTGACATTTGGTATAGATATCCATAGTGCCCAAATGACGACGCCTATGGATGATCCAGTGAAATATCTCAACTTCTACTCAATGGATTATCACATCTGGGACAGATATTAATAGTTTCCAGATGATGTGTTCTAATACTCTAATGATCCCTGACTTTTTCTTCAATGCTGCCATGATCACACTTGTGGTTTTGAATGAAATGTATCAAAAACTACTGGATGCAATGATGATATGTGGTGCACATATTAACAGGATGAATTTTAATTCTTTTCATATTTAGAGCCAATTTGCTAATGTTAGCATGCTGATGACAGCATTTAGCTGAAGCATCTCTCAACTATTACCTCAGAATGTTGTTGTACTGTAAGTATTTATTTAAATGTTATCATAAATGTTTAATATTATAGAGAAATGCTAGAATCTTAAACCATCTTCAGGGGCTTTAAATTGCTGGACAAAATCTGTGTTCTGTGGTGTGTATGTTTTGTTTATTATTTGAAAAAGAAGAACGCTGATTTGATTATCAAGATTTATGTTGATGTTTTTAATTCTAAATGTCATTTTAATAATAGTAATGGGTAATATTTACCAGATATGAAGTATTGAGAGTTAAAATGAGGGATTTAGGGAATGTATCTAGTTGAAAAGTACTTAAAAATCGTGAAAGCATATGCATGTATTCTTGCATTTGAAAGTACAACCCACTGCTTACATCTAGAACATGCACTCATGTGTGTGCGTGTGTGTGCGTGTGTGTGTGTGTGCGAGAGAGAGAGGAGTTTGAGTGTCAGGTCTGTGCTGTCTGTGGAGTTCATAGGTGCCAGGCCAGAGTTGCTGAGAGCAGTTAATGAGAGAGTTGGCAGAGTTATTAGCTGATCGCTGTAAGTCAGTGATCTGTGTGAGAGAGGATTAGGTTCCACATGTCTTGCTCAACCTCACTGGAGCCAGGAGCGGAGTCTCAGAGAAGCTCATTAGATTTAAATATGTCTGTCTGGCACAAATACTAGACAAGATGGATGTAAACTGCTATCATGATGATGGTACAGCTCAGGGGGTCAAGCGTGAGTATGTCTGAGTGCAGTGTGCGTCTTTGTGTGTGCTGCTGTGCATGAAAATGAAAAATGGAGATGTATTTCGCCTCATCACTGCTTCACATTCAAATTTGATTATCTACCATAACAAGATGTTATTCTGTGAAAGAGATAAACATAAGGTGTCAGGAGAGTCATTCTGGCAAAACCCGCAGACAGTTTGTATTCATTAATTTTACTTGAAACAAAAAAACTTTCATTCATATCACATGGGTGTTAGACTGTCATTAAAATAAAACAACACATGCCAGGTGTAAATACGATGCCTCTGGATGCTTTCTGTGGTTGCGTTGACAGATTACTGATTGCAAAATCTAACTTTAGTCAAGTAATAATTCATGAAAAATGTCGTCGCATCTCATGGAGGACAAGGTTACAATGCCTTGAGGCGTTAAAATGTTCCTTGACATGACAGTAGACACTCATTTACGCATATTATTGGCATAAAACACAACAGCTTTTAAGAAAGCACAATGAACAAATCCCAACAGCAGCAGGATTGCATTAACACAGCACTGATAGTGGCTACAGTAATGGATTAAACAAGCTATACAGGAAATTGTGTAGCATAGTCATGGGAAGGTTCACCTTGTCCCTTTACTGAATAGGAGACCATGGCCTTGCAACTGCTGTGTTCACATTCTTTTATTCACTGTGACAGAGAAATGAGCACAGTGGGCAGAGGGTTTGCAGTGGAGCTCCATCCATCCATCCATCCATCCATCCATCCATCCATCCATCGATTGTCTTCCACTGATCCGGGATCTGGTTGCTGTAGCAGCAGGTTAAGCAGGGTATTCCAGAGGTCCTTCTTCCCTATAAAGTCTCCAGCTCCTCCTGGAGGATTCCATGGCGTTCCCAGACTAGATGAGCTGTATAATCCTTCCATTGAGTTTCAGGTCTACAACGGGGTCTCCTCCCAGTTGGACATATCCGGAAAACTTCCAAACGAAGGCACAAAAAGAGGCATCCTGATCAAATGCTACATCAGCTAGTTCCGTTTGACGCAATGGAGTGAGTTTGCCAAATGTATGTACTTTCTTCAATTTTCCTAATGTTGTCTGCATTATCAACCGTCTCCACCTGCATTATTAACTTAGCACCAGTTATTGAGTTTGGTGGCCTAAAATACAACATTTTTAAATGGACAGCAGTTTTATTTCCTGGGGTCAGAGGTCAAGGTAGACTGCTTTTCTTGTTTAGGATTGCTGGCTGTTCTCTCTCAATGAGGCTTGCTCCTAACAAAGACTGTGTACAAAGCTAAAGTGCACACTGAGATGGACATGTCCTGCAGTGAGCAGTTATTATATAAAATCATGGCCTTCTGCTTGGCATTATGTAACACAGCTGTGAATCAGGGAGATGATGACAAACACGCAATGCTGGGACAGTGTTACTCGTATAAGCCTCCCCTCTCTGCAACTCTTTGTATGTGTTTCTCACTTGCTCACTTCTCTCTCCCCCACACAATGTTTCTTTTTCTAATCATTTCTTCTCTTTCTGCCATGGCTCCCGTATCACTTCCCCTGCCCTTCACCCTCTTTATTCCCCTTTTCACGCAGTGTCCATCTATGTTGTTTCAGTGTAACCTTCCAAATTTCAGTTCATTTGAACAGGTATAATTATTGCCCACTGACTCGTTTTGTACAACAAGACTTAAAATAACCCGGACGGCAATCAACCCTAAATTTTGAGCCCCTAAATGAACTGATTCTTCAGTCCTATCATTTTGTCTTCTGTACGGTCACAGTCATAGTCAAACGGGCGCCATGGGTGCTTTCCAAGTGTCTAAGAAAAATGAAGAATACCCGTAATTTGATTTCATTTATGTTTGCTGCAAGCACAATGAACAGCTTCATTGAACAATCTGTCACTGGCTAGCAGCAGAGGCTTTGTGAACTCATGCATTATGATGTCTGAGTGCAGAAATTGTTATTTATTTACCTACTTATCAACCCAACTTTCTCCTCTGCTGTACTCGGCACGACTGCAGCCCCAGACATACAGATAATGACGGAAACACACACACACATAGATACATACATACACGTGTGTGTGTGTGTGTGTGTGTGTGTGTGTGTGTGTGTGTGTGTGTGTATATATAAATATATATATATATATATATATATATATATATATATATATATATGACCAATGTAAAAACACAGAAACACAGTGCCAGCTACCACATTCGTTGGCTGTCCTTTTACACTGTGTACCATGTGTGAAGTGTCTTTTATTCCCCCTCTGCCATGCCATGGCTCTCCTCACCGCCAACCCCATCCAAGTGAGCCAATCAAAACAGCGCAAGATAATGAATTACATAATGACAAATTCTGCATAATCGTCTCCCCGTCTGCCTCTGTGCCCATGGCTACAGTGACAATTAGAGAAGAGACAGAAAGATGGGAGAAGATGGGAGAAGGAACACTTGAGCGACGGGTACAGAAGAGAATGCGCGAGAGTAGAAAAGGAACAAACAGGAAAAGTGAGAGAAAATAAGAAAATGAGACATTTGACATTTAAAATGTCTTTATTGTGTCATTTAAAGTTCATCTGGCAGAGCGTCGCTACTAAAAATATAGTCCACACAGCCATGCACACCAGCCCATTAAACAATCTGGTATCACTGCATTTTTATTCATACATAAAGCCAGAAGAACCTGTTGTTTTTACCAAGGTTTCGAACAAAATCAAAAGGTCAAACAGTGCCTTCATGCTCAGCATTGTATACAGGGCTGACAGCCAGTTTTGCTTGAGCAAGGAGGAAAATTGTTCCCTCTAGAGCCAGGAAAAGAAAACACAAAACACAGTGATTAAACTAAAACCACAGCCTGCCTTGTAAAGTGCACAGTAAGGGGGGGGTGTTAGTAACTGTGTTACTGTGTAATCGCTCATTAGAAAAAACACAGAATGCCAGGTAGGTCAAAATGGATGGTTTGGTGGAGCTTGTGGTTGAAATGTGATTCAGTAACACCAGTGTAGATGCCAGCTTCCATCCCAAGTCCTCACATCTTTTGTGGGTGTAGTGGACTTTATATAAGACATTTCATATGGCAGACGAGTCCCTTGGAAGTTGGAGGTGAATCCGCCACTTAATATCAGTCTTTGCTGGCTGTGTTAACACCGACTGACTTGACACAGAGGTCATACACAGACTTCCTCCCAATTTTGGATATATTGTGTGGCTCAACTCCTTGGGGAGAAAAAGAAATGCTGTCTCCCACTCTCTAAATGTCTATTGTCTTTGGAGACACTGGGGTCAGGTAATGCCACTTCCAATATCTTTTCAGTGCTGTACAGTTGAGTGGAGAGGTCTTACACTGAAGACCCAATGGCAGCAAACAAAGGCCTTCCAATGGACACTCTAGCAGTCAGTGCTCACAAGCTAGCATATAGCTTTCTAGTTAGCAAATACTGTGTAAATAAGCAGCCTAAAGCATTCTCCAACAGTTTATGTGACTTAATGCCAAGCAGCGCTTTGCTTTTGTTTATACCTTTACCTGTTTGTACCCTAATCTTAGTGGCAAGGGACATACAAATACTAGAAACTGCAATAATAAGTTAAAAAAGTCAACTTTTGACCCCTGCACGTCACTGCTTAGTCCCACATCACCACAAATTCCATACTGCCTTGTGAAGCAATTCCTGTATGAGGATGAACAGAGGCAAACATCGTGTTGTCTTATGCTGCTTCTTCACCATTACTGGCCTCAGGTACAAACTGTCAAAATTTCCCATCATTCCACCAACAAAATCGTGTCATGTCTTTTTCTTACTGAACCAGAAAGTGATGTAATTTAGATTGAACCCTTCTTCACATATGCCAAAGTCTTGCTTTTAATTCCCTTGAAGTGGCCACTTAAAGGGACTGAAAGGCTGGAAACATCGAGATTCTTTCAGGCCAACATGTTAGTCATGCGGGGATCTTGAAAAAGAAAAGTGGTGCGGACATTTTCCAGGGGAAACCGTCTATTTCAAAGAGAGTTAATGATGACTATCTTCTGGAGAAAAGGGCCACGGGGATATGTTGCTGTTTGCCAAAGTGAATGCTGCCAGGGTTTCAGTGCTAAAATTCTGCTCAGTGTCAGCCCCAGCTGTGGCTGTATCCAGGACCAGTGGAGGAGGCATCAAACCCACTAAATGTTTAGACAAAGGCCTGTGTAAAGATACTTGGAATTACTGGCCTTTGGGTTTGGGTTTATTCCCTGATGTGTTCACTGCATTAATGATTAGAAAGCAAGGGTTAGTGCATAAGTATGTGCTTCCGGATGTCATGCCTTACTTTTCACTTTTCACACCAACAGCTCAAGTTCAACACATAGCACAGAGCAAGGGCATTATTTCTAACACAGAGTGCATCTGCATGAGTTATAGTGGCATGCACTTAGTTGATTTTCCACCAATTTGTGCAACAAAAGTTCGACTAATTTGTAAATTGAAGCAAAACGGGCTGAACTCCGTACCGCATGCCCAACAGGATTCTAAGTTAGAACAATGACAATTTTATTGTCAAGGATAATGTTGGAAAAGTCCACTTTCAAGCAACTCTGAAGTCACAGAGTTATGTAAGTCTACTCTCCAGTCCATTAAAACACAGACTCTTTTATTAAATGAAATTTAATGTTGTGATATTTACAACGCAGTCCATAGAATCCTGAGTTAGGTGCGTTGCAGAAAGATGGGTTGCTTTTCATTTTGTGTGCTCCCTCTCACAAACAGTTCACTCTTGCATGTTTGGTCTGAAATATGTCCAGACAGAAAACAGCGCTGTGAAAAACCACATAAGAGATAGCTTTGGTGTTGTTTCAAGTACCAGTGAGACGACAAAATGTGATCCAAGGCCAGTTTGAGTAATGAAGCCAAGAGTTGGACACTGGACAGCAGCATATATACTAAGAGACTGAATTTTATAACTGCAATGTCATTATATCAGCAAATACTTTAAGTTTCATTAAGCCAGATAAACTTTGGAAATGCATTATTTCGAACAGGCGAGGAATGTGTGCTTGCAGATATCTGATTTGCTACTCTGTTGGCCTTGATACATGACGCTGCAAAAGAACTTTTTTTTCAGGGCAACTCTGCATTGTCATTGCCACCCCCAGTCTGCAAAAGCAGCCGCCTCAACTTGAACTTCATGGACTGTGGAACAAATGCATTGCCTTCTGCTCATCTGCATGGTTGGCCATACCGCAAAGGACAAATGAATGGCACTCTACTACTCAGCAGTGTGATTATTGATTGACAATACTCTCAATGAAGCATGTGATGTAATCGGTAAGATAAAAACAGGCAAGTTGAAGCTTTTAACATAATTTTATGGATAACTGTTTGATATCCTGTGTTTTGTCTGAATAGACCATATTAATCATATAATGAAATACATTTGCACATCTGACTGTACTGCCTGACTGAAGCTGTGTTCCATGACGTGATCTTGAGTGGTAATAAAAACATTAAAAAAAGACGGAAATGAAAACAGGATAGAGTGAGAGAAAGAGGGAGATGAAGTATGAACCTGAGGAATGAAAGCATCATCAGGAGGGAAAAGGGGTGTGAGATAAAGGAGAAGCACGGAAATGAAAAGTGTGCAGCGAAAGTAACAGGGAGATGGAGTGTGAATGTAAAAGAGGAAAGCATCATTGGGAGGTGCAGCCTGGGAAAAAAAGTGAAGGATGTGTAAAGACAGAGACTGAAAAGAAGAGGAAGGGAGATGGCACACAAGGAGGACTGCATTAACAGCTTCAGTCCACAGTCAGTGAAGTGTGGACGGGTTCAATAAAAGCTGCGTACTGTAGATGCCAGCAGAGACTTGGGCTGGACAAGAAAACTTGACATTGACTAAGTGACATCAGACCTTAAGCTTGTGTAAAGGTGTCTGCGATATTGCTTCGGCTTGACTGCCTCTGACGGCGAATGCAAGAGAATAGATTCAGAATAGCAATTAGCTGCTTGATGTACAGTTTTATGTGGTGTGAAATTGGGTTTTTCAGGTGTTATTTCTCCCTGCATTCACCATAATTTACTCAAGGACTGTCACATAGTGCAAACCAGCTGCCACTCACAAAACTAAGAAAATTCAGTGGGGGCTGGCATAATATATTTGAGTATATATATGTGTGTGTGTGTGTGTGTGTGTGTGTGTGTGTGTGTGTGTGTGTGTTTGTATATATATATATTTTTTTTGTTCCTGCTTACAGTGACTCTGCTGGTTAGTCAGGCATGTATGACACAGAGCAAAAATGCCATCCAATTTCCTTTTTGGATGGGAAAAGGCACCTCACTATCAAACATCTCTCTGAGCCTGTCAAAACAGATTGCTTTGACACACTGGTTTGACACAAGCAAGGGCATCCTCCACTCCTCAGAGAGGTTTGGTAGAAGATACAGAGATGTAGAGACAGACAGCGCTCATAAAACCTCCATTCACTGACAAACCCGATATCCCATAGGAGAAGATGCTGACAAATTGACATATAACTGTACTGTATCTGTCGGTATTTCTCAGTTTCTGATGCAATAACCCTCATACAGTACACACTGCCAGACAGCAGAGATAAAACTCTGTTTCTGACACCCATGGCCTTTTGTGATGAGTATAAGTCAGTTCAACAAATTAGGCTCACACGTGCGCCCACATGTACACACACACACACACAGGGACACATCCTCATACACCTCATTCTGCTTATGTCATCAAATGTGGTGTTAAATTTGCGCTCGGAGCAAGAATACTCTCTACCTGTCACCATGGCAGCTGCATGGGGTGATTGCAATCACACAATCAGCGGAGGCTCATGGGAAATAAGCTTGAAACAATGAGCTCTCCTGAGAAACAGAAAACAGCAGACAGGGGAACAGAGACCATGAGAGGGAGGGAAGAAGGAAGACAGAGTGAGAGAGAGAAGAGCTGAGCAAAGTCAGTGAATCAGAGTAACCGTTCGTCTGCAGTGATGTGAATAAAATATCTGCACGTTTGCCATGCGTCCGAATTTGAATGCCACTCCTCCTGGCAGGGAGTAAATGAATGTATACACTTTTAATGATGTATTTCATGATGCAGCTGTGTAATGCAAACCCCAATGAGCAGACAGCAGTGCAATGCAACTAAGTGCATTCAGTCAAGTTGCAACAGTTTGTCTATTCATGCTGAACCGTCTCCTGGACGCATCCTCATGCAGACTATAGAGTATGTAGATTAACACACGTAATGCATAAACCAAAGTTCACAAGCGCGAGTCCCACTTGGAAACTTTTAGCCGTTCACTGTTAGCAACATGTTGAAGTTAGCACAAGAAGCTGACTAGCGGTAGTCAGTCAGTGTAAGGTGAGCACAACTGCAACACTGGAGCTGGAAGACCCAGTATATTCAACTGAAAACAGTACAAAGACAATATGTCTAAAGTTTTACCTCATCAGCTTCATTGATTTTTGTCAAAATTTGATGCCAGCAGCACATTTTAACAACAAGTTGGGACAGGTGCAACAAAAGAAAAACAGAAGCCCGAGAAAAGCCGAGTGAAGGAGTTCAGACGTGTCTGTAATAACAGCAGCACAGAGAGGACTGGACAGCTTCAGACAACAGAGATTACTGCAAAAGAGTTGGAAAAATGACCTTAGAAGAGAGTGTTGGAGATATTAATGTGGAGTTACAATGATGTATTTAGCCATGCTGCCACGCTGGCAAAATTCCATGAGCTGTAGTTTTGTTTGTTTTTTTTTGTATTCTCACAAAGTAATCATTCTTAAACTTTGTTAAAATACCAAAGGTTTTAATTTGTAATACCTGTAGTAGATGTTAATTTGTCTACGAATATGGTAATTAAATGCCAGGAACATGCTTCATTTTCTCAGAGAGGCCAGTGAAAGAAATGCTGAATGAACTGCATTGAAATACAGAAGCTTTTGGAGCAGAGGCTGGTCAGCCATAGCGTTCCACATCAACATCTGCCGACATCAAGTCGCACAGCCAATGTAAACAACTGGCAAACTATTTCCTGTTAGCCAAAGGCTCCAAGCAATGCAATGTAGAGATGCTGAACACTTTTCCACTCTTTGTCCTCATATGTGCATATTCAATTTTGCAGATGAATGACACCTCGAATACTCAATAAAATTCATAGCATGTCGATGTGCCACTTCAGTGGGTTATTTACTACTCTGCCACCTCAAATCAAGGATTTCTGTACTAAAGGGGATATAACACACAGTTTGAAGTGATAAATATAGTAAAGTATACAGGTATATGTACCTTAAATATTAATATAGGTGGCCAAAGTCTAAATTTCATGAATATAAATATAGATATTTATGAAGATAAATATACAGTAAATTGCATTTTTTGGAAGACGCCTAGATATATACATTTAGAGAAAATTCGAAAATATTCCGTGTCTGTGGTATTGTTTTCCGTTTTTATTGAGCCTAGAAGTTGCAAAGTTCCAAAGAGAGATTTCTCCTCTGAACTTCTCAAATGGTTTAGTGCACATAGAGACCAAAAGAAGGAGGCTTAAATTGCCCAATATTTCACATAAAAGCAAAAGCAAAGATTCTAGAAAAGTCCAAAAAACAGAATAATATCTGTAGAGCAAAACTATGCATTTCTTCTTTCCCACCCCTTCTATCAACTCACAGCTCCTCATAATTATCTTGTGATACTCTGGAGGGTCGACAAAAAAGACCTAAACGAGAGTGGGAGTGAGTATTGGACTTTGCCAGGTGGACAGAGCACCAGCTGAATGATAATGTTGCTCCATAACTGCAGGATGTGTAATAAGTAAGTATTTGATGACAAGTTAGCCATAATATCAGTTATTGAAGCTTAACTTCTAATGGAGCAGCTTATTTCTACATTGTCGTGTTGTTATTTTTACCTGAGTAAAAAAAAAATAATAAAAACAGGAATGAAAATTAAGTGTCAGGCTGCTTGCTAATGAACATAAAAATGCCTTGCTAAAAAAAGACAAGCTCTGGAGTCGTATTCAGTCCGCGGTGCCCCTGGGTGTCTGTGGAGCCTGTTCTGCCAGCGGGGGGAAGAGCGGCGGCAGAGTTCCCTGTGGTGCAGAGCTTCGTCCTGGTGGCTTGGAGGCGCAGGCTATTGCTTGACCTGCCACTGGAGGATTGTGGCATAATAGGCTCTCTAAGTTATCAGGCAGAATTTTTTTTTTTTTTTGCAGACTGTAAAGGAAACAGAGAGGTTTTAAATTCAGTCCTGGAGGAGACAAACTCCCACCTGACCCAATCTTTTACAATTCCATGATGTAACACTCCTACTTATGCCCTAAGCTCATATTTCTCTTCTTCTTTGCTCCCTCTCTTATATCTCTCTCTCTATCCCACCCACTCTGTCTGCCTCTCATACATTAACTCTCCTTGGGAATAAACTGAATGAGTGAACCTGACTGTTTGAGTGAGTCTGCTCTCATTCCCCCTCCGTATCTCTCCACATTAGCCTCATTGCATTTCCTCTCCCTTCCTTCCCCTCTAGACGTAAAATTAGCCTTTACCCCTCGAGCTGCTGCGAAACATGACAACACGATTCACCCCTTCACCCGCCCGCGCCCATCTCGCTGTCATACTCTTCATTCCCATAAGCCCTGCGTGTCCCCGCCTCACCTTTCACAATCCTGCCCTCCACCTCTCCCATCTCTCAGCTGTGTCGCTCTCGCTGTCTCCAGCAGCTACCCCCAGCTGCACGAGAGAGCCATATTTAGCATGAGCTGTTGAAAATGAAAATGCTCTGTTGGAAGATGCCATCGCTGTGTGTTAGTGGGTGAAGTTTCACACTGGGGCCTGGGGTGTGCGTTCTCGCAACTACACAGCTCAAACCGACCAGATGCTCCACGGGGGATGAAAGAGCAAGCATAGCAGTTTCACAGCACTGCTATTACTTCACGCTTCACGAGAGGAAGATGAAGAGGGAGGAGGAAGGAGAGCTAGTAACACGTAGTGCCTTAAGAGAAGTGGAAGCTACAACAATGCTGTAGACTAGCAGGGCTCCTGTGCACAGACACAGCCAGCCAGCGTGCTTCTCTGTGGTCATACGTCTTTCCTTGTTAGCCACTCTGAGGAGTCCTGGACGTCTCTCAGTAATTTATCCCATAAAATTAAAGTGGTTCTGGTTTGATAGAAGTTGATCCTCTCTCTCACCCTGAGAGCAGTATAGGATCATGCCTCTTGGTGACTGACTGTGAGACAGGTTCTGTCAGCCACAGCGCAGTCAATAGAAGTGCAAACACAGTGGAAATATTATTGCCCTCAGCATGCTTTTCCTAGCCCTGCAGTATAGCCAGGTTATCATCATTCACCAAAAAAAAAGATAAAGATAATCTCCAGCACTGTGAATACTGGGGAGGAACATCGAGGCCAAAAAAACCCCCCAGCCAATTCCAGAGAGTTAATTAGGGTTCGGATGACTGGCTGCGGAGGGTGTGGATGAGCAATGTGCTGCTCACCGATAAAGACGATTGGCTCTATTTATTGTTGTTTCCTCAGCCTTTTTCCTGCCCAAAAAAACCCGTTCTCAGCCTCGGTCAGTTAATGATTGCTGATTGCCTGATTGTTTCATTAATCCGATTACTGGCCAAACTGTTATCTCGGTTTGGATACAGGACATTACAGGAAGAGATGTGTGTTATCTTGTTGAGGCAATGGTAATTGTACATGCATGCAACATAAACACATTTTAGAAAATCAAACTCAAAACAGTTCATTAGAATTCTAAAACAACAGTAATTCTTTGGGGACCCTGACAGGATGTTGAGCTTTGGAGTCTGGCAGTTATCCTCTCAGCCAATCAGAATCAAAGGCCAGAAACTGACTCAGTGGTATGTACTAGGCACTGTTACTGACAACAAACCAAACTTTGATGCTAGCGCTGACTCTCGAGCAGCCACAGACTGTTGCCAACAAAGATTAAATGTTTTTAATTTAGACATCTAAAGTTCAGTGTTTTGTTGATTCATCCACCTCGACCTCCTCCTCTGTCGTTCTATAACGTCACCTGACTTCCTCTTGTGCTGCTATCATTATTCCTGCAGCTGTCATGCCCTTTAATTAGCAAATTTCACATTTTTGCTTCTACGTCTTTGGATTTGTTATGTATTAAAAGTATGGGTCTTCTGCTTTACTTTAAAGTTGTTTTTATTTATTAAAAGTATATAGCTTCTGCTTTATTTTTAAAGTAGCTTTTATTTATTAAAAACTATATTTCTTCTGCTTTATTTTTGATTTTTTTTTTTTCTTTAATTTTGCACAAAGGGGCAAAAAAGTCAAACTGAAGTAAACTGAACTGAGGAGGCCTGGCTCTGGGCTGCATTCACCCTCCACACTGAACTTCCAGAACGCCAATGACCATCCGCTCAAAGTCTTTGTCACCACCTCTCTCATATCTGCACAACATGTTTAAAAAGAAAAATGTCTCAACTATAAAATGGCAGTCAGTCACATAGGAAGTCAAAAGAAAGGTTAGAAACAAGAGAAGGTGTCGTGATCTGCAATTTTTGAAGAAAAATTGCTTCTGTTTTTAAAAAGCACTAAATACCACCCAGAAGAAACTAAATGTAAAGCCCAGTCAACTCCCCCTCACATCAAGCTTGTTCTTGACATTTAAATCCTCCTGTGGCTGAGCGGGGGGTCTGCAGGTCTTTGTCATTGCAAGTGATGTTTCTATCGACTCTCCATTCATACTGCAGGGAGCCATCTCACTGGAGCTCCAATCAATGGACGCTAATGCCTCTATTATAATCCATGCTCTCAAATTAAGGTTGCATTGATCAATAGGCCTTGGGTTGGTACAGTGTGGGGACCGCACGAGGGACTGCAGGGAAATTTCCGTTTAAAACAAACAGAAACTCAAACAGGCAGCAAGAGAGGGTGATGTGACGGTAACATGGGAACCAAGCGTGTGTGTGTTGGTTTTTTCAAACGCAGGCTTTAATTTGTGGCCTTTCCCCAAGGTTTTTATGTATGCATTGTTGCAATCGGTTTAGAGAGGGTGAGAAAATGCATCATGCGTGTCGATCAAAGGTGTGCTGGATTTTAAATACCGCTGAGCTTTGGGGCGCTCTGTGAAGAAATTGCTGCAGGTGTTTTTCAAACAAAACAGAATTGTATCAGTAAGCCTCTTTGAGCGTTGACATGCATCTAGTTTTTTTGTGTGTGTGTGTGTGTTTTGATGGAGAAATGTGAAACATGGATTTGGATCAGGTACCAAAGATCAACGCTGCTGCTCTGACCTGTGGAGGTGCACTTTGCTCTGTGTCTCTGCCCTTTAGCAACAATGAAATGTGATCGCTGAAGTCATCATTATATTTAATTACCAGTACAATTGCACAGGAACAAAATCTAATTTGCAAAATAAGAGCAGTTTTGTGTTTTCCATCTGTTTTGTGTCTACCATTTCTTTTCAAATGGAGACATCCATCAGTTTACATGGTTGATACTGTACATACACTGTATGGCTTATCAATTAATTGATCATTTATGTCAAAAGAAAAAAGAGCATGAGATAGCTGTTACCATGGAAATATAAAGCAATGAACATGAGCTAATATTGTTTTCAGCCACCTAACTACAGTCTCATTTGTTTAACAGAGCAATAATTTCCATGTGTTGATATTCATCATTAGAACTCGGCTCTGATTAGATAAATACATGATCCTGTTCTTGTTCCTTACCGTGCTCTGTCAGCCAGTCTTGCTCTGCAGCTGCTTCCTGTCTCCCTCTCCTCACTGCTCCCTCTCTCTTTCACCTGGAGGCCTGTTATTTATACAGCCACTCCGCTTCCTCTCCATTTCCAAGGCTGACTAGGGCCAACACACCTAGAAAATGAGAGCAAAACATGATGGAGTAGTTATAAATGCACAGTGTCAGAGGCAGATGGCAGGAATACATCTGTGAACATTTCACTTGCAGAATAGACTTGCTGAATATAGAAGTCACTGTATCTAATAACATAGCGTGACGTCCATATCATTTGATACTGTATAATAAAACAGTACATCATACAATACATTTGCATATCTTTTGACATAATGTGATGCAATAAAGTATAATATATTGCGAAATACAATACTAAGCTGTCTAACACATTGGAAGTACAGAAATGAATAGTATCTTAGTCAAGCAATCTTGACTAACTTTTTTTGACTAGGTACATTTTTTCAGAGGGCGTTCTACATGTTTCTGTGGGATAGCTCGTGAGCATTGTGGAGCATTTAGCAGCTAAAGAGCCACATATTTTTTTCAGTAGTTGGTGGGGACCAAAAACAGAGCTAAAAGCGTAAATATTGAGCTTACATTTCTCAGGCAGCCAGAAACACATCTTCAAATGAGTGATAAATTTGCTCACCATGTACCAGCTATGACATGCAGCTACACTGGCTGACTCCACCCAAAATTACAGGAATTCTCTTTAGACAGCCCTTATACATGTATTACTACCATTATCTCACAATCAAGACACTTGGTCCTACCCTAAATTACATCTTCCTCTGAGGCTTACTAGCTGCTCCTTTCCACTTCTGTCTTGTCCTTCTTCTCCCTTCCTCCCGCTATCTTTCTCTCACACTCTGCCTTTTCTGTGGTGACATTAATTACAATGAGGAGCCAGTGATGGCACTCATTGCTTCAGCATTACAGCGGGTGTATTCAGCAAATGCACAGCCTGATGAAGTGTCCACATCACACTGCACCGTGATTTATCACTTATTTCTGCCACGGTGCTGAGACCAATGAGTCTCATTCTATACCATTTACTGCCATAATGTGTCTTGGACGCAGAGAGGTGACTGTGCTATTTCTATTGAGGCAGGCTCAGGGTGTGTGTGTGGAATGATCTCAAACGCCGTAAGGATTGGAGCCCAAAGAAAACGTATATATGGTGACCCTTTGAATGGTACATTACACAAAAAAATTATAGTATGGTTATATGATGCACATTCTGTACATGAGTGGGCTTTTTCACATCTAAAGACACATATCTTTCATGTGTATGTGCCACTGGGCACCAAGCATGTGTATACAGTTGAGCTGAGTTGAGTTGATCTTTCTTTGTCATGTATAAGTTCATGGCAAATGCTTTTTTCATATTGCAAGCCAACGTACACACTGACTTGAGCATTTTCATTCAGAGCTTAATGCCAGTGAGTCCCTCCATACAGTGCCAAGGACAAAATTTCGTCTGTGTGTGATGTCACATGGATGGTAAATCACAGAGGGAGAAGCCATGTGAATGCATGCCCTTATAAGTGAGCAAAAAATCTGTAAAAAGCTATAATGGATATCGCAGTCACGGTTTTTCGAGAGGTGTTGAGGACAAAGACGGTGGAGGAAAACAGAAAGAAAAACAAGACAGGTGAAATCTAATGAGAGACCTGACAGACGCACAACAGAAGGAGAATGAGACAAAGGCGGAAGACAAACGAAGCTGAAGGGATGGAGATGCATGACACAGAGTGACAATCAAACAAAAACATAATAAGAGGAGGAAAGAGTAGCATAAAAGAAGTGTGTGCTTTATCAGTTTAAATTAGTCTGAACTCAAAGATGGCAGGAGAGTCTCTAATCCTTTCTCCCTCAGGCCTTGAATCACCTGCCATCCACAAAGTCACCGTCCATCCCACAGGAAAACACTCATTACAGGCTGCCATTACGTTTGACTGCATCTCTCTCCATAACCTTGAAACACTGTTCACTCAGCCAAAAACACTTCAATCCAGCGGGAGAGCAGGGTCAATTGAGTCAATGTCGAGTGACTCCTTACTCCCAAAAGCACCACAATTGACATGTTTGATTTTTTTGGTTGGAGAATGTTACAAGGACAAGTAAGTGTAGGTATATCACATGGGAACACAAAGTGGTGGGTGTAACTATGTGCATTGATCTCAGGAGAGCCAGCTGAAGGAATCAAACCTCTAATGAAAATGGTGCCTGGCAAAAGATCTGACAGAGTCAATGTCCTTGAAGACTTTCATGAAAACGCCCTTATGATTGGTACATGTGTTGTGTTACGTTTTGTCAACTGCTAGCCAAAAGACACGAGAATCCAAGGTACATTTCCTATTGTCTAATCTCCTCAGTGTGTAGATGTGCAGAAATGAGGAAGACTTCATCCTTTCTGAGTTTATTGCCGGTGCGATTTTGATGCAGGATTGGAGATCAGTTGGGACATAAAACCTAGACATTTTCAAGGCATCGTTGCAGCATTTTTTTTCTCCTCTCATAAACAATTTCAAACTCAAAACAGCCTAGTCTTTAAATAATTGAAAGAACACCTCTCGGCTACAGCCAGTTAAAAATATGTGTACTCATTTGAAATGCATCACACATTACTCAAATTTTTATCTGATATAGTAAATTATGTTACTGAATTGCACTGGATGTGACTTCCCACACCACTCTGCAGTGCTGACCCCTAATAATAAATCTAATCTGCATTTTTCTGCTAGTTTATTTGTAATGGGAAGTATAGTAAAAAATACAGCAGGGAGCGACTGATGGCTGGGGAGACAGATCACAGAGGAGGGGAGCTGTAGCTAATTTCATGCCTTGTATTTTTCTGTCATGCATGGCTAATTCACGGTTTAGACCAGTACGATGAAACGTGCACTCTGTGATCTTCCACAGTCCCCCCTCGCCTGGGCCTCAAGTGGTGGAGCCTGAACTATCTTTATGCAGGGAGGCCTTGCAAATCCATATTACAGTTTGCTTTCATACATTGCTAATTCAGAGAGAGCCCGATAAAACCAAGGGGGAGACAGTAGTGGCAGTTCCATTTGGGCTTGCCACCCTTGACTGCCTCTGAGATGTAAATGACTATCCACCCTCACTGTCCAATGTGCCTGGTCTTGCTCCATTTGTAATTTAATACCTTTGACAGAATGCGGTGGTTGGCTGAGAAAATATGTGGGGGAAAAACCTCTTTATCATGTTATAAAAATAAAAGACTCTTTTAAATGAATGGTTCAATATCTTGCCATAGTGTTGATTTTGTTCATGAAAACTACAACAAAATATATTTGTCAACGTCAACCTCTTTTGCCATTACTAAGATGAGGTGAAAAGGCGCACTATCACTATATCGAGAGAGAGAGAGAGAGAGAGAGAGAGAGAGAGAGAGAGAGAGAGAGAGAG
>JBBMOE010000007.1:2205558-2251755 GCA_037975065.1 Chaetodon trifasciatus
AGAGAGAGAGAGAGAGAGAGAGAGAGAGAGAGAGAGAGAGAGAGAGAGATGGAGAGAGAGTGTGTGTTTCAGTAAACCATACACTGGAACGTGTGTGCGCACATGTTTGAGGTAGATTTCAAGTTAATCTGAAGCAGCAGCAGGAGCTTCAGTCTGAAACTAATGAGCTAACAAGCTAAAAAGTCATACACCTTGCAATCATAAACAACAGCCCAGTATACACCTGAGCAGCTAACTTACTAACTGATGTAATTGGTGACATAAACATTTTGTGTTTATTTGTCTCATTACCATCAAAATGAATTTAATTTGGCATCAAAATCAACCTGGATGTGTCCCTTCAACTGATGCCATCAGACCACTAGACTTGACACTTTGTGCAAAGCTGCATTCTTAATCATTCAACTTTTCATCAGATTGACTAAAATGTTCAACATAATCTGATGACTAAAATGTCAACAGGTTTCACTGAGTAAAACTCCACTAAAATAGTTGACTAAAATGCTAAAAACTCATTTTCACACTTCAGTTTTTCGGAGGGATTAAGCAAACAAGATGAAACGTGTTAATTAGCATGGCGCATGTTCCTGTACTCACTGATAAAGTAATTACCTTATTTTACTAACTAATCAGGAACCAAAGTAATTAACAGCATTACCCATTACTTTTGTTACTCAGCCCATCTCTGTCAAGGGTTACTTTAAACGACTCTTTCATTTTGTGTTTAAACCTGTAGTGCAGGACTGTTTCAAATAAATGAATGTCCATTACATTCAGACCTTTGCCGTTCACGAAATGCTGATTCAGCCCATCACTGCCAGATAAATCCCTCTGTATTTCACAGAGTACCAGTGTTTTTATATCTGATGTCTCAAATTGTAATTCAAATTGTAAATCATTACACTACTTATTGAAAAAGGAAATTATACTACTGTAATGTGTTAATAGTCAGTGCATTGCTGCCTAACAGCTTTAGAGGTACTGGTACCTCTGTTTCCAGCCTTCATGCTAAGCTAATAATCTAATCAATGGCATCTTATTTACTGTATAGATATGAGAGTGGTATAAATCTTCTCATCTAACCACCAGCAAGAAAGTGAGGAAGTTAGATGCTGGAACGCATCATTTTTGACTTTCATTCCTCTGAATAATTAGTCAACATAAAGGATTTAGTCTAATGATATTCCCAAAGGCTTGAGCGGCATGTGCCAGCATTATATCATTAAATACCAGCTTTACACGGTGGAACAAACCCTGAATCTCGCAGCTGTGTCCCTTCTTCCTCAGGAGACGATGCCAGCTGATCTGCTACCAGGTATGTGTGGGGCACAGCTGCACATCCTACCTCCCGTCT
The DNA here is from genome assembly GCA_037975065.1 of Chaetodon trifasciatus. NCBI lineage: Eukaryota > Metazoa > Chordata > Actinopteri > Chaetodontiformes > Chaetodontidae > Chaetodon > Chaetodon trifasciatus. The sequence goes on from JBBMOE010000007.1 coordinate 2,206,913, forward strand.
CCTTTACCTGTCGAAAGCAGTTAGGGCGGAGTGGCCCCATCACACCACCCGCTACCGAAACATGTCGTCTGGTTGCTGTGGAGAATGCAGCTGTCCCTAGGTGAACCTTGCTGGCACTTATTCTGATAATGAGGTCCATTTCAGAACACTGCCTGCCTGTGGTGGGGTAGTTAGGGGTAGGCTTGAGGCAACATGGGTAGAGGGGGGTGAACGGAAGGAATGAAGATGGAAAGGAAGTGCGGAAAATTGGGGGGTGGACTGCCTCAGGGGACCTCCATGCATAAAGATGAAAGCACAGGGGCCATCGTTGCTCCAACAAATCAATCAGACAGTGGTTGGAGGGTGCAGCTGTCCTGGCAGTTCCCCAACTGTGACAGGAATACATGTGTGTCTGTGAACTGATTTGTGTGCAGCTACGTCCACTGACATACATAGAGGAAACATGCACTCTGCCACAAACACACACTCACACTGTACTAAATTCTGCCTGTCCAGTCTCATAGCAAATTAGTCCGAAATATAGTTCTGCGATTGCTTGGATTATTGTCACACCACTGACAGCAAATGCACTGTACCGTTCCAGGTGTTAAGTACAACAGCTACAAGTTCTCTTACTGCCATGAGAGACCCAAGTGCAGCATCACCAGTCCCTTTTTCTCAAACTGAACCGTGTTACCTTTGCTGAACATAAAACGGGGCAGAAAATGAGGCTGAACTGCGGAAGCTTTCAAATCCTTTGCTTCACTTCGAGGGCTCTGTCTCAAATCTAGAGCGATACGTATCTCCACTGCCGGAGACGCTGCTGCTGCTGCTCACTATCAGCACTCCTCATCGAGCGACAAGCTCTGGAGATTAGCCCTGTGTGCTGCTGCTCCCACTAGCGCCGCCTGTATCTCCCCTTCCCCTTCTCAAGGTCACATCAGCGCCGAGGCACTGAGCACCAGCGTCGTGTGCGCGGAAGGCATGAGTGCGGCATGAAATGAGGCCTATCAGAGAGCAACTTGTTTATTTGAACACAAGCAGCATGTTGAGTAATTGCGTGAAAAGGCTGACGATGTGTGCTGAGAGCATTTTAATTAGCTCTCGTTTGCCCTCTCAACAATGAGCTCTCTCCGAATGACAAAGCAATTTTGCGTCGATTAGGAAATGAATGACTGACTCAAAATTGGGAGGCCGAGGACAGGACTGCTGATGGGAGTCCACCTCCCTCCCAGCACCCTGAATGGGATGTGCACTGCGCAAGTTGGATAAAGTCCAAATCCAGAAGTGGGAATAGTATCTCAGACAGCCCTCCTGCTGATGTAAAGAGGCCCTGACTGTCCGCTGCTGGCTCCCTCTCTCTCACCCTCTGCTAATACTTCCTCTGACATTCACACAGAGCTGCACACAAGCACACTCGCAAAGGAAAAACATACAGTCGGCTACAAAGCTACAGCATCATCTCACCATTTCAATGTCTGTCTCTTTGTCATGCAAAACAGATGCAGTGTAGTCGAGCTCAGTCGTGGAAACACCTGCAGGCATCTTTGTTGTCACTTGTGAAAGTATATGTGCTTGGATTTGTGTGTGTGTGTGTGTGTGTGTGTGTGTGTGTGGGTGTGTGTGTGTGTGTGTGTGTGTATACAAGACTGACAAGCCAGCTTTGAGTGGTGCTGCCATCTAGTGGTGAGTATGTGAACTGAAAACCAGGCTGCATCTGATGTGCATGACATGGTTCATTCATCACATAATAACCCAATGGGTGAATAAACACAGAGCCATATCACGTACTCATCCTTTAATTTATGAAAAAGGGGAACATGCAATTAAACAACTATGCAATTAAGATTCCATTTCTGTGGAATATCTTTACACTAGCTCCAATTTGGCTAATAGATTGTTCAGTCTAGCTGTTACTGGATGAAAAAAAGTGTTTAACATATGATTCACAACCTTACCCAGCCAGCAAAGAGTATGTGATGTGTAAATGTGTTGATGCTGTTTGCATCACTGCATAAACTACATGGTCATAGACACTGAATCATCCGTTCTGCTGCAAACCTAATCATCCATTCCGATGACCTAATTATGTCCATAAGACAAATGTAGACATATTTTTCACAAAATAGCTCTGGGATCCAAATCAGAATGAGAAAATACTGGTACACAAAGATGAAGGGTGGCATTTTTACCTAACAGTGTGTCATGCAACATCAACACCCCGCAGCTCTCTTCTCCTCAGGGCTCCCATGGCTGCTCCCCTTCCTTTGGAGTAAAGGCAGCGCCTGCAGTTTATTTAGCCCTCATAAGCTGTGCAAGCCCTCTCCTGACCTTGATTGGCCCTGTCTTTCTCTGGACTCCATCCTGGTGCTGGCAAAGAGGAGCACTGAGCAGGAGTGACTGCGCTCTGGGAAAGCCAGATAGCACGGCCCCTGGCTTCAACGACAGTGGGTTAAGGTCAGTGGTAAAGGGTAAGGAGAATTTATCCGCCATTAGAACAGCATATAGTTTCTCTCAGTCTGCTCTTGCGTCTCTTAGCCTTTCTGATATGTCTTCTTTATATCCATCTTATTTTCTTTTCCCCTATTTTCTCCCTCTTTTTTGCCAAGAAGGTCTTTTTAAACTATATACACTCAATTAAAACCCAAACAGCAGTGTAACCATGAAATTTATAGACATTTTAGAAAGACAGTGATGCACTAATGACCAATCAGGGATAACTAGCCAGCACACACAGTAGCTCTCCATACCTGTCTCCTGGATTTACGAATGATGTTTTCCCCAATATACAGGAACACACATCCATGTAATTCAAACTGATTCCCTTCATCAAAGCAGCTGCAGAGGGGAGCAGCAATGGCATTCACTGTGTAACCATATTTGACAGGTAAGGATTGAATGGACTTCAACTAATCTAAGAGCATCTCCCTGCCATATATAATCTTTGGTGGCACATAGTAGTAAAGAAGCTTTGCGAGGTTGTTATATCAGGTGGAGGGCTGCAGCGGTGCCATGAATAAGCAAAGTGCCACTCCAGCATTGCCTCAGTTTGTCAAACGCGCTGTACCTCATGCAGTAAATGTCCTCTCGAGTATCTCAATTTGTGTGTGTGTGCTTTCATATTATGCATGCATGTGTGTGTGTGTGTGTGCCTGTGCATGTGCATGTGCATGTGCATTCACCAGACTGGGAACTGGCAGGCTGCTGACCCACTTTGGGTTGTTTTCATTTTTCATTCACTCCCCATGAGCAGCCACAAGGCTCTTGCTTTCTCTCTTTTTATTTTCCTCTCCTTCCCGTTCCCCTCCCAGTATTTACCTGGTAATAATTGTGACATGAATCATTTCCGACAGGGAGGAGCTCAGCTTTGAGAACAAAACTCCGCTACAAAAGCCAGGGAGAGGAAGAGAAACTTTGTTTTGATTCCCACAGCTCAAGAAACTGATGAGTTTACAAGAGCTCCCTGTGTCTCACTGTTTACCTTTTGAGTGATTTTAGTGGAAAACATCAGCATCTATGGTGGGCAGGGAACACAACATGCTGTATGCAGGGAAAAGACAGTAACATCATATTCTTTTTTTCTTCTTCAAATGTAGATTTGTGACACAAATATAGAGGTAACAGGGCAGCAATACTCTAGCAAAGCTGCACATACTTGAAATATAATGGGTTGCATTGTATTTTTTCAGTATATTAATGGTCACTCTGGAAGAAATGTGACTAATTGTATAGAATTGTAAATGATAAAACAAAATATCAACATACATATTACTCAGCCAGAGAGCTGAACTAACTGCATGTCTTAGCCATTTCCACCACCATCATTTAAAATGTCACTTGGATGTTATAATATGGTCCGCACCTGCAATGATGAAGGCCCACTGGCACTGTATGCTCAGCATGAGAGCCCTGAGTTGATGCGATATGGAGATCCTCTTGGATTTGCTCTCTCTGGACATGTTCTACGGCGCCTTTATCACTGATGCTACACAGTGATTTCATTGGTTGAAAGGAGCGTGAGTCTCTTGATGAGTCTCGTAATGGCTACCCATCATGTTCCAGCGGCCACAGTGAAGGCACAGTGTTCGGTTTTATCAACAGAGAGAAAACACGTCAAGGCTTAATCTGCAGCTCGCAAGTCTGGATAGATTTCAGCTTATCTATCAGAGGTCCAACGGGATCTTTGGGCTAGAAAGGGTGGAGGTACTTACTAGATGGCTGCATGGGCCAACAAGACATTTGAGCATGCTCATCCATGCTACAGCTGGTTGTCAATATCTAAGCCACGTTGAGATGTTTCTTGATTGTAGAGTGATTATGCACTGCATGTTTGTTTTTTGCTCATTTCGCTTTGTAGGGGTAATCACAAATAATCTCTCACAAGGAAATAACAGTAAATGTCATCCCCAGCTATTTTCAGGAATTACTGCAGGGACATTTAAATTAGTTCAGGTTTAATTTGGTTCACTAAAATGGACCTGAAAAATGCTTATTTTCATTTCTCTGTCGCACTGAAGCCCAGGAGGTTCCGTCATTTTGCATTTCAGGGAAGTGTCTACAAGTACAACACATTATTCAGCTTTTCCCTATTCACCATAGCTCTTTAAAAAGTGTGAACACAGCACTTGCTTTTACCAAAGGTCCATCTCAGAAAAGTTCTCATTCTACATTTAATGCTAACACACAGGTTTTATAATAAATCAGAAGAAAGCAAACAAGGGCGATAATGTGGGAGACTGGGGGACCATGCTGCACATGTCATATATGCAGTTTTTCTACAGGCTGAGATTCGACATCACAGACACTAGTAGCCACTGCCCTGGCAGAAAGGGGAATGTGACATTGTTAGAGGAAAAATAATGGCCCTCTAACAAGCTTTCCCTGCAACTCTAACAACTGCTGAAGACCTCATACATGAAGAACACACATTCACAGGGTAGCATTGTGGCAATCTGGATGTTTTTCTTTCTGTATAAACTGTATCATCACTATAGAGCATGGTAAGATTGACGTATTTCTGTGATGCATTAGTGAATAGGTAAGGTAGATCTAAATATTCATATAAATATTCATCTAAATATTAATTGCATTAATCTAATGTTTAAAAGGGGTTTGTCTTCTAAAACAGTTAATGTTTTTGCCTCTCAGATACTGAATGCGTGTGTTGAAGCCTCATAGACTTCTGTTATATGGCTGTGCATGTACAGTACATAATGTTCTGTGAGAAGGAACTGGTTGCACCTGCTCTTCTTAAGTGCAAACTTCAACTGGTTAGAACTTAGAGGACCAGTGTGTACGATGTAGGGGGATTCATTGGCATAAATGAGATATAATCATAATTATGTTTTCATTTTAAACATAACAACCTTGTTTACATTACCCTTCATTGATCTCTTTAATTCTACAGAGGGAGTGGGTCCTCTCCCACAAAGTCTGCCATCTCACACTTCCATGTTTCTATGGTAGCCCAGAATGGACAAACCAAATGCTGGCTCCAATGAGGGCCTTTCACATTATTTATGTGTTTCAGCAGGCACCGTAGGGGACAGTGAGGTAAGCAGTAGTATTCAGGTGGTTGCAGTCTGCAACCTCATCACCAAATACCACTAAATCCTACACACTGGTCCTTTAAGTGTTTACTAAGTGGCGATTTAGGCATCACTTAATAAAATGATCTGCACCACACAAACTAATTCTCATGTAGACATTAGCTGTTCTGAACTATTTACACCCAGTAACCGCCAGGTGTAAGTACTGCGAAGCTAACCGGACAAACTGGCAAAGCTAACCTTAGCTTGCTAGTATGTAATCCATTTCGAGTAAGAAGAAATAGATGCACTGTGGAATGTGATGGACATAACTGACCTGACACTTGATAAAATGCTGTTTAATAATGACGTAAATGAGGATATTAAATTTGAATTCTCAAAAATAACACAAAATACCTTACAAACAAGTAGCAGTCAAGTTAGATATATTGTTTGTCTTAAAACTACAGTTTAGCTACAGCTTGTGATGCCACAGTGACTTCCTATATAGCTTAGCTGATTTAGCCACTTTAGCTTGGGCAGTACTACGTATGTACAATTATTAAATTATGACCTGGCCTATTTAAACTTGTAGCAATCAGTGTAAAGGGCGAATGGTGACTGCTTATGCGTCTGTTAATCTGACGTTGCTCTCCTCCACTTTGATCTCTCTTTGCCATGCTCCCTCCGTGCTCTGCAGTGACTCTGGAGATTGGGCATGTGATGAGGTACTGCAGAGCATGTGCTTCCTTCCTCAGCCCCACACACTTCTATTACTGGGAGCATTAACATAGCCGGTAGCTCTGCCACATCCATGTCGGCTCACATCAAAGCCCTCTGCCACAAGCACGTGGATGCCCCTCCCATTGTTAGTCTGGCCTCATGATGAGAAAAACCTTTTCCATGTTGTCATTGTCTGACCTTCAGCTGATGGGTATATTCCGCTAAATACTGCTTCTCAGTCAAAAGAGAATTAGCCTTGACCTTAGCCCTTGTCTTTGATTTGTAAATCCTACTCGAGAGACTTTTTCACAGGTTATACATTTCATTCAGAGGATCCCATTGAGAAATTCAAGGAAATTCAATGAATTTTTCAATAAGGCTGGTGGTGAAGAATATGACATAACCAGTGTATCAAATGTTTCCAAAAAACGAAATTCAATCATCCCCCACCATTCTGAAGAAAACACTCAAAAACCTAAAGCACGGCTTACAAACTCCCTCGAGGGTGATTTCATTTGAGTGAATCGGTGCCCGCTCCATCAGTTAGCCTGCAGCAAGTCCAGGGAGGGGCACACAGAATGGTATAGAGCTCCTCAATGCCAAATGCCAGGCACGGCCTAAAAGAGAAGCACCCAGATGATTGGGTTTATTAAAAGCTCTCTTGTCCCGTGCCGTAGCTCTGTGATTGATCTCCTCTGACGTGTCCTTTTACCCTGTGTCACATTAATAAACCACGTCTCTGCTGAGAGACTGACAGACTGCCTCCTCCTCCGAGAAGCAGAGGAAGAGGAAGGAAGAAAGATGGAAAGGGAACAGAGACAGAGGAGATACAGGGATGGAAAAGATGCAGACACCCAGATAAAAGTATTAGCATAGGAAGAAAGAAAGAAAGAAAGAAAGAAAGAAAGAAAGAAAGAAAGAAAGAAAGAAAGAAAGAAAGACAGACGCACAGAAAGGCAGAGACAGAGAAAAGCAAAGGAGGAAGACCAACAAGCACAAGTCATTCACAGAAGGGATGTCACTTTTATTGCTGATCATTATGGCAGGAGAGCCCGAGTCAAGATATTTATCACATTCATCATAACAGCAGAGTCTATTATGGCGACATTACATAATTCTCCTATTCCACAGCAAAACTCATTTTGCAAGCTGTTATGTTCTCCCAGTGTTTAGTGGTCTCAAGTGAAACATATATGCCTTACTGGCAACCGAGACTGAAGCAGCTTGAGGATTTCCTTCCAGCCATTTTGCACAAGATAATGTTGGCTGTCCTTCCTGCTTATGCTGCCTCATTACTCTGTATGTAAAACCAGATAGAATCAGTTAGTGGCCAAAAAAAAAAGAAGCAGCAATGTTTGCACAACAGGAGAAACCCTGGTATGGAAGACTGAAGCAGAAAAGTGCTTATCATTGGCCCTGAGAATAGACGAGGATATGGCCCATTCACCAGTGTCCTTCCTTTTCAAAACTAAATTCTAAAGAGAGAAGGAGCTCAGAGCAGTCACACTCCCCGATGTAGTAAACCACAGACAGGCTGCAAGGATGTGTGCAGCAGCCGAGGGGGGACTCAGTGCTACAATGTCATGATTATACGTGGACATTTTCAGTATTTAGAAAGTAAGCAATTTGTAAAAATTACTATCAAGAGGCAAATTTGTTTGATTCTTGCATTTTCAAATTTTTGTGTGTCCTGGCTAACATGACACAGGGATTGCAGTCAGGAACAACAGCTAGTAGCAGTAAAAATGCTGAGAGGACACAAATTCCCATCAGTGGGCAGCACAGATTAAAAGCACAGAAATCCCCTCACACAAGTGAAATTGGAATTAAACAGAAAGCAAAATTAGAATTATAGAAACTGCTGCTGCTCACTGTGGATAGTCCTATTAGTATTAACATTTATGAAATTATTCCAGTTTATCATTAAAATATACTAATATACCAGACACTATATGCTAGATGTATTAGGCATCAATACCAGATTTAATACGTATTATTCACTGACTGACTGATCTATTGATATTGAACCGACCGTTACTTTTATGACCATTATTTCTGTGTCACAGTAGTACAGCACAGGTGTAAATAACAAAATGAATGAAGGCAGTTTCAGTGTATTTACATTGTTCATGCTGGCTCACTGTCACACTTTCACAGCACAACAGAACCATTGTTATTGTTGTTAGTGACGCCTGTGCCTTTCCTACTATGACAAGGCAGAATGTCTGCTGGAAAAAAAAGGCCTATTCTTTAAAAAACTTTCCCTTCTAATTTTATGGATATCCAGTCTATGGAAGAGATCTGCTTGTAACTCAAGATGAAACAACTTGAAATGACTTATGAATAAATTATGAATGGATTATGAAATAATATTTGCTGAGAGTGTGTGTAAGCAAAGACTTGTGTGAGTTTCTTGCTGATTGCACTTTGTTGCTCTGTTTGCTATATTGCCAGTCTCCTCAGCTACTCGGATGCAATTTAGCAGAGTCTTCAGTGAGATTTATCACTTTGGAGAGAAACTATGCAGGGAAATACAAACTGCTATGTTAAATTACTTTTTAGCTTGTCAGAAGAGGCTGAAACTTTTCTTAAATATAATAGCCGCATTTTCCTTTTTCTTGAAGGGATGTTACATTCCCCTACAAGTACATTATGCACCGCTGTATGCTGCAAAACTACAAGAAACACTTTGGATTTTGACTTATATTGACATAATGACATTTTGGGGTTAAGTTATAATCAAGTTGGTGTTGAGGTTTGAGAGTTTTTTGGTGGGAAGTTACATTAACAGTATGATGGTGACCCTAACATGGTCCTGTCTATTCTATTCTTAGCAATTCTATTCTTTCTCATACACAAATAAGCTCTATTGGCATAAATGTTTATGTCACATTGCCAAAGCATAAATTCATGTTGTTGAATGATACATGTAAAAAATAAAACACGAGAGTAATTTAATCCCAAAACGAAAAGAATCGTAAACAGTAAAATCATTTAGGATACATATCTAAAATAACAAGAAAAGGTGAAGTAAAACTACGTCGTCCAGTCGAGCCTACACCGCGCATGCGCAGTCCATTGCTAAGGAAGAAAGGGGAAAATGTCTTTGACGAGGTGAGTACAGCGACCAGGCCTTTTGTTTGTTTATTGTATAATCACTTGTATAATATGTCGTTTCCACTTTATGTTATACGGTGTAGAGATTGCCTTCAAGATTTCACATTGATTTTTTTGGTCTGTCTGCTATAGTTTCTTTGTTTTAATCGAAGCTACGGCATCAGCTAATAGCAGTTAGCTGAAACAGTATGTCGTAAGCTAATGCTAAACGTTTGGATTTAACAGTTAGCTAGCGTTAGCTAGTTTAGCGGCACGCAGCCGTGGGCACAACACGTTTATCAACTGCGTGGTAGTGATGTGCTAGCTATGTACTTCAATTTGGTACTTGAAAATTGTAACGATATGAAGCTTCTTTGCTAGCTAGCTGGCCAACAGTTTCAACACTCCCCAAACAACGAGGGTACTCGGTGCCGCTGTCGGCTAACGGACGCTAAGGCTTACAACAGTTGTGCTGCTGTACAAAACAATCAGACTTACATGGCTATTACTTGTGTCCAGCTTTTTACCGGCACCGACCCAGCTGTCTCAAGACCAGTTGGAGGCAGAGGAGAGGCTCCGGGCTCAGAAGTCCTACTCCACCGCCTTGGTGTCGTCCCGCAGAGAGCCTCCTCCATATGGACATCGACAAGGCTGGGTGCCTCGTTCACTTGAGGTAAAGCGTGCTAAAACGGCACGGACGGGTTTTATCACATTTGGTGGTGGTTTGTGGATATTTCTTGTCTGATGTCCCACACTTATGTCTTCAAAAGCTAATCAACACCACCTTATTGTTGCTGTTAAATCTGGGTTTCTGTAGGATTTCGGAGATGGAGGAGCTTTCCCAGAAATCCATGTGGCCCAGTTTCCTCTGGAGATGGGTAGGAAGAAGAAGACCTCCAATGCCCTGGCTGTGCAGGTGGATGCAGAAGGAAAGATCAAGTATGATGCCATCGCCAGGCAAGGCCAATCCAAGGATAAGGTACACAGGCAAAAGACTGCTTCAGCAGTCAGCAAGGATACTCTCAACACACAGTTAAAAGATTCATTCATGCATAACTTAAAAATGTTAAGTGAGATGACATTACATGACTTGTCAAATTCTGCAGTCATTGCTTGTTGCGTTAGTTATTTCTAAGCCTCATCTTTCTCATCTTTCATCGTTGCAGGTGGTCTTCAGTAAGTACACAGACCTTCTCCCAAAGGAGGTTCTGAATGAAGACACTCCAGAACTACAGAAGCCTGACGAGGAGGCTGTGAAAGAGGTAAACCACGTTCCAGTGTGTATTCATGGAAAGACAGGTTATTCCTGGCACTATAGATTTGACTACTTAAGGATCATATAGCGTTACACCAGATACCTAAGGAGAGCATTCTGTGTTTGCAGAACTAAGTAAATTTAGCAAACTTAGAAAGTGTTAAAACACTTTGTCACCATAATCTCAGTCAGAACTGTTTGTGAACACCTGTTATTGATTTTTTGCTTTAACTTTACTGTTTGAATGAGGTAAATCTGCTAATCAGTCCACATCTGAACTTGTGTCATCTGTAGCTGACAGAGAAGACCCGTGCTGCTCTGGATAAGCAGGTGTCTCAAAAGATCGCTGCTGCCATGCCTGTAAGAGCAGCAGACAAACAGGCTCCTGCACAGTACATCAGGTATGTATCACAGTTTGAACAGTTTCAATACCAGCTTAGTCCACAGAAAGTCAACAGGGAGAGCTGGATTGTTTTACAAATGTGAATTCATTTAATGCTAACATCTCGTGGGATTTAAGGTAGTGATGAGGTGACATATGATGTTATGAAACTCTTAAGAACATACTGTGTATTGATTTAAATGGTCGTCCCTTTCGCTTGTATTTGTGTACCTGGGTGAAGGTAGACGTTTTACACATGGTGACACATTTCTTCTTTCCCTTTTGCCTCTCCCCAAGGTACACCCCATCCCAGCAGGGAGTAGCTTTTAACTCAGGGGCCAAACAGAGGGTGATCCGCATGGTGGAAATGCAGAAAGATCCAATGGAACCTCCACGTTTCAAGTAAGTAAACGTGTGTCTGACTCTGGAACTTGAGGCATTTCAGTTAATAAAGTCAGTATTACATTTTTTTCATTGTGTCTTTATATGTTTTTTTTCTGTGTGAAGAGTGCTTGTTCTAGTTTGTTAATCTGAATTGAGCAAAAAGTAGTAGCCAAAGGACATCTAAGTGAGAATTAAGTAGTAAGACGCAGAAGGATTAAAAAGAAGCATTAAACAATTAAAACCCAATTGAAACATTTTGGTGGGATGTGATTTATAACCTGTTCAAGTTCTGTCTTAAGCAAGATTCCCTTGAAAATCTTAATGAATAATTCTAGTAATAATTGCACATTTTCCCTCAGATATATTTCAATATCTAAAGTTGGATCTTGGTATTATAAAGAAGTCATTTTTGACCAGAATGTCAAATTAAATTTGGGTCACAACTTCTCGCTTTCCTTTTGACTGTGTTTCCTGTGGAATGATTTGTCTTTCTTGTCAATTTGTCTTTCTTTCCAACCCACCTCAGTCTGATGAAAATGATGAAGATATTTGATGGGTGTAATTTTATGTTTTCAGGATCAACAAGAAGATTCCTCGAGGACCTCCTTCTCCCCCTGCCCCTGTCATGCATTCCCCTAGCAGAAAGGTACAGTTTGCAGAAACATTCCAGTGCTTTCATGCTGCATTGAAAAATCAAAATGTCATTGCTTGCATTGCTCAAAAAATATGTTTGACAGCTTCTCCCTTTTTGTTGTAGATGACAGTCAAGGAGCAGCAGGAGTGGAAGATTCCTCCGTGCATCTCCAACTGGAAAAACGCAAAGGTAAGATGACACCAGAATTAATTGGAACACGTGACTTTTACTTCTGTATCTGAATGTCACATTGTGAGTAAGTCTTGCAGGCTTATTTGTGTTTGTAGGCTTTTTTTAGTTTGGTTGCATTAATAAATATCAGATATAAATATCAATAATTTTTTTTTTAATCCCTGCTATTCCCCCTCCCCCCAATGTCCTTAATATCTTTCAGGGCTACACCATTCCTCTTGACAAACGCTTGGCTGCTGATGGTCGGGGGCTGCAAACAGTTCACATCAATGAAAACTTTGCGAAGCTGGCCGAGGCGCTGTACATTGCTGACAGAAAGGTGCTCCACTGTCGTCCCAGGATTGTTTCATTGCATAAAATGTGTACCTTTTTTTAACCCATATTTAAATTATATACTGAAATCTGAATGCTTCCATAGGCCAGAGAGGCAGTGGAGATGAGAGCCCAGGTAGAGAAGAAGATGGCCCAGAAGGAGAAGGAAAAGAAGGAGGAGAAACTGAGGGAACTGGCCCAGATGGCTCGAGACCGCAGGGCAGGGATCAAAAGTCATGGAGACAAAGGTGAGTCCTGAAGATAAGGATTATTTTGTCATGTGTGTGTGTGTGTGCACGTGAGTGCAGCGGACTATATTGTCAGTACTGTCCAAATCTGGAGCGTGAGTGGCATAAGTGATGACACCATTTTTCACCCTGCCAGTGTTGACAGGACCAGTAGGCTGTGAAATGATGTGTGTGCTTCCCAGCTGATCATTTACATACACCGTAGAAGAAAAATCAATGCCGTGTTTCCTGTTCTTGACTGGAAAACATCACATCGAATCAGAATGCCAAATCTTTTTTCCATTATCCCTAACATCACCTACAACCCACCTCCACTTTTCCTCACCTCCGTCTTCTCATTTCTCTCTCCACTTTTCTCCCTCTCTATCTCCATGTTTCATATTACTTCCTCTGCACCATTTCACATCATCTGTCTCCCACTCATCTCCTCACGTGGGTTTTATTTCTGCTTTTGTTTTTAAATGTCCTTTTTGTTTCTTTGCACCCCGTTCTCCCTCCTCCCCATTCACCCATCTCCACCCATCTCACGCGGCAGGTGGCGAGGACGGTGAGGCCAGGGAGCGTGACGAGATCCGCCATGACAGAAGGAAAGAGAGACAGCACGACAGGAACATTTCCAGAGCTGCTCCTGATAAGAGGTGCTGGACACGCACTTTAAACACACTGCATGTGAACTCACCCACCCTCCTCTCAGTATGTGCATACACAGATGCACTGCTCTCTGCTGAATCATTCATGGGGCCAGCAGTAATACTGAACAAACGCAGCGGGATCCAGCAGACTACTCACGCACTAGTCCTTGCAGTGATCCACACACTGTTTGTGCATGTGAGATGTGTGATCAGTTTGTGTGTGAAGTCAGGTTGTCATTCGATGGAAGCGCGGGTCTCTGGAGGAGTGCAGGAATTGAAATTCAGGGGGAGAGCTCATTACAATCACAATCCAGCTGTCAGAAAGCAGAAACCTTGTTATCTTAAAATTACCCTTCGCTTAACTTTGAGATGGCTGTTTGCTGAAGGACAGCCGAGATGCTAATGTCAACAAGAACTTCATAAAAAAACATCCATTCCTTACACATATTTCATCATAAATGAAAGCTGCAACTGCAAAATCTCGGGGCCTGTATTCACAAAGCATCCTAAGGCTAAAAGTAGTGACGTCAGTCTTAGAAAAATCGTAGAATTCCTCGAATTCTAAAATTTTTCTCAGCATTTTCCCTTGGTAAGATAAAAGTTATTCACAAAGCGTCTTAGGCCTTGAGAGAGCTCCTAAGGTGAAAAACCGTTAGGAGGAGGGAGGAGGACTTTTAAGAAGCCTAAGAGTGTCTTAAACAGACAGGGATTGCAGCACGTACCAGCGCTTCTCACACTCGTCGCTTGTGCGTAAAAGGAGAGGGAACGATGCATTGATCTGCATGGCAGTGCGCTCTCAAGTCTGCCTCTTCCTTTGGGCTGTGATCCCGGGACCCAATTTCCCTCTTAACACTGTTTTATTTTCATCCACAAGCTGTGCCAGCAGCAGGCACTGTTTGGCTTTCTCGTTCTCTTTTTGTCCATTTTGTTCGTTGTTTTGGTCATTCTGCCAAATCAAACCACTTTTTATAAGGACACCAGCATCACAGGAATTGCTGACAGCTGAGTCTGCATCCACCATTAATATCAAATACATTAAGTAGTAAAATTACCAGCATGGACAGTAAACAACAATAAGCAAATCAATGTAATCAGCATGTGAATGAGGTACGTTGAGGAAAATGTGTCACAATTAATTTAATTTTGCTGAGTTTCATCATCATGACATAAAATTAATGTCACAATTCCACATTTCTTAATACAGTCCAAGTTATATGATCGGTTGATTTTACTGTCCATTTATTACTAGGAGTGCAGAGCGCATTTTTTCTTTTTTCTTTTTTTTGTTTTTTTCCCTTTTTGTAACAACCAATCACAGCTTTTAGAAGACTGCGTCATACCTAGCAAAGGTCGACCACACCTCCTCACTAAGATAAAAGTTTCTGTACCCTCCTTGCTCAGAGTTGCTCTCAGACACTTCCTGAATCACTCTTAAACTAAGACTCCTTGCTAGGAATTTTAAGGCTAAGTGAGGAGCTCTCTTAGAGGACTCTAAGAAGCTTTGTGAATACGGGCCCGGAAGTTTTTGGAAATATATTATTTTAGAAGTTACCTTATGTTGCACCCGTTGGTAGACATAAACATTTTAGCCAAAATCTTGTTGTACTGTATATTGTACAACACGACACTGAAACTACGATTTTTATGACTTCAGAGTTTTGACGCCACATCACTAAGAATACAATGTTAATAGAAATGTAGTATTATTCATTTCCAGCACTTATTTGCATCTGTGTGTACGTTGGTCTCTTGCCCCAGGTCGAAGCTGCAGAGGGACCAGGACAGGGACATCAGCGAGCTCATCGCTCTCGGCGTGCCCAACCCTCGCTCCGCCAGTGAGGCCCAGTACGACCAGAGACTCTTCAATCAGAGCAAGGTCAGAATATTTTAGAGCTACTTTACTGCAGCAGTATAGACTGAGATGATTTGTGTTGACTGGAGAAAAATATCAATGTATGTAGACAGACTGAATGTCCAGCTCTGCAGCATGACGATACATTTCTAAAAGGAGAGTTACAATATGTTAAGGTAAGGGAGACGGTGAGTGTCACTCCCAGTGTTTGCCTGAAGTGGAACAGGCTCCAGTGGTTTGTTTTTTCCTGCATCGGGGGTGATAGTGAAAGCCTCAGCGGCAGAACAAACTTGATAGATAAGCAGCATTTCATTAAATTGAGTAAATCGATACCCAGATACAAGAAAAAAACCCTTGTAACCCAGAGGACAAATGTATTTTTCTTGGGTACAAAAGGGAAGCAAAACCAGAAAGGAGATTTATTCGCACGCAGAAAGTCCCGTAAAGACATCACCTTGTTGTACACTGACACCTCTTCTAAAAGGCACTCTTCCCTTTCTCTCGTGTCTTTCCAGGGTATGGATAGCGGTTTTGCTGGTGGTGAGGACGAGACGTACAACGTGTATGACCAGCCGTTCCGCGGCGGCAGAGACATGGCTTCAAACATCTACCGGCCCAGCAAGAACATAGACAAGGATGCCTACACAGATGACTTTGACACACTCATGGCAAACAACAGGTACTGTGAATTACTTGTTTATGTTGAGTCTTCGATAACACAAATTTATGGTGCTAATTTAATTTTTCTATGCTGGCACCAGCCTCTTTCAATTTTAGAAACACAACTCTAGAAAGTGCATTAAAATCGATCAATGTTCGCCATTGCTGGTTTGAAAACACTTCAGTTTTTTATCACTTGTAACTGACTGTTATATCTTTATTTTATGAGGCTGCTTCAGTTTTAACCTACTCAATTTTAATTACAGAAAATCCCAAAAAAGCCTGGATTATTTTGAGGTCATTTCGGGTTTATTTTGAGACACAAGGCAAGCGCGCACATGATGTCCCAGCAGGAGCCCTTGTCCTTGGGGCAGCAGTGCCACACTCCACTAGCCGAGCATAGCCTGTCCCATATGTTTAGTCACCAGCTTGTCATTGTCCTCTAGGAATGTTTGGCTGGCTGCAGGGTGTTACACCGCTGTGCACAACATAGAAAAGAAAATCTTTGACTTAAGCGAATCCTCTGAGACATAAAAACTTAAGTTTCATGGAGTACCGTATATTGTGGTTCCAGTCCTTTATTTCTTCTCATGAAAACATTTTTTGGACAGGAAGCAACCTGCAATTAGCATGTAGTTTCAACACTTTGTCCTCTGTCCTCTTTCCGTCCACCATCAGGTTTGTTCCAGACAAAGAGTTCTCAGGTGCTGACCACGGGCAGAGGAGGGAAGGGCCAGTCCAGTTTGAAGAGGATCCCTTCGGTCTGGATAAGTTCTTGGAGGAGGCCAAGCAGCACGGCGGCTCCAAGAGGCCCTCCACCAGCAGCCGCTCCAAGGACGACTACCACGACAAGAAACGCAGGAAGGAGTGAGAGCGACCCGGCACAGAGTCCACATAGGGCAGCTGCTAGCATGTCAGAGGATGGGGGGGTCAGTCTGCACCCGTCGGTGGTTGACGGGGGGTTTAACACACTCGTCTCTATCAGGAATGATCTGTCAATTTTTTTTTTCCTTTTTGCCACGTTTTTGTTTCCTCGGCTTTATTCAGAATATGTTGAGCATTTGGTCTCATGTTAATTATAATATGAGTGCATGTGTTACATCAAGTGGAGCAAAACTGAAAGCTGTGGTGAGATCAGCCTGTGCATCTGAAAATGTCTCAGTGAAGGGCAGCAAATGTCATTTCACATGAGGATGCTAACATTTCGACCTTTGAAATGTTTAGATTTTAGTTATTGTATCAGTGTTATTTTTTTTTCACATGTATACAGAGGAACTGTTCAGATTTCCATTTTTCTCATTCATCCGCCTCCTCCCCCCTTTGAGTTTTTGTCCACTGTGTTTTATTTAAGCCCCTGGTGTATCTGTGAGAACAGCTCAGGCCTGTATTTGATGGATGATATGTACAGCAGTATGAACTGTCAGTAAGATGTTAAGCAAACCAGCTTTATAATTCTTGTACATTATTACCAATGGAATAAATTTCATATAGTGTGTAATCAGTGTCCCACTGTGTTTCTTATTGACTTAAGTTATTTGTGGTATTTACAAATTTGGAAATGAGACGCTCCCTGTCAGCTTTTTTTCAGTCCAGTTCAGAGCTGCTGAATCTAAACTTTTACGACATAGCAGGAAGTCCATTAGTTGTGTAATTGTTCTCGTTTGTTTGGACTAGATTTCCCTTATTTTAATCACTTCCAAGTAATGCGTCCCATTTACATAGATGATTAAATGCCCAAAAATGTGTTCAGAGAAGCCATCTATTACAAAGTGTGAGTCGTGACTTCTTCTTTTTTTTTTTTTTTAAACCAGAAATGACTGCGATTTATGCGATGATTAGAGCAAAACTGGTTCCATTAATTACAATTAATTATGACTTACGCAGTCTGACAGTTTTATTTTCCCAGGCTTTGGAAAATAATCAACACGGCATTACACAGCCCAGCAGACACACAGATCTGCACAGTGCCATCTTTCACTCATGCCTGAATAGGGCTCAGACAGTTGTTATATGCACATGATTTATGTGTCCTTCAATTGCCAGTGTTTGTGGTTACGGCTTCCTGTAGTACTGCAGTGTTCTGGATTTGCATGTTTTATTGCTGGCGTTTTACCGACAGCAGAAAAACTATAGCCTTTTAAAACTGTGAAATGGCACATTGATGAGCTCCAAACCAGAAAGAATCAAAAAGAAGTGAACTGAAATTGGATTATATTAGGACATCCAGAAGGAACACTGTACTTGGCAAATCTTCTGTTTGTGCTAAAGTTGCTTATGTTCATTACAATTTAAAAACTTGAAGTCACCTTTGTTTGCCAGAAGCTGAATGGGATTTTAATAGCCTGTGTACAAATGTGGCAGTTAACTAATTTATTTCCTTCTGAACATTTTGTCTGAGCAGAGGCTGTGAAATTCCAAAATTAGAAATTTCTTCAACAATTGATATCGAAATTCACTTTGAACTGCTACAGAAATACAACAGAAGAAGATGAGCAATCACTGGAAATATACTTGTACTGCTGCAAATGTATTTCTTCAAAATGCCTGGGATTGTCATTTGGACGCCATTCAAATCCACTGCGGGAATGGCGGACTCCGCCACTGACAATGCCAAACTACTGCACAGAGAGATAACTGACGAGCCCAAACCAGCCATATATAGTGTCAGAAATCAGAGGGTTTAGAGGTCTAATGTGTGGGAAATGTTACAAGTTGTGACTTTAAATTCATTTTGCTCACTGTTTGAGACCCGAGCTCTCACAGCTCTCAACACCTGTTAGGTCTGAGGAAGACTGCTGTGAAGTAAACACATTAAACCCTCAGTCGGTTACGGCAAAGTGGCTTTGATGTGATTGAGCATTGACCTATACTCCTGTGGAGGGGAGCTGACATGCTCAAAAAGTTATCAGATCAGTCCCCATCTCCCCTCTGCAGCTGAGGAAAGAGGCTCAGCAGCACAAAACCATGACTAGGAGGGGGCCTGATGTTTATCATTTACATACTGTACTTTTAGAAATGCTTGATTGGGCATTACCTGCTTTGTAACCATAATGCGATCCATGATGTGATCAAGCGTGCGTTCCCCACCCGTGCGTGAATAAATGTTGAATGAAAGGATGGATGGAAAGTCGGTCCGCCACCGGTGTGAGGTGATTCAAGGACAGCGGGGGTTTATTGTGAGGGCCTGATGTGAGTGTCAGCGTGAAGAAATCAACCTGACATGTACCAGCTCAGTGTGACTGACTCATGAGGGGAATAATGGCTGCTGTATGTGGTTTTGGAGGCACATTTATGAACATGAATGAAGTCCTTGTAATGGGCAAAATGTGAAAAATGAAAAATATAAAATATAAATTCTGAGAGTCAGCACAATCAGGAAAAGCTTTGCAACACAGGCTGGTTTCTCCCGGAAAAGATGTGCTGCCTTCAGCCTGCATTTGCGCTCGGAACATTGTTGAAGTAAGGACAGCTTGATAATAGGTCTCCACTCAGCTCTTGTCTGCCTTTATGAATGTGCACAGAGGAAGATGAATGAGATTCTTATTCATGAAGGTAACAGGAAATTGGTTCCTTGGCAGTGCTTTTGTGTGCTGTTTGATGTAAACGGTGACCATATTGTGTTGGACCATAATGGAATCCTCAGGTTGCAGACAGAAGCCATGATGGATAGCTCCTTATCTTCGCTCCACAACGAAACAAACCCAGAAATAATAAACAATATTGAGTTGTTGCAGCACATCTTTCCACTCGTTGGACTTGATGGAGGATGGCTGAGTTTGTTTTGTGATGCCTTTTGTGATATTTCTCCCTCCATCCTCCCCTCGGTGGCAGCAAAGCAATAAGTTTGGTGATAAATGTCCCCCACTGCTACTGTTGACCTGTCGAAGACGGTGGCCAGAGAGAGATTTTATCTCACTCCGTGAGATTTGCTCTTCTCTTCCAGTATTGAAAGCTGTTGCTGTAACACAGGCAGCATTTTTGTTTTGTTGAAGAAACACACCCACACGCATGGAAAACAAATGTCCTATTTCCTCTCTGCCAGTGTTCCTCATCCATATGGAGAGATGAGTCATTTTTAGGAATAACAAAACCGAACCTCCACACCCCAAATAGCGATGTCACCGCAGTGTTTTACTTAAGTTGTCAGAAGCAAAGTTTCTGTTCTGACATCACCTTTGTATTTTTCTTTTAAAGGTGATGTAAGCTTAACTTAAAGATGCGCTAGTCATTTTTTTTTACAGCAACAATGGTTCAAATTACAGCTGCATGTATGTGCAGGGTAGACACAGGTATACAGTGTAGAGGTATACGATTGGTTAGGGTTAGAGTAAGAATATCAGCCAATCAGAGGCAGAGTAGGTCATACCTTCACCATCCTTTGAAAAAAATTCAGCTGCAGCTGTGTAAGATTCTACATAAAACCTTTCTTGCACATCACAATATGCAGATTTCCCTTCCAGCCTAATCAGAGCTTTGTAGTTATTTATATATGCCCTGTCACTCTAATTCATTGTGAATTTCTAATATGAATACAGTGTATAAAGCCAGAGAGTCTGTAAATTGAAGCTGTCAAACTAATGTTCACTGATGGCAGCGCACACCAGAGCAACCTGTCTTTCCTCTGTCACTCATTCACTTTCTTATCATTAGTTCCTCATCTGTGCATATTTAGGCCAGAATTCACTCATCATTATACCAGCAGTCTGGAGTCAGACAGAGTCTACTGCTCACTGGAAAATGGTCTGCCTGTCAATCCGTCTGTCCTGTCTGCCTTACCTGAATCCTGGAGAGCAGAATTCATCGTCTCCTCAGTGGCTCCCTCTGTGGATGATCTATTATGGTGGCAAGACTCAGACAGGCGTAACAATCTCTAATGGGTGTGTCAGTCAGAAAGCAGCCTACCACGCACACACCAGCGGCAGGGCCCGCCCAGCGGTGGTGGGAGTGCACATCGACTGCTCTGGGATTTGCTGTGACAGGAACTGATTGACGCCTAAGCCGATGTCTTCATTTGAGAAAAGAGCTGGGCCAGAGGGAGACATGGCGGTAGAGCTGGATGTATTTTGATGATGCAAGAAAGTGTCATCCAGTATCACACGATCTCTCTCCACACCGCACTTCCATTGTTCCCCCTTTAACTTGATGTCAAAAGCAGCGCTCTGATTAACACTTTGTCCACACGTGATTGTTTGAGACACTGATTGCAGAAATTGTCAGTCGGCAGCAGAATGGATCACTGATTGGCCTGTGACTTCCACTCGCTCTGTTTGTGCATGAGCGTAATTCCTAGCAATGAATACACTCGTTTATACTCATTTATATGGTTACTTGTGTACTATTGTGATTTCATCATTTGTAATCTCCCACATTTAGACGCCACTGAAGTATGAAAAATGGCTGCTTGCCTAGACTTCCTCTCTGGCAGCGCTGGGTCTTAATAGGCTGTCGGGGGAATGGGAGGAGAGATTGATTCTCCTGATGATTTCATTAGATGACATCAAAGCAGGGAAATTGCAACGGAGAGCGGGAATACATCTTCAGTGAATAGGAAATCATCTGTCATTTGAATGATACTGTAAGGACATCAGCAGTGACAAGTAACCTTGTCAGCGGAGACACAGTAATTATGATGTTTTTCTCAAAAGGGATGTAATGTTGGTGCATCACACAAGGCTACACAGACACATTCATAGATAGCTTGGATTTAGCTCATGATGCAATAGGGAGGAAGGATATGATTATATATCCTCAGAGCAACTGAGAAATCAATATACTGTATGTGAATAGTTTTTGCAGTTACAGTGTATCTGTGGAAACGCAGGTGTTCAGTCACAGTCGTGTGCAGGGCTGGATTAAGATGATAAGGGGCCCTGGTGCAAACATTTGCTATTAGGCCTGCACAAAAGAACATTTTTCCATGGGAATCAGTTTTTTATTTGTGGAAACAGCAGCTGAGATTCAAGCCTTGAGCTGTGAGGCTGCTAGGCTAAAAGTAGAGCAATAGCCAGAAGCAAGAGGCTAAATGATGTTGGATATACGTTTGCTAACACTTCACCATACCAACTGTTGATTCTATTTTTGTACAGAATATACTGTATGTGCTAGTCAGTCCTGTAATTGGCTCGACATGGTCAGTACAAACACAGCATGTCTTTCATGAACTGGCAAAATTTCGTAACTAACACTGGCATCTACCTACAAACAAAGAGTTCCCGTGAGCCAATTAAACAATTAGTTGTGGCCAGTGGAATCACATACTGTATAAACCTAATGCCAGCCCACACAGACATCACACCAATCAAACAATATTGTCAGTCTGAGCCAGATATTCAGTCTGAAAGTACATAGAACTTAATTTTTTCTTTTTGGTAATTACATTTTGGACCAAGTAGGTGCATGAGTCAAAACAAACACACAGGATGTATGTAATGATGAGTGATTACATTAATCCCTTGTCACTTCATCCACACTCACAAGGCCTTTGTGATTATAAGTGAAATGTCTTCAGACTGTACCTGTTACTGTAGCTGCTCAGGATCATTAATATAAGTAGCTCTTCTGTTCTGTGTTTCTGTTCTGCATGAGAACAGAAACACAGTTAATGTCAGCAGGTTTTAGAGATCACATCAAAAACATATAAACTGCTTCCACATTTAAAGTCAGCATGATGTTCAGAGTCTCATCAGAATGAATTCCAATCATTATTAAAGCTCCTTGCAGTGTCTGTATCAATGAGGGCAGATCCTCTTTTCCTTTTAACCCTGCCTCTGATCCTATTAAAACGGGATCCTTATCACCTTTATCAGGTTTGGAATGGATGGGAGCTTAACTGCCTTTGTGAACACTGGCAAGAGCTGGCCGGACTAATGTTTCATTATTCCACACTCAAGGTTACAACCTTGAGAGGAAACAAGAAGGAAAGGCTTGAAAATTGATGAGGGAATCAGATCATCAGATGTTATCATCATTGTCTTAATCATGGATGTCATGCCTGAGGAACGCCAAGCTGCACACCGGTGCCACCGAACACTGAAGTATGACCCACGGCACCAGCACAACCTCTGACTGTGGGTCTGTTAGAGGACAGGGCTCAGCCTTTGTGTGGCCCCACAGTGCCATCTAGGAGTTTGGGACTAGTAGGACTAGTTTAATGGAAGTGTAACTTGAAGAGTCTGCACAGGGTCCCTACATGAAAAAATATAACCCAACACTCAACCAAACACGTACAAATAGTGGAGGAAGGAAAGGGCTTGGTGCCTTACAGGTGGAGTGTTACACCATATCTGAAACACACACAAAACAGAGCAGGGACGTGCTGACAGGCACATTTCACCAGACCGTATTTACCAGAGAGGAAGAGAACAGGAAGTTCCACCTGGAGGTCTGCCGCAAAATCATGGCTGTGACTCCAGGAAACTCTCCTATTGTTGTTGCATTCTTTCACACCAGAGGTCCTCTCCTGCTCTCCATGTACCTGAAAAACTACTCTGGAAGGCTTCTGCCCATGTAGGACACAAAGTAAGAGGGAACACTAGCAATAATACAATAAATTCATCCTGTATGTATAATGGATTATTCTGTTGATGTAATAGTGGATTGAACTCCTTTTAGGTGCTGTGAGATTATGTTGTTTACAAAGCCTGATGGGGTTCAGATAACAGGTCTTATGTCACAGGTCAAAAACTCATCAATGACATGTTGGTTTTATGTTAATGGACAGGTAAGACTGTGATTATCACAAATCACAATTTGCCTCCAGGAGCTCTACAGTCTGTACAGCATGTGACCCTCTGTCCTCACACCCTGGATTCAGATAAGCTTATCTTACATTTAAAGGACTCAGCAGAGTCAGACATCAGCTGGAAGGTTATTCCAGAGGAAAGGGGAACGATAGGAAAAGGCGTAGCAGACTTCTTTTTTAACTGTGGGGACAGACAGGAGCCTGAGAGCACAGAGAGATGGGTTGTCGTGTATAATGACATCAGACAGATGTGAAGGGGTGAGGTCATATATTTTCTAAGTCATCAGAAGCTCCTTGAAGTCTCATCTAATGTGGATAGGAAGCCAATGAAATGAAGCTAAAATTGGTGTAATTTGGTCACATTTTCTGGTTTTAGTGAGGATCCTCGCTGCAATGTTTTCGTGCAAGCACCTGGCAGATTACAGTAATCAAGTCTGAATGAAACAAAGGCATAAATTAAGGCCTCTGCATCTGTGTCTTACAAGGGATAGTGTCAAAATTTGTCAGACTAGCTGGGACTCAGCTTATGAAAATTTTACGACCATATTCCGCAGAGGTAGCTGGAGATGAGGCAGTAATTTTATGTCTGATCTCATCTATTTTACTACAGAAAAAAATCAAAGAAATGATGAGCCGTACAGGACGAGCAGCTGACAGACGGTTCAGTTACAGTGTCACAAAGAATTCTCAGATTGTGCTTATTGTTTCTGACTAAGTGAAATAAATAGGCTGTTCTTCCAAGTGGAGTGGTTTAATTTCTTGGAAAATATGTATGATCTTTGCTTTGTTTCTGTGATTTCATTATAGAGCAAGTGGCTCACCTGCCTACTGTACATTTCTGACAGACTCATGAAACCAAAAGTCTCCTTTGGACTTGTGCTGGTGCTTTAGTTAATACAGGGTTTGTAATCAATGACAATTAACAACTATCATGGCGTAAAAAATGACCAGAGGCAGATGTAACATCTTGCACATATCCCATAATAGCAAATTTGGTTCAGTGATCAGTTGAAATCTCTAATCACTTAAAAAAACCATGTGTGCAGCAACAATTTTAGCTTAAGATTTAAACCATCTGGCACTAGGATGACACACAGATATACTTTTGGTTTGAAGAAAGTTCAAGTGGCACAGAGGAGCGTTCCTAACGATCTGGATCTTCTCAATGACAACTTGTTGAAGAACGTAGATAAACGCTGCATCAGGAGTCTCAGTGGAAAGCGTCAGATTAAAGAATGCAGCTGCTCGTAAATCCTGCAAATCACACAACACAGTACATTTAATAGATGTAAATTACGTTTAAGTGAACACTACAACTGTCACTGCTGTCAAGTTTAGTATTCGCTGTGAATACTACCAGAGGTTTCTGAAGAGCCAGTGTGAAGCTCTCTATCAGTCCTCTGTACTCATCTGCAAAAACAAAGTGAAGACAGCATGTTTCTCAATGGAATTATTTCCTTGAATCATATATGTCAATAATGATAACATCCATTTTTGCCAGAAAATACTCTTTATATGTCCTGTCAAAGCATTTAGTGCATTTATTAGATGAGTCTACACAGACATGGATGTAACCTACAGCTTGACTAGTTGGAGGAGGCGTGAGGTCGTAATTCAAGTTCTTTTTTCTTTAGCATGGCTCATGTCTTTCATTGTCTCCTGTTGCCATGGATATTTTGCCTGTCTTGACTACCACGCGACCACAGCCCAAGAGCTCGTTTGCAGAAATAAACAATGCACAGGTTTACTTTGCTGTGCAGCCAGCGCCTGTCTCACAAAGGAGTCTGAAAAGACACTTGTTCAGGTGTCTGTGGAGAGTCATCTCACAGTAAATGTAACTTACTGTATCCAAGCTGAAATGAA
Organism: Chaetodon trifasciatus; assembly: GCA_037975065.1. Lineage (NCBI taxonomy): Eukaryota > Metazoa > Chordata > Actinopteri > Chaetodontiformes > Chaetodontidae > Chaetodon > Chaetodon trifasciatus. The sequence goes on from JBBMOE010000007.1 coordinate 2,232,394, forward strand.
ACTGATCACTCTTCCATAGAGCTAAGGACATCTCTCGGGTGTCCTGTAGGTCTCCTGAATGAAAGGTGTATATCTTTGTAAGACAGAGCCCTAGACTTGTGTTATTATCTAATATCCTTCACCACATGTTTGTATTCGCTTTCCTCCAACTTTACATCATTGTTCAAACTGCAGCAATAGCAGCAGGAAACAGTAGTAATGTGAAATAAAACACAAGTGACCAACCTTGACAACACATATCAGATATGTTTTATTATATAAACATGTTCTAACACTTCATTAAAAACCTCAGTTGGCAGTGGGCTAAAGCCAATTAGAACAGGTTAACATGAGGTAATATTGTGAACTGAGATCTGAATCGTTTTTCTCGTCCTCTTATTTCCCTTCAGGATGTAACATTTACTCCAACAAGCTGGTCATCCATAAACAAAGAGCTCTGCTTTCCTGATAAAACTGTAAACCATTATTTTTCTGCCTCAAAGAGAAATGTCTGATAGACTGATGGAACAGGATGAATGTGATCTCTTCACCAGAAGAGGGCAGTGAAGCCTTTCTGCTGGCCTCTTTCTCAGCCCCAGCAAGGGGACGGGGCCACAGGTCAAAGACTTATCATTTGGTGACAGCAAAACCTGATGTAGAGTAGAGTTCAGGGAGCATCCTCACCTTCAGTAATCTTTTTAAAAATGGTTTTGAACACTTTTTCACTTTGCTGTGTTTGCAGGGCATGTAACAGCAGTGAGGTGCTGGTTAATGATGTTGTGATGCATTTGTGAGGATGATCGATCATGTTGGGATTTTTTAAAAAGTAGTACATGTGGGCCCAAATAATTTGAAGTGATCAACCCTACCTGGTTGTTGATGACCACCGATAGTAAGGACTAGTATATTTTTTGTTGTCGAGTTGACAAGTCGGGAGACCCCATTTCTAGAAGTTGTCTCATCATCAAAGGAAATCAGTCCCATCAATGTTACATCATAACTAACTTGGTTATCTTTACAGTGTCAGAGTGTTAAACACAGTTATTAGTGTTTAATGAGTAAAGCAGAAGTGAGAGGACACACCTGAGGAGCACCTGTACTGATCGATGAAAAGAATCTGGTCAGGTCAGTAAGCTTAAAAATCTACTGTCGATTTTGACTACCTGTGTTCTGTCCAGTAGGAAGTCCAAGACCCAGAGACTATAGACTGCTAAAGTTTGTTATATAGCCTTATACCTGTATTAAAAGCTGAGCTATAGTTGATGAACAGCACCTGATTGAGTGAAGACAGAGAAATACAGCATCATACAGTAAGCTATTGGCCCTGTACACAAACTGACTGGATACTAGCACAGGTGTTTACCTACTGTACAGTCAGCCATTTTAATTACAACACAGGTTAAGGCAACAGGCCTGCAGTCATTTAAACAGCTAACAGTGGGTTACTTTGGCACAGGAATTATTACTGCAGATTTAAAGCATGCTGCTACTTTACACTGGTTGACAGACCAACTGAAAGCTTCTGCCACACAGCTCTGCTGTCCTCATCCTGGAGCTTGCTCTCAGGTGGTCTTAGCCTTAGCCTCCTGTACTACCTGCTAAAATTCATAGCTCTCCATAGCCTGGGGAGACCATTGTTTCTCCACCCTAGCTGTTGGTTTTGTTTTTGAGTTTTTGATGAAAATTAAGAAATGATGGTGGAACAGCGGAACATGATTAACTCATCACCATCAGCTGTGTGACTTGGGTGTGGCCTATTTAACATACGAATGCCTGGGTCTGATCATGACTGTGGATCTTGACGAAGGCCTCAGGGGCGAAACGTCATTTGAATAAAAGAAAATGTTATGGAGCCAGAGCCAGAGTGTGTGACACTTCTTTCCTGCTCTCAGGTTTACTTCCAGTGATCAGCACCTCACCACAACCCCCAGAAATCCCCATGAAATTGCTACAACTTTACTTCTTTCATCTTGAGATGTCAGCTCTGCAGCTCAACCTGCCAAAGGTGTCTGGACCAATGGAGATCTGGAGAATGGAAGTCCATCAACACAGCCACAACGAAGGCAACAGTAGGAATGCAAAACCAGAAAAAAGGGCCAGAAAAACATTCTCTGAGAAATCTAAATACTAAAGTTACTGGACTGCAGCTACAAAGCTCCATTTAGAGATATTTTTTAAAGATTATTTATTCATTTGTGTGGTAAACATCTTTCATATTGCCCCTCTAACGTAAAACCTTGTCCCGGTGTTCTGATGTAAATGTTCCCTTGGTAATTTTTGTTAATGATCAAACAACTGACGTAGTTTGGACTGAAGGTTGTAAATCACTTGTTTTCTTTCTGGAGAAAATCACGTGCACTGTTACTGTGTACATGCAGGAATTAGTCACGTTCAACAGTGAGGACAGAGGGAACTTTAATAACCTGTAATACACCCACCATATACCCATTTAGAGGTGTGGATAGAAGTGACTCTGTTTCCTTCACCTGTGGCACTGTTACCTCTACAGTAACAGGAGCTACAGCCTCAGAGGGGCTCAATGAAGTGACCACACGTCTGCACTTCATCAGGGCTTGCAAATCAATGTCACACTGTGCTGCTTTGACATACAATGATCTGATATTCATAAAACCAAATTTCTTGTTGAGGCTGCAGTTTTCAATACTAGACCAACCAGTAGGGTTACTTGTAGTCTTACTATTACATACATAATCCTCTCAGTTATTGCATAGCCAAACACAAAAGCTTTGGGAAAGAGGTGACAGACTCTCCTTAACTCCAAAGTAGACGATTAACCTTTTGAAATACAGGCCTGGACGGGTGATGACCGTGCAGTGTGGGTGTGTCATTCTTCCACTCCTTTACTGGTATGGGCGCCTCTGTGGAGACGGCCTTGACCCTTGTTTTGCGTCTTCTCAGCCCAGGTGAGCGATGAGTGGAAAAAGGTATTAACATGACGCCCAAGCAAAGGTTATTATGGGTTATTTCCATGGGTTTAGGACGTCCCACGCTGAACAGAGGGTGACGCCTAGCAAAGAGTGAGAAGTATAACAAGAGCTCTCACACTATTCAAAATTAGCGAGCTACAAACTTAATATGCTCAGACGTGCCTTGACTTTACTCTAGACGAAAGAAAGAAAGAAAGAAAGAAAGAAAGAAAGAAAGAAAGAAAGAAAGAAAGAAAGAAACGTGCTTCATTGTTTCAGGAACACTATAAAAAAAACCTTTTTTAACACTATATACTATATTTATTAGAAAATGCTGATGAATAATAATAATATAAGTTGTAAAAATGCAGTTGCACCAAAAATACCATCTTTCACATCCCACAGTATCTGGTGAAATATTTAAGAATTTCATGATTATTTTTTTAGTTGTAGAATCCACAAGCATGAACAGTGGATTAAATATTGAAATTAAGAGTTGCTCTTATCATTTTGATTTTTCATATTTAATTATTGAGGTAATTGTTAATTATTTTTTGCCACACAGCACCAAGCTGCAAAAATATGCTGTTGGATCAAATATTATTTGACATAATTTCTGAAAACTTTTAGTTCCTTTAGTAGTGCCCAACTGACAACAATAAACTGGTGCACAATCAGTAAATCTTTTATTTATTTGTTGGTGAAAAAAGAAGAAGATAAAGTTAAACATATTATGTTTTACAAATGCAGCGATCAGCCTTCAATATCTGCCATGTGTACCATGGACACGGTCCTATTATCGTCAATGTGATCAGCAACCCTTATCAGAGTTATAAACGACTTTGATATAGACGATCTTTGTATTGGAGTAACATCATTGGCCAATGAAACGATTCAGGGGCGTGGATTTCCGGCAGTCTCGTGCGGTCACAGTGCAGAGTGGGCGTTTAATCCGTATTCTTTCCCTGCTCATACGTGACTTCACGATTAACATTTCACAAGTTGGATAACTTCGCACCGTGAAATTTCCCGTCATAGGCGGCCTGCAAAGATGACGGAGAGCTCCTCGAACAAGCTGCTAAATGGAGACGCCTGTCACCGCACACCAAATGGTAGAAAATCGAGTAAAAATGGCTTCGTGAAGAACCACTGCTTGTTTCAACAGCCACAGAAGTACCGTCGCCCCAGGGACAAGGTAAGGCCCAACCGTCAACTGCTCGACAGGGGAGGGCTGTAAACAACCACCGCTGTGAGCGATACTGTGTAATAAAATGATCTGATTTAAGAAAACAACGTTAGCTAGCTCATGTGGTAGCATTTCTTTTTTCTATGTTTCTATGACGACTGTACATTCTTGTTTGGAGTATGTTTTACTAACTGACACGCGAGAAGTGTGTGCTGCGGCGTAATGACGGCAGCCTGACATCACCTCTCAAGTCAACTGTGTAACGTCAACATTAATGGAATTAACGCTATTTGCGTGGACGAAATGTGTTTAGCGTTATTTGTTAGCCCAGGGGTTTGTCTCAGTGCGTCACATTTCAAGCTAGCTGTTGCCAGGAACTACCCGGAATTTAACTTCTAATGCTTAATTTGTAATGACGTGCTTTCCAAATACTTCACATTAGTAACATTACGGTCTATTAAACGCAAATTTATCGTGTAAACACTGCTGTGTGCTTTGAAAGCTTCGCGTACTTTTGCGTTTTTAACTTCTTGTTTGGTGGTATAAGCCACCTGATCAGGGAGGATTGTAGTGGTGACTCTTTTTGTAACCTTACACCCTGTTGTTTCTGTGTGTGTGTGGTTAAGTTCGACCGGTCTGTGTTTACACAGACTCTAGTATGAAGAGGACCAGGGCCCCGTTGTGTTATTACCAGAGAAGCTGTCTATCTGTCTCCAGAGAGAGGACAGCAGGGCTGCTCTCTACATGACACTTTAGCGGGAGAGGAATGTCTCAGGCTGTGAAGGGTGTGGTCCCTCCTAGGGTGGAATGAAAAGCACAGAAAACTCAGTGTGTGTGTGTGTGTGTGTGTGTGTGTGGGTGGGTGTGGGTGTAGGTGGGGTATACACACACACACACACACACACACACACACACACGCACACACGCCTTTGTTTTGTTTTGTTTTCAGTTGTTTGGGTTCATACTGGATGAACTGAAATTTGAAAACATCAGATTCTGGACTTGTGACTTGTGAGCTTGAAGCTGCTGTTTCCAACATTCAGTGGATTAATACAATTGGGTCCAGATGCTATGGCTGCCATACCAGTTACATCCATATGCGTATAATGCTCCCATCTGCTGCAAGTTAAAGCATAGCAGGTCTTATCACTGCTGATAATGCTATCAGGTATTCATTTTATTCCCAGTTGAAAGGGGGAACAGGGAAAAGTAAAGTATTTGAATCCACACATTTAAGGCCAGGTCAGGATGTTGATCATTTTTATTCAAAAATGTCAATTGATATTATGAACAGTATTTAGCAGTACTTAAAGGTTAGTAATAATCAGGATTGCTATCATCACTAAAAAAGTGGCATCACAAAGTGGCACGTAGCTCTGCTGGTTCTTGATAAGGCAGCTGGGGTTGGAGTTAGATGCACATAGACCTGTGTTTGCAAGAAGAACTGGGGTGTGTTAGAGCTCTGTGTCTCTTGTGGCTTTGTCTTCTGTGTGCCTGAATCAGCTGGTCAGCATGTTAAGCCTGTTCGGTCCTCACCGGACAAATACAGTATTTAGACCATTTTACAGTAAGTCTCAATGGCAGAGCAGTAATAAATGTCCTCCTGGGTGTGGGTCTGGGCCCGTAGCTGAAAAATTGATCTTTCCTTATTGAGCTAGCCATGATCCCTATAAGGAGAATATAGGAAAAATGGTTGGGAGCAGGTGATCTCACTAACAGCTTTCAGCTGGGATGTAGTGTCAATAAGAGCTCATTAAAAGTGAGCCATGGATTGAATAGGCAATTAGCGAGGAGAGGACTCTTTACTCTTTTAGGCCTGCTGTGAAACATACACCATGTGCAAGCTTCTCTTAATGTGTATACAATGTAATAAGATCATCATCTGTTGAGCTGCTGAGCAAGCATGTGAATGAGCAGATTTCCACAGAGATTGTTGCTTGGGTGCTGCTCCAGGGACAGTTGCTGTGCTGTGCAGCTATACATGAGCGCACAGGCCTACCTCCCCCCAGCCCCTGTTTGTCCACAGGTATGAAAGATTAAACGAATATGACGTCTGTCAAACTGTATTTAGCTGCTGTGGTTGGTGTCTCGGGCTGGGATGTGAATGTGTTTTTGTGCTCCCTGTTTGAGACAGTTCATGGGTTTTGGCCCGCTAGTCTTTCTATGCCTGTTTTTGAACTTTAGAGAAAGGGACTTGTTTGACTGGCTTTAAAGACACACAAAAACCATACACACACACACACACACACAGTGCAGTGCTCTCCTGTTCCCTGCCTCAAAGGTATTTCTTGGAGAAGCATGACCGGTCACATGAGCTACGGTTGCTAAGCTGCGGGCCAGAGCCTGCAACAAGCGACCGCCCTCATTTGTTTAATGTCAGTTTAGTAGACAGCCAGTCCACAGTCCAGCTCAAAATCATGCTAGTTTTTTAAGCTTTTGCACAGCTCCTCCAATGCGTAACCGCATTTATATGGTGCCATAATCCAAGATCAATATCGCTATTCATAAAACTCAATGAATTATAAAAGTGGATTGATGGCCACATTACTGCTCACTGGTCCATGGTGGCACAGGCATGTCTCCATGAATTAATGTGCTTTTTGTAACCTTTATTAGGTTTCGAAGTCTCTTTCCAAGAAAAACACAGTTTTAACATAACGGCCCTGCTGTCGTCTAGCGTGTGCCCAGCTTGTACTGCATGGGCCTGGTCTGCTTTCTATCACAATTTATTGGGCTGCCTGGTGTGGCAGACTTGAGGCGTAGATAAACCATTACATTTTAAAGGAGAAGCCACCGCAGGATTTTTTTCAACATAAATAAATACTTTGCTAAAAGCTTCGCAAATTTCTTGATTTCAGATGTAACTGTAACTTCAGGAGACGTGGAATTAAACATTCTTTTACCTCATCTTCCTCTAGAACCGAAATGTCCCACACAACTCCAGCCTGTACAAGAAGCCCTTTTTGGAATCATTTGAGGAGACTCCTCTACTGGTGGCCGTGCTCACCTACATGGGCTATGGCATCCTCACCATCTTTGGCTACCTCCGAGACTTCCTTCGCCAGTGGAACATTGAGAAGTGCCACGTGGCTCGGGAGAGAGAGGAGCAGAAGGTAAAATAGTATTTACGTTAGACCCCTTTGAATACAAAGGCTGGTTAAAAAATTAAAACAATGAATGTGAAGCTATCACTCATTCCAAGACTTTCTTGTAGGATTTTGTCCCCCTCTATCAGGACTTTGAGAACTTTTACACCAGGAACTTGTACATGAGGATTCGAGACAACTGGAACCGACCCATCTGTAGCGTTCCCGGTGCTAAGATGGACCTGGTGGAGAGAGTTTCCCATGACTATAACTGGACCTTTGAGTAAGTTGTGTGTTTGTTGTTCCATGTGCACAGGGTTAATTTAGAACCAAGGTGTTGTAAATAAAGGTCATGACTCAATCAGAGGTGTGTGTTTCTGTGCCTCTGATTCTAAGCTTTACAGGTTCATTGATTTGCACTTTCAGTCACTGACCTCATGTCTCCGATAAAAGAGTGACGAAAGTCATGATTCAGATGGTTATGTTGAAACTAGTATCTGTCACATGGTACTGAACAAAAACACAAGCAGCCCTAAACACACAGTACCGTCCCAATGATGAGGTAATACACATGCAATCTAGTACCAATACAAGCGAGACAGCACAAAATTGAAATAAATGGCATACAATTGATATAATATTGTCCCATTGCCTTCATTTTATTCCCTCTTGTTACCTCAAGAGAATTGAGAATGCATTAAGTCGCTGATCTAAGAACAGCTTGAGTTATGTGATATTTTGAAACACAAATATACAGTAATATATACAAACATGTATATTGGTGTTAGCTGGACTAATGAATTCTGGCTTTTATGAAACTGTTCAAACAAACAGGGAGAGTGTGTTGATATCTCTGGAGACAAACTGCTGTGATAGCAGTGAAGGTTGTGTCATATTATTCTATTTATCTCATTTGTATGTACTGTAGAGTAAGCACTGTGCTAGCTGAATTCCCTTGGGACAATAAACTATTGCATTTTATCACAGTGCATGATAACTGGGGCAGTTAATGGATGACATTGAGCAGGAAATGGTTGCTGGGCAACCAGGGTCGACAGGCACACACGTGGAAGATAATTACTTCTATCAACCTGGAATCAGGGTGGTACCCTGATTTTCCATGTCTCTAATGTTCTCTGACCCTCTCAGGCACACAGGCAAAGTGGTGAAGGACGTCATCAACATGGGCTCATACAACTACCTTGGCTTTGCCGAGAACACTGGGACTTGTGCCGATGCTGCTATTGAGTCTACACAGAAGTATGGAGTTGGAGTGGGCAGCACGCGCTGTGAGATGGGTAAGGGTCAGAACAAGTTATTTTGGACATGAGATGTGTTTTTTTTTTTAAAAAAACTTTCTTGATTTGTCATCATCTTAAGAGTGCCTCTGTTATAAAGATTGAGTTCATGATCAAATGGTACTTAAGCTCTGTTGTCTGGTGCTCCTTCAGCACGGCAGAGGCCACAGGCTCAAGTGGTTTTGAAGGACTGACAGATTGAGTTTGAAATATAATGATACACTTTGAAAGCTTTGAAGCTAAAGTCCTTTTCTGTTCAGTACATTCCTTGCCACAGCCTCCTTTTGACCTGGACAAGTAGAGTACATTTCATTCCTCAGAAAACATTTGCAAAACTGATTAAAGAAAAAAACCCAGCCTGCCTTCAGTGGCCAATTGCAGCACATCTTGGCTTGTTACTGCCACCTGTTGATCAGTGGAATAGTGTGACAACATTGGCAAGACTGTGCATGACATCACCTGCTTGGACTGACCTCACAGTTTGTTGAACAGGTATAAGAAAATAACTGCGACTCATGCATTTCTCTCTCAAGACAACTCTGCAAGCTCAAGTACACTGATGGGAGGTTGTAGTTAAACTGAGATTATGTCATTTCCAGGGAACTTGGACATCCACGAGGAGCTGGAGCAGATGGTTGCCAGGTTCCTCGGTGTTGAGTCATCCATGGCTTTTGGCATGGGCTTCGCAACCAACTCCATGAACATTCCTGCTCTCACTGGGAAGGTATGGAATTTCCTTCACTTCCTTGTTTCTCTCTCTCTACAACATCCCACTCTTCTTGGTTTGATTGCTTTCATTTTTTCCCCTGTGTTTTTATAGTTACATTGGTCCCTGTGCCCATACTCTATGGGTATGTCAGTGCCATTGACAGTGCTAGTGTTCAGGAAAAGCACCGTTTCCTGTGTGAGCCAAGCTTGAAGGGTTCAGACTGTTCCACAACGCGGTAGTTTCCGGCCAAAGCTTTCAAAACATTCTGAGTGCAGGGGGCTGCAGATTGATAAGTCCCAGCCACTGTTGTTCTTACCCCAACAAATCATACATACCAGGTCTTGCTGGCGTCATTACTTGCTCTTTTCTTCCTCAGCCAATATCACTTGAACAGGAAGTAGAGATGTGAGCTGACATTGTGTGTACCTTGTGACTGGCAGACCACATTTCCTGACAACCACAGGAGTGAAAAGCATGGGCTGAGCAAACAGGGGGAGAAACTCTGAGCACAATAGTAAAGATTTGAGTCACTGCCCTTGTCACAAGGGTTCATCAATTCTTAACTCTGCCTGTAACTTTTCTGCCAGCTGACATTGTTATGTCATGGTGCGTGTGTTGTGTAACAAGCCCATTTATTCATTGACCAGAGCAAATGTTGTGACCTGTCTGAATGCTTGGCTGTGTTGATTTTGAGAGGTGGATAAGGTGTCAGCAATAGTTCAGTTAAGAAGTTAATATTCCCATTCTGGAAATATTTTTGGCTGGTTATGATCCGTGCACGTGGATATCAAACTCTTTGTTTGTCTGAGAAGCTTATACTCTGATTAAGAAAAATCTTGTTTATTATTCAGCAGGTTTTTAGAGTTTTTAATAACATAAGTCTTGATTTATTGTTCACACTGCACACAGTGCCATGGATCCATTTTAGTTATAATAGAAAACACATTTAATTTGGGAGCGTCATATTATTTTATTAAAAGTAATAATTAAGTAGTATTTGTCAAACAAAAAAGAACAGGGCACTTGTATGACATTTTCCTACTTGTCAGAGGGCAGAAACCCTATATGAACGTCACTGTGTTAGTATTTTATTCAAGGCAACAGGCATATGCAGTCATAAAGCAGTAAAGGTTCATATGAAGAGCTTAACTCGAGCCAGTCTGGATCGTTGGTCATACAAAGTCTGTCTGTTCCAGAGACTTTGGGTATGTCTTCCTCAAAGAGGATGGAATCCAAGTTGGGGTACAAAGTCACTGCTCAACTCTAATAACTCCAGCATGTGAAATCCTGCTGGCTCAGGGTTCCAGAAACTGAGTTCACCAGCTAATAAAATCAAAAGTCTGCAACATTAGTTTATAAAGAATCTCCTTTCTTCTTGTTTTAGGGTTGTCTTATTCTGAGTGACGAGCTGAATCACGCGTCGCTGGTGCTGGGCGCCCGCCTGTCTGGCTCCACAATTCGGGTCTTCAAACACAACAGTAGGTGACCTTTAATAATGAGCACTTTACCTAACAGTTAGATAGAGTTTTGTCTTAAGAGCACGCCCAAGGGATGCAGTAACACAGAACACACCAGATTAATGTGGCTAAAATGGGTCTTTTAACACTGTGAGACAGGAATTGGCTATAAACAGCTTTATCCAACAGGAGAGCAAGTACATTTAACATAAGTGTGAGTTACAGCAGGTTACTTCACTCAATGCAAATTCATCTTGATGACACATCTTCACTTACTTGTTAATTCTCTTATTTACTATGTTGAATCACACAGTATTGGGTGTGGTATGGTTTTTATGGTTCAGGACGAACACACACAGACGCTCCTGACCTACACCAGGCAGCCTGACTGCTGAGAAAACACTCACAATGCTTCAAAGTGTTGGGATCATTAAATATTGACACTCATCCATTAATTAAAGAAAGCTCTCATGTTACTTTAGGGGAGTTAAATCCATCTGTGGACAGCAAGTCTTTTCTCTGTGTTGTAGACATGCAAAGCCTGGAGAAGCTGCTCAGAGATGCCATCGTACACGGGCAGCCGAGAACCCACCGACCCTGGAAGAAAATTCTCATTGTGGTGGAGGGCATATACAGGTAAGCACAGTAATCCCTGCTGCTTTGTCACATATACACTTACACGCACAAGCACATAGGCTTGCTGAAGCGAGATAGTTAAGCTAATTACGTTTCTATTTCTTCTGTTTTGTTATTATTTCACTTGAAGTACTTTATACCAGCGCTGTATCACATTACTCTCTGTTTACAGTCAGTTACTTGACACCCATAGTTTTGTGCATGAGGACTCATTAATTGATTTCGCTTGACTAGTAGTGCTTTTGCACATTTTAGAAAAGGCTTTCAATCATATACTAATGTGTAGTATTTCACTATATTCTTCTGTGGCATTGCCGTGATGTGTACTGGTACTAGAACTGTTCCTTGGTGAAGACATTATGGTGTCACAATGCAAAGGTATTGATTTACTAAGTCTGCCATAGGTCCCAAAAGTTCTTTTTATGACATGGCCATGTCTCCATCGTCACTGTTGCAGCAAACTCATTTGTAGTAAAAAGATGAAGCACTTTAATAAGATAAGTGAAGCTGTATCTCAGCAGATTAGAGTTCAATGCAGGAACATTTCTCTGTTTAACTACTTCCTCAACATACTGACCCAAGGCATTTTTCTTTGATGGGACAAAGTGTGAATACCCATTTGCAATTTCTCATTCAATTCAGTTTTTTTTTTTTTTTTTTTTTTTTTTTTTTTTTTTTTCCCACAATGGCAACACTCCCTTATATCATTTTGTTTAATATAGAGAATAATGGCAATGTGGGAGTGTACCCACTCTTCCAGAGGCATAATGTATGCCTTGTTCTTTTAAATGTACTTACCATAAAGGCAGTCAATCCTGCTGATCAATATAGTTCCCAGAGAAACCGCCTTCCATACTCAATGTTCCGTACTAATGCAATGTTAATGGAGTTTCATTTCCACTGGGGTTTTCAAAGTCAATGCTTCAGCTGCTACAAAGGCCTACACAGACATTAACACCTACACACAGATGACAAAACAAAGGTTTGGCTGTTGTCTAAACGGTCAATATGTGCCCTCAATTACACAGCAGCTTTCTGATGTTACTGTATTCCTCATAAAAGATCTTTTGCCAGATTATTGATTTGGGAGTGCTGAAACTCATCACATCCAAATGAACTGTTTATTTATGAGTATGTCATTATTGTAGAAGAAGATTTTTCACATCATGTTCTTGTCCTGAAGTATGGAGGGGTCCGTCGTGCGTCTACCAGAGGTCATTGCTCTGAAGAAGCGCTACAAGGCGTATCTGTACCTTGATGAGGCTCACAGTATCGGGGCCCTGGGACCTAACGGCAGAGGAGTGGTGGACTACTTTGGCCTGGATCCCAAAGATGTTGACATCATGATGGGAACATTCACAAAGAGCTTCGGTGCTGCTGGAGGATACATTGGAGGCAAAAAGGTGGGTGAATTCTTGCAGAGGTAAAACAAAGACTTTGAGGTCAGATGGTGGAACATGAAGGCTTGTCGGTTCTAAGGGAGATGATGAAGAAAACTGCTTACAGTAACGGGAACTCTTAGTCATCCTCTTTAGGGACCTTTGCAATTTCCTCATTGCTGGGATTCAGCATGTTGTGTGTCATTCTGTGTCAGTATTGGTCAACACTGTTTACCAGCTTCCTGTTTTTCTGTACAGAATTTGATTCAGTCCAAGCTTTCGTTTTCAGTCAAAGTAGAGCAGACATGTATTGCGTCTGCGTTGCTATTTAAAATAAAAACAACTTTAATGTTATTTCTCTGTCAGGAACTGATTGACTACCTGCGAAGCCACTCTCACAGCGCCCTGTATGCCACCTCCATGTCACCTCCTGTGGTGCAGCAGATAATCACCTCTATGAAGATCATCATGGGAGAGGATGGGACCACACTGGGTGGGTGCCAGAAAATGACACTAATCTCTTAATGTGCATCTCTGCACTGGCAGCAGCGTTGTGTAATGAGAAGGGTACTCGTTATGAAGGCACTTCAATATATGGTCTCACCTTTGTCTGGACAAGAAACGTTGAACAAGTAGAAACATAAATTTGAATTTGGCTTTAGTCAAATGTGAAACTTACAAGCCAAACTGAAGCTAATGGCACATGTTAAGTATGTGGGTTGGAGAAGCTCTTCTTGGTGAGCTGCAATCTGCATCTCCTGCAATTCTGAATTGTCCACAATTTCCAGGTCACTCGTGTTTTTCTGTTTGAGATTGTACTGTTACAGTACTGGTTGTGTTTGGTGTGACAGTCCATCAGTGACCACCAGATGGCAGTATAAGCTTGTGGCTAAGCATTCATTCCTGCAAACCTGAGGTCTGGAGCAGATGACTTGGTTGACAGAAATCCAATTTTCAGTCAATTTACGTGAGATTTACCACCTTTTGTACTTTGGCTTCTTCCTGCTGATCATGCTTGTTGGAAATGTTTAATTCCCAGTCGAGTGATAAAAGGTTATCACATATGACAAACTGGCAATTATTTTCCAGTAAATAATGGTTATATAGCCTTATCAAACTGTATGGCATGAGTAAACCCATTCCAGACACAATGTAAATGCCACAAAGGTGCATGCCCTTCATCCGTTTCCCTTCACACCTTGTCACTTGTAAGGACAAAATTGGATAACAGTAATAGTACTTGAGAATGTCATATGATCTTATTTTTCAAGAAGAGTGACAGTGGAAGAGTCCTCTCTGAGTAAAACTGTATTGCTTGAGCAAAATGTTGGTAATTTTTTTTATATTTTGACATCACCTTTTGAGAAACACTTGTAAGCTGAAGAGTTGCTCTTAAATGTTACAGGTGATTTCTTTTTTTTTCCCACGACCCAGTCTGACTGAACTTGCAGTTTGATTTCCTCTTCTTGTCTTTATCTTTCCGGATGTGCATTTTTAAAAACTGATATGTGGACAGTTGCCTTCCTCTTCTGATTCACCCTGGGCTGACGGAAGGTCTTGGAGTGGTGGTACACTTTCCCTTTATGGCTTTCAGATGTGTGTTTCTTTGTGTATGTGTGCTTCTTTGCCTTCACGCTGGGTACAAAGCAGCATGGTGCTTAGGGCCAGGGATCTGTGCAGATCAAACTCTGCTGGACTCATCTCCTACACACACAAACAGATCACTAAGTCTTGTTTTTCTTGCAGGGCAGCACCCTTTTACTCTTTACGGGGCTTGATTGATGTGGCCTCCCTTAAAATGCTGATATAAGATCAGGTTACCTTGCTCCTCAGTCGTTCAATCATATGGGAATAAATACCTGGAGCAGCCTTTATGGTGTGACTGTTGCACAATGTCAACGGCTCTTTCTCCAAGCCATTCCAGAGTAGAGGAGGCCAGATTGGCTGACCTTACAACACATCCCACTTTTCCTTGTAGAAGACTAACAATGACAGTCTGATTGGTTGCAGCCCTGTCACTGTTTGAAATTCAGGCCTTTGAAGATTCAGACACTGACACAAAGTCGAAGTGACAGCTGAGCTGCCTGCTAACAGTTTGTTGCTGCGTTCACGTTGCTCAGGGCGGCTGCTCATGGTTCCCGGCATAGGCCCGCATCAAAATGGGCATTTGTTGTTTGAAGCTTACATCAATCAAGTATGTGGATGGGAAATAAGGACACAAGACCGGCAAAGCTTTCTTCAATATGAAAAGAATGCTAAAGCGCTTGAAAAGCAAAAGGTCTGAATATCATATGCCACTGTTTTTTTTATATCACTCAGTGCTGAGAATAGTTTTGGATTCCTTGTCTGTGGAAAAAAAATGTCTGGATAAATATAATGTCAGACTTTGTTGTGTCTCAGGGTACTTTGAAGCCGTGGTGTTTCTGCTCTGTTTTTCAGCACAGCCAGGCAGATGTGTGTTGCTGTTGGCGCTTTGTGCCATATGGTTATTTGTTTGGTTAAGATGCTATCTCTGGAGGCTCAGCCTGAGGATTCAGTGAGTGAATCCACAATGTGCACAAGACTGACACGTGAGGATTGATGCGTGTTCATTTTCAGCCCCTTGACCTCAACTTGAAAGAATCCCGGTTGCCTTCAAAGGCAAGTGGTGTAGTGCTGTCCAAAATAAGTGTAAGACAAGAGAAAAAACGTGGCGTTTGGTGATTTAGTGATGAGTTTTACTCATCCTATTGATTTTGTTTTGGCTGACGTGTTTTCGTTACTGCAGCAGACTAACTCGGGCTTGTGCTGTCAGATGATATTCATGTTCTGTATTTCAAATACCATGCACTTCTACTGTTATCCACTATTGAAGATATCTGCATTCTTCTGTTTCCTTCACTTGGCCTCTGAACTGGAGCTGATAATATGAGGCACACAAGCATAAATAATAACTCAAACATAGTGTTTTGGACCTGCACACCCCCACAGGTGGTTTTACTTATTGCGGCTGATCGGACCTCTGTGCAGGTTGCCTGGAACTGTGTGTATGATCACCAATCTTCATGTACTAATAGAAATAATAGGTGCAACAGGAAAATGAGGAAAATACCAATCAAGAACAGTCTGTTTCTGCACACGCACGCACAGATGATGAGAAACAGTCAGCATTTAGTGGCCTCTAGCTGTGAGGTTGCAGAAATGTCTGAATACCCCTCCGCCCACCCTCCTCTTCCAAGCATGTAGAAGAACCTATGGTGGCTGCAAAACCCTGTTTACACCAGACATTAACATGTCTCGGGTAATCTGATCACAAGCTGAGAGCCGAGACACATCACCATTCACACCTGTGTCTATGATGCATCTCCAAGGTGTCCAGCTGACCAGTTGTGTTACTGCCTGTGTCACTTCCTTGCACACAGTTATTACATGCCTGAAGATTTGTTTCACACCTGCTAACTGCTAGCTATGAAAACAAAAATGTTTAAAGAACTAATATACATGTATGGGCTATTCCAACTGTTGAGATAGGCAGGGCAAAGTTATTTACAACTTGCAAATGAGCACAGGACAAGACGAAAAAGAACTTTTTCTGCAACCATGTACATCAGTGCTCCTCTCCATTCTTTCAAACATTGAAAGTTCCTGTTACATCATTCATAGCGTTGAGCTCTCAGTAAAGTAAGGCAGGCATACCACCTAAAAACCTATAAGTATAAGTAGTAATGTAACTGACGTCCATCCAAGTTTGCTTTGGGTAACAGAAATATGCTTCATAACAGACTCATGCCCACATCATGAGAAATATCCCTTTGTGTATCTGCCCTTTCCAGGTGCTGATCGCCTCAGACAACTATCAGAGAACACCAACTACTTCCGCAAGAGACTCCGGGATATGGGCTTCATCATCTATGGCAACGACGACTCGCCCGTAGTACCCATGATGCTCTACATGCCTGCCAAAATTGGGTGTGTGACTGGTCCATTTCATATTATTTGATATTTTCAGTGTTTTGAACATCAAGAATGATTAAGATGGCTAATTGGAAGAATCTCCCAAATGATTTCACATTTGGAAAAGACAGAAAGAGTCTAGTTTGAGTTTTCTCACTGTTCTCCCTTCTCCAAATAGAATCTGACTTGGTGTGTGGAAAGTGGTTTATGATTTCAGTTTCACACATTAAAGAGAATACCATCTAAGATGTGGTGCCGGTGGTGGAGAGATCAAATCAGCAGTTAGATTTGCCAAATGTTGCCCTGTGTCTAATGTTGCCGTTGCTTTTCAGGGCATTTGGCCGGGAAATGTTAAAGAGGAACATCGGCACAGTGGTCGTCGGTTTCCCAGCAACACCCATCATTGAGTCGAGGGCGCGTTTCTGTGTTTCGGCCGCCCATACCAGAGAGATGCTCGACACAGTAAGTCACCGATAAGGCCAATCACTGACGGAAGTGCAAAAAGAAAGATGTGTCGATGTTTATGCAGATCTTTTTTCATGTCAATAATGAAAAAATCTAGGTTCAAATTGGATTCTGAAAGTGGAATTTCCAGCAGAGGCACCCCATAGGTTTACACTTCTCATTTTTCATCACTACAAGGGACGCAGTCGGCTACAGCGGACGCAGTCAGCCTTTACATTTTATTTCCATTTATTTCCTCTTCACTCTCTTAAGACAGAAGACGTTCCCAGATGTCTGGCCATAAAAGGACTCGAAAATGATGTTGGCAGTTTCCACTTGCAGTGGGAACAAACAACTTGAAAATCGGCATGGAAATCACTTTAAAATGATCATCGGCTTTAAACAATCTGGGTATTTTGGGCAAAGCGTTAGCGCAAACTGAAAGTATGTCTGTAGGAATATTTGCATTTGCTCTGCTGTCATCACTTATATGCATCAGTATAGAAACAGAAAGACTAGCTTCTTGGACAATCTGGATTTTGTTACATACAGCTGCCATTTGGTCTTTATTTATTATCCAAGATGTGAAGACAAAGACATCTGATCTCAGCTCAGTCTGTCTTCTTCACCAGCGGGTCCAGTTCAAGGAATGTTGTAACAGGACAGGACTTACATTGCTGAAGACTTAATTTTATCCTATACATGATATAAGACTTTATTTGGATTCAAGGGTGATCATGAATCCTCACCCTTGGCAGGCTTAACAACTTGTGTGTGTGTGTGTCTGCAGACTCATGGGGTGAGTGTGCTTAATAAAGACTCCTGGTATGTCCTTTATTATAAAGAAACTTGGAAGACCAAAGTTGTCTCCGAGTATTACAGTGTGGCTCAGACAGAGACTTTAATTTGAGCTGCTCTGTCTTTCCAAAGACACTTCATTCATCTTACTGAGGAGCATGTCAACACCGTTTGTAATAGTCCATTTAAAGGGCATCAGCCTGCCTTTGTAGAGCACTTCGACGAGCCGCTTTTTCCGTCTTTGGAAAAGCCAGCCCTCGCTATTTCTCAAACCATGGAATCAGAAGAAAGGTCAGGAGGAAGGTAAATTGTTTCCAGGTGCCCTGCAGTGTTGCAATGCTGATACAGTCTCTTGTGGAAAGAAGTGGAGGAGTTTCTGTTCAGTTGTGGTTTATACAGGGAGCCTTCTGTCATGTTTAATGCTTGAAAATCCAAATGTGATTAAATCTTATCACTTCATTTATCACCTACAAAGCGATCCTCTTTCAGGCTGTGCTATGTGTATAGTACTGAGGGCCTTCTTCTTTACTGTCTGGCTCCTCCGTCTGGGTGTCTTCACTTAATTGTGATTGACATAAATATTATCGTTTGGATTCAGATTAACAGCATTCTTCCCGTTGTTCTTGCCAGGCATTGGGGGCCATCAGTGAAGTGGGCGACCTGCTGCAGCTGAAATACTCCAGACGTGAACAGCCTCTTCCCTCGCTTGGGTGGATGGCCGAGGAGAGCCTGCTTCAGGACTGAGCCACTATCATCCAGCCCTCCCCCGAGCTCAACTATCCCTCCTTCACTTTGCCTTTTCACATCTGATATCCCTCTTTTTTGTGTCCTTCACTTTCCTCTGAGCCAGTCTCTGTCCCACTTTGCCATACCTCACATCAGACTCCCATGGACTCCCCAGAACCAAAGTCCTTCACAGCTCCACCCCGTTTTGAAACCTACAGACTAGCATTGCTCATTAGCCTGTGTGCAGTCTGTGGCCTGTCCAGCTGATTTCACCCACAGCAGGGGAGGGCCAAAATCACCCTCATCCTTCTGTACATGTCCGTTTTTACAAAGTGCATTCACGGCCTTTCAGTTTGTCCTAACTTATTGTGACTGCAGCAGTCTAACATAGAGTCTTATTCCTTTGTGCACATTGAATGTGTGTCTTATTTGTGCAATAATGACAACAATGTGGAGTTTCGCTGTAATTCAAACAACCTAGAGCAAAGTAGATCGATTTTTGCCACGAGTTCCTACTCGTGCGCTCAGAGAAAAAGAAATCCGATCATAGCTGTTGCTATGATGAACACCACAGAAAAAATGATATGTAAATATTTTTATCCTCATGTTGGTAATACTGCCTTAGGGTAGCATCCCAAACCTCAAAGAGAGATCCATTATTTCACAGGAGTAACATCAGCATGTTCACTCTCTATGTATTTATCTGATGGCTTTTTTTCTAATCACTTTTACTTGAAAAGAGATTATGGAATATTGGGTTCATTCCCTAACCAAAGGATATATATATATATATATATATATAAA
>JBBMOE010000007.1:2252146-2273040 GCA_037975065.1 Chaetodon trifasciatus
TATATATATATAAATATATGTATAGATACAGTATGTTTTCTACAGTTTCTCAGAAAATGCAAAGCGAAGGTTCCAAAAGAAAACATGTAACAGGGAAAGAATCCCAGGGAACAAGAGCGAGACGGAATATTTTTTACTGCTTATTTTCTATAAATATTTTTCAGCCTTATTTACTGTTTACACCTGCACTCAAAAACTTGAGCCCAGCGTCTTTAGCATTTCTATAAGATAATGAGCTACACGTGTGTGTTTTTCTTCTCCCCCTTTGACCAAGTCTTTGTCACCCAAGTGCGAGATGTGAATCAGCGTCGACACCCGTCTGTGAGCACGATGACACGCGGTAACTTTGATCTGTACATATGACGATGCTGCTCCCATGCTCATCTGATATACAGACAGCTTTATTTATTTAAAATGTCTCTGTCATCTTTCAATTATTTTTGTGAAAAAAATGTAACTGTTATCTGAAAGGCAGCTCCAAATGTGTCTCAGTGGAAGG
Organism: Chaetodon trifasciatus; assembly: GCA_037975065.1. NCBI lineage: Eukaryota > Metazoa > Chordata > Actinopteri > Chaetodontiformes > Chaetodontidae > Chaetodon > Chaetodon trifasciatus. Next base: position 2,252,646 of record JBBMOE010000007.1, read on the forward strand.
TGCGTATTTTAACTGACCACTTACAGGTCTTAACTTCAGTGCTAGCACTACTGACAGGCATTGTAAATGCACAGATGACGTAGTCACTGAAATTTGCAACGTTTGCTTGGGTATGCTTCAAGTAATTTTTATTTGCTGTCATAATTTATCATCTGTGGTCATCTTCTGGAATGACATTCCATTTAAATCTGCTTTCAGTGTCCAGTGTTTGTTTTGGTTGACTGTTTTTGTCAGACTTTTCTGTGTGAGGTCGCATACATGTCATTGTCAAGTGTCCTGTTCACGTGTGTGTTTGTGCTCGATCACTTGACTGATGAGAATCGGAGGCCACGTCAGTGTAGCCAGTCAGAAAGCTGGCCATTGTCTGGCATTGTGACCATTCCTAGAAATGTTCATCAAAGTGATTAAACTCAAGTTTAGAGATGCTTTTTTTCATGTTTTTGGTATTTTAGCACAGCACAACTTTTTGGGGTGTCTTTTAACTGTACCTCCATTAGGCATTGTTGTCTTTGAATAAGTCATTCCAATATTGTTGTTTTTGTTCACACAGAAATGGCTTGAATAACAACTCTGTGATGCATTTGCTTTTAATAAATCTAATATAAAAGGTGGAACTCGTGACTATGATCTGGAATTGCACTCTTCAGAAATGTGCCCTGACATAAAACACTTTCTTCTCGTCAGAGTTTCCTCTCAAGCTGTCTGCAGCGCCATGCAGTACGTTAAGTCTCTGCATTTCTGTCTATGGAGGCAAAAATGTAATTGCAAACAGCAACGTGACTGTTTCTTTCAGCCAGGTTTCCCTCGCTGAAACTGAGGAATTAAAGTCCACAGATTACAAAAATGTTTGAGTTGCTTCGAGCTCTTTGATTTAATGTGATGTTTTCCAGCCTACCTACCACAAATACCTGTGGACTGACCTGCAGCGACCGTTGGAAACTTGCTTATCACTTGCTTTCGCCCTTGGAATTGTACTTGGGTTGAAGATAAACCACTTCGAGGAGTTTGTAAAGCCATGATGTTTGTCAACCATGCTGTTGGAAACCGTGCTGATTAAATCACTTTCTTTGTACCACGGTCTGGAACAGGCTTGTGTTTATTTACAGCAGGCACACACAGACTGGAGTCACTACCTAAGAGCTCATGACAAACATGTTTGTAAGCCTTTTTGACTGATAAGTCACTGACATCCTGCCATTCCACAGCATTCCACACCAGCCAGTCATTCACTTCTGTCTTAAAATGGTCTATCTGTGAAAGGGAGGGATGGTATAATGACTTGTTTCTAGAGATTCGAAAACAGCAAAACAAGTCCAAAGAAAATTAAGTGATTTCAAAGATTGCAGGAACAAGGGAAATAAATGCACAAGGCATTGGGTGAATATTTCACTTCAAAGTTTGGCATTCAGGTCTGACTATTTGATGATATTCACTTTTCTTAGCGAGTAAATAAATGTCCACTTCAGGGTCTGCGAATGTGCCTGTTGCAGGCTCCATGTAAACTAGACCTCGTACCTTATCAGAAACCTCAGTGGCCCGACGCAGCCCCCTCCACACAGCTGTGAGCAATAAGCTTCCCACCCCCAACTCCTACAGCATCAACCCTCTGAATGCGTGCGTAAAAGGCAAGTTTACCGAAACCGGTTGGCTGGGCTGTGCGCACACAAACACACACACACACACACACACACACACACACACACACACACACACACACACACACATTGACTCGAACCGGTGGATGAACTTCAGCTGGATAATGGATTAACGCATCAGACAGATAGCAAAACGCACAGCATGCTATGAACTCCAGATGTCAATGTATTGGAAGAAAACACCCACCCACCCACGACGGGATGACTCACAGTTTAAAGTAGTTGAATAAGCGAGCGCCGGTGCGGACGGGGAGATTCTGCGTGGGGTATTTGACTTCTTTCTGGTACTTAAAGCTCTCCCGACTGTGGTTTTTATGGGGAAGAGAGGCGTTGAGCTCGACCCGCCATACGGACTGACGGTTGCTGCGCGAGGCGCTGGTGCCAGATATGGATAGCGCGCGGGATACCTCTGGACGCTGGTGCGCATCTTCATAAAGTGCGACACTTTGAGACTGACGAGGCCTAAAACTTCACTTGTCCTGAGTCAAGGTTGCGGACAAACTGAGGACGAGCAGGACGCAGACGCTTCTTCTAAACCAACAAGCTAACTTAGGGAGAACAGTTTGAGAAAAGCCTCCAAAGTACTTTTACAAACCTTCACGCGGAGCTTTGAAAGAGAAAAGATGCGTCAAGAGGTCGCGTGGAGATTTCAGATGCTGCTTATGATTTGGTCCATACTTGTCGTTAGTTTGGGGACGGGGTTTCCCACCAGACACAAGAATGTTGGCCACAAGGTAAGTTTTCTTCAGATGGTGACTACGTGTTTTTGAAGTTTAGCAAGTTGTAACAACCGGTTTCATAAACGCTGCGAAGTCTCAAGCTCTCACCTGACGCGGACAAAACTTATTTTTTTCCAAATAATTAGCCAGCGCCGCGAGACAGGTTAGCTAGCTGAGGTAAAATGGTTCTGTCCGCTTTATAGCTAAATACATTACCTTCATTAATGTCGACTAACACGCTCATTTTTATAATGACATTGACAGATTTCTATAAATATCACATTGAAACTAAAAACGACTTTTATTGGAAAATTGCAATGTGAGTGTAAACAGTCAAAATTCCCAAAGCTAAAGCTGAATAAGGACGCTTGTAGTCCTCATTCTTACTCTTCTTACAACAGACACTAAAATTTACTATCTTTTGTGAATAAGGAAAAAAAATCACACGTTAGTAATTTCCAGCACATTGTCGGTGTTTATGTGTACAGTTTTAATCAAAATAATTCAAATAATAGAAAAAATGTTAACAAATGGTTTGTAAAGTCAGTGCTCTTTATCAACCATTGCCCTGAGTCAGTTTGCATCAAATGGTTCAGTCAATTAAATGAGCTGAAATGGCAGACGTTCCTCATCAGTGCATGCTGCTCTCTTTTGTTGCACTTCTCTCTCCATGTATAGTAAGGTTTTCCTTCACTAGGCATTCACCCTGCTATAATAAATCCAAACTCCCTCCACACACACACATACACACACGTTGTGCAGTGTGTGTGGCGTGTGTACGGGAATGTTTGTGTTACACACGGACATATTTGGATATCAAAGTCTGTTTGTGTGTGTTTGTGTCAGGGTTCAGTTTTTGCCTTTGAACTCTCCTTCTTGTGTGGCCTCCCATGGATGCCCTGTTGGGACTCTCTCTCTCTCATCGTCTGTCTGATTGATGTCAAAGCAAAGGGAGACAGAGAGGAAAAGGAGGGAGGGGGAGAGGAGAAGGGAATGATTAGTGAGAAGAAGAAGAAAAAAAATCTCACTGAGGCTTGTGTGATTGTTCATTTCATTCACCAAAAGGCTGCAGTTGGTGACTCTGCGCCTTTGCCTGTGACCTGCTGGATGTGTGTTCGTAAGTGGTGGATGGAGAGGAGAGATTAGCAGAGGAAGAGAGAAGGAGGAGGGGAAGCTCAGTAAAGCGGGCGCCCGGTAACGAGATGCTTATGTAACCAGAATAAGGCGAGCCCTCGGCATCTCTCACACTGGAGCTCGGGTCAAGTGTCATTCATCTGATTGTTTACATTGGCTCTTTTTTTGTGTTAATGTGGAATTTCCTGTTTTTGGTTTTACCCCCATCACTCCGTGAAGAAGAAGAGGGGGAGGGGGATTTGTGTTGAAGTGGCCTCTTTTCTAAATATTGGGACCTGTTTGCCCTGACTGTTTTGTATCCCCACCTCCCACCCCAACCTCCACAACCTCACCCCGATTCCACCAGGCATGCATTTGTTGTCCCCTTTCCATTCGCAAAAGATGGCGATCAAAGAGCGTCCATAGTTTATTGTTCTTCTGTAATGGTTTGGAAACAGCCAAGTGCAGAGGCCTTTGATATCAGCGGGCACATAAATCAGGGCTGCCACACTGCCTGCCTTCCCAGCCTGCCCCCCAGCCCCACTGAATCCCATCCCTGCCCCTCACCTCCATCCCTGCTGCCCCCATCCCATCTCCTGTTCTGTTCTGCCTAACCTGAATGTGTGTCACCATCAGTAGCAGCAATGACATTAGCCCAAATGGATCCAGTCTTTTCAGTGTAGTGAAGGGAGGATTTAATGTTTGTCTGAGAAGAGAGAAGCAGTCTCCAGACCAGGCCGAGGTCCCTCACTGCATCCAGATAGTCTCCATGTTAAACGCACCGCATGCCATCAGCCATCGGGCCTTTGATCGGAGGAGCCCCACTGCAGCGAGGAGGAGAGCAGGATCAGAGAGAACGAGGGGGAGGAAGGAAGGAGGAGGAGAGTGATATACAGGGTGAAAGAATACAGGATCCAGATGTGTAACAGGACGAGATGAGGAGGGTGTGAAAGTATGTGGCCTCTCTCGTGACTCTGGACCTTCTGTGTCTGCGTGAGTGTGTATGTAGGGCATGTGTGTGAATGTTGGTATGTATGAGTGAATACTGTCACTGCTGGTCAGGTTTGACGATGACGCACACATGCTAATAGCAGGCCAGAGTAAAATGGGGCATCATGCTGGAGGACTTCTTCAATAAAATCCAGAAAGCCAGACACCACACATAAAATAAAAACTAACCGGTGCAACAGTTTCACGCAGTAGTGAGAAATGTATATTTCAGCTTCCCAGAATCCAGAAGCGATGTCTTCAAATGTTTTGTATGACCAACAGTCCAAAATCCAAAAATACTCACTCAACAAAGATATACAGTAAACCAGGGAAAGGCAGCATACAGTTCCAGTTTTGACACTGTCTCAAAGGTTTTTTGTTTTGTTTTTGTTTCTTTGCTTGAAATCACTTGAACAATTCACAGATTATCAGAGTCGTTGCCACTTCTTTTTCTGTTGATCAATGAATCGACTAATTGTTTCAGCTGTACTTAAACCGTTTCCAGTACTGAAAATTGAGTCAAAACAGGACCTGTTTTCATCAAAAATAATAGCAAAATGCCATGTTCTCCGAAAAATCTATGAAGTTTATAGTGATCTAAAAATTGGTGAAACTGACATTGACATACTGATGAATACGACAGGCACTTGTAATATTTTATGCATTAAGGTGTGTTAAAAATTCCTGCAGAAAGCTAGAGGAATTTCGTTTCTGAGTGTTTTCAGCAGCATTATTATAGTTCGTCTGTTTTAATGGGATGTTGAGTTTTCTTGGCGAAAAAAAAAATGTGGCAAATAGTCAATTTGCAATTATTGCAATATGTGTAATATTTGCTTTCAGTATTTGCAGTGGATGAAATTACAGAGAGAAAGGCCAAATATCCCATATCTACTTGTCACCACCAGTTTACAGATATCTGGGGAGGGGGCCAACTTCTCTTCATCCATCATTTATCATGCTTGACGGGCTTCTCCTCAAAACAGGCATAATGTGTTCACATGCTTGAATTTGACCGACCACATAACTTCTTTATGGGACAATCACAGGCAGTCAGTGAAAAGTACGCCCTGTTCTAGAGGCCATAACTATAAATCACAAACCGTTTGGTCATTAATTCAGACATTTCTTCTCCTCTTTAGTACTCCAACTGCAACTGGTTTGCTCTGAGCAGACCACAAACTGGCTCAGGTCAAATCTTAAGGTCCCATCCAATCATATGTTTGGGCCAATTTAGCATATTCCGGATGATATAGACATGAGTGAATGGAAGATGAGGGTTCATTAGAGGGTTTGGATTTTGGTTTTGACCAGTGTCAGGCATGAAATAGATATGCGTCCTATTAGACATGAAACAGATACATGCACACTGGAGAATCAGACCAATCCATTTTCAGTGACTATATTCCAGATACAGTACATATATCTTCAGTTCCCCCCCATTATAATGTCACCATTCATCTCAGAGATCAACATTTCCTCCTGTTCTTCTGAGTAACTGTAAAACCTGAAAGGTCAAATTAAATGGTGGCCGTAGTGGCGGCAGCACAGCAGGTTCAGGCACGCTCGCAGCAGCCCAGGGGTCCCACGCCTCCCAGGCCCTCTCATTAAAGCTAAAAGAGGATCTCTCTGGCACAGGCCCCTCTTTGTCCACGGCCTGGATGCCATGGCTGTTGTGGGAAAAAAAAAAGAATGAAATGAACGAAGGCTGGTTGGTCACTTGGCTGGTTAGTTGGATGCCTCAGAGGCTTTTTGGAATTGCTGACCAGGCTATAGAGTGGTAGATAGTGTTCAGGTTTCTTCCTGGAAACAGAGCACCAATTGTTTTTATGCTCATCGATGAGCCATTACAAGTGACATGCTTTTTTGTCATTTGCCCTAAAGAAGCCACTGGCTTTTGAATGTCTAGTTATCTAAGTTGCTTATTAGAGGTCCCCACAGTCATGATAGATGTAGGCTTTAAGGCATTTCCTATCAACCATTTTTCCTTTAGCCATTTAATCAGTTAAATCATTCCACTAGATTATTGTTTCTGGTCTGGATGAACTTTTAATCTTAGGTTTTGACTTGCATTTACAGGCTCATGGCCACTCAATTCACAGCGGTGGGGTCCAGTATGTCCCTGAGGCTTTGGAGCAGCAGAACCAGGTCCAGAGTCTTCTGCCTGAGCCTCACAGCCACCAGAGGAGGTGGTCCCACCCCCAACACCGCTCAGTTGGTGTTCTTCCACAGCCTGAGCCTGAGGAGGAGACTAAACCCTTCATCCTGGATCTCAAGAACTTTCCAGACTTGGCCAATGCTGACATCAACTCACAGAACCCCAACATACAGGTGAGTTGGGAGATGGGAGTCACACGTTTTTTGTCTTAGTTATTTTATTTTAAGTCTTTGAGTCTCAGACAGCCTTCAAGATATTGATAAAAACATGCTGTTAATTTACACTCACAAAGCAAGCTCTTATAAGCACTAAAATAAATTCATTTCAGTTTGCCGGCTGTATCCGTACAGTAAGCATCAGACAGTGAATTATGGGTCAAATTAAAAGCACTCACCCGAGGAGAACTGGGGCACTTTTATTGTGTAAAATTATTTATTTCCTCAATGTGTAACAAAATCAACAGTTTCTCAGTCTAATCTTAGAGACTCGCCTGCATCTTTCTTTGCTACCATTTAATTTAAGTGCAATAAAAGAAAATGGGCTCTAAGTGTTAGCCATTTAGTCCTCATCATCTCCTTCTACATCGACCCAAAATGTTCAAAACGGTGTTCTGTTTAACTTATCTCGTGGCAGTTATCCTCTCCAACTCTGGTCAGCGTAATCAGGATGTGGTTAGACGGACATAATGATGCTGACCTACGTCTACATCAAGTACAGATACCATTTATATTTCTGATGAGTTTTCATGTAGTATATAGACCAAAAGACTAAAAGACTCTACACTAAGGACATATTCAAGTAAGACAAATGAAAGCAGTTCCAATCATCACATGGCTTTCCTAACTGTGAAATTAATTTCGCATCAGTAAAAGGTAGTTTTCCCTGTAGTATCCCTGTTGCCTGGTCTTCGCATCAGCTGGAGTGGGCCCTTGGAAGTACTGTAGCATCTAGGATGAGTCATATTGAGGTAATGAGAGGTAGTTATCCATAATAAATGCTCACATTCTCCCCCTGAGAGGATCGTTTGGTTGGCTGAATGCTCATGTTCACGTCTGGCTGGCTGACTTAGATCCAGGGAGCGGGTTCGCTTGCTGAAAAACTTCTCTGCACATTTGAGATAGTTGATTTCTTGAGAAGAACCTGTAACTCAAGTGCTAAAGCTGAAGTATTGGAAGTACTTTACTTTTTTGGCATTTATGGCAAAAGTGGAGTTAACACAGCAACAACTGGACAATTCAGTCACTTGTTGTATGTTATTGTCTGTTTGGTTATCCAATCACACGACAATTTGGAGTCTTTGTCTGCTAGTTTAGACCTTTAGGAGACAGTTGTTCAGCTTCACAAATGATGATGCTGTCCAAGATCACTTCAGCAACACAGATGAATGAGTTCATGGGTTACTTCAGGTTGACAGAGACCCTCTCTTTTTCAACATAGGTAACCATTGAGGTAGTGGACGACCCCCAGATGGAGGTAGAGATGGACTTGGCCAAGGAAAAAGACTGGCTACCTTCCTCCTCCTCCTCCCCCTCATCCACAGTAGATTGGCTCGGAGGCAAGAAGCTTTTCTGGCCCCTTTTCTGGAGTTACACCGACGCCGATTCCAGCGAGGACAGCAACAGCCGGTCAGGCGTGGAGGAAACTGGCGAGGAAGAGGAGGAGGAGGATTATTCCCTGGATTACGGCAGCGAGGAACCCTTACCCAGTGGAGTGGGCGGAGACTGGGATACGCGTTGGAACGAAGGCTGGGATCCAATGCAGGGCTACTATGGTAAGGTTTGCCAAGTAGTACACTCGCAGTCTGCTCATACAGACGCACAGCTCTTTTAGATATGCCTTCATCAAACTGATTATGGCTTTTAAAAAATTGCCAAAATGTATCCTGTGGGTTTTACCGAAGAACAAGAAAGGAAAAACAATCACTGGATTTATCTCATGAAAAAAAAAAGATGGAGATAATGGGAATATCTGTAAGGGAGGGAAAGAGACAGAAAGTGATAGAGAACAATGGAGATGGAACAGCAGAGTGGCTTAGGAACGCTGCATGATAACTGTCTTCACAGTCAGAGAGAACTAAACGATGCCAGCATGCGAGGCAGCATGAGCACTCGACCATCAGGACATTGTGGGTTATGGGCACTTTGAAGTCGACACTGGCCGTGCTGGTCGCAGAGGCCTGCCTTTTGAAGATGGGTCCGATGCGCTCGCTAATGGCAGCGTGAGGCCGGCACTGTTCCCTGGGACAAAACAGCCCTCTGCTTGTGGACAATTAGAGGGCAGATTGGGAACACAGAATGACAGGGGCCATTCGGCCGGCCCTTTCATCCTTCCCCGGGACCCCATGGGCCCCCCCAGACCCTGGCGGCCCTCACTGCCCTCTGCGGCTCGGCCTTTTGAGCCTGTTCAAGAATTTCGGGGGGCTTTCAGGGCTCTGCATAACTTTTACAGTTCTTTTCCCGCTCTTAATTCTGCCTTCCTCTGGTGGGAAAAAATGTTGTGTCTCAACTTGCACAGACCACTTATTCAGTGGTAAAAATAGTAAATAATGAGAGAGAAGGAGAAAGGTGTACTTAGTGAATGAAAGGGAGAGAAGATGGAAAAGAGATAGGGAAAGAAAGAAAAAGAAAAGTCTGATGGGCTGGGCAGTGGGTAGGCCAATGTGTGTGAGTCCTACTGTAGATCAGAGTGCAGTTATGGGTGTACCACAGCCTAAAGCTTTCATTCTTCAGAGAAATTTCCCACAGATACCAATCTGTGCATGATTGATCTGTTTGTTTCTCTCGGGTTTTTGAAGGCTATTCTTGCACAAACCTCTACTGTTGTAGTGGTGTAATCTCCAAATGTAGTAACAGGTGTCTGGAAACTGGCTAGTTTTTAAGTCTTTAACCTTTCCCTCGTCCGTTATGCCAATGCATGGACTTTATCTGTTTAACTGTTCTGCATGTAGACGAGCCAGCAAAGGGCAACAATGCCTATTAAGTGGTCACGTCTAAAGACTCGGTGAACATAAATCAAGGATGTCTGCCTCAGCTTCTTCTGTAATTAAGACTCTCCTGAGACCTCATTCCCGTATGGCCACATGGCGAGTTGGCAGCGGCCACAAAGTAAAATTGGGTGCTCGCTACACCCAAGCTGGTATTTCTGCACCCACCTCGCCTTTAATCAAGAATGACTTGTTTTCAGTGTTATTAACACCACAAGGAAACATGGTGCGGAGGCGGACAGCCACAGCACAGCTTCTCTCTCTAATTTTACTGAAGCCTTCTTTAAAAGAATATGGGTTTGCATGGGAAAGGTTTGTCATTTATATGGACTGAGACAGTGCAGAAACTTTGAAAGCGTATTCTGGATACTGTTGAAGTACAGGCTGAGTTCACTTCAACACAAAAAATGTAAGGTGTTTTGTTGAGTTTTTCTCTTGTGTCAGAATCTCAACCCTTTGAAGTTGCTTCCCACTCGCCTGTTAAATACATTACATCTAGTAATTGTAATCTGCTCCTGAAAGCATGATGTAGAGCTCCTTCAACTGTTTAAATCATGTCCTTTCTTTATGCATTCCTTTCATGATCTCTGTGATAGTTTTTACAGCATGTAAATTACATTGCTTTAATCTTAAGCAAGTTTTGATCTGTGTGACATGTAGTACAAATGCTTAGGCTGAGTTTGTGGCACTGAATATGTTTGAATTTTCTTTTCCTTACACAGAGACGGAGACAGATGAGTGGACACCCTGGTCTCCCTGTTCAGTGACCTGTGGACATGGTGAGAGGAAGAGGACCAAGTCCTGTGGGTACTCCTGCACTCTGACAGAGGCCTCTAAGTGTGACCTGGAGCCTTGTCCAGGTGAGATTATATTTCCATTTCAAGAAATAAAAGGTATTTGAATTCAGCTTTCCCAGCTGGTGTTTAATCTCCAGCTCATGTGCCACTCTCCTCTTTGTAGGTGATGTTAACACTGTGGTGGAGCCTTTCCCTTTTGAGATGGAGAATGGCACAGAACCATTTGGAACAGGTGAGTTTTTCTACTGGAAAGTTCTCCATAACAGCTTCCATCAGCTTAAAGGATCACATTTTACCACTTTAACTGCAAGCCGTTTATGCTTTACACAATTTTACGAAATAAGTCGATACTATATATAAGGTAGTTTTAGATGTATGCTAGTACCCCCGAGGGAGTATGGCAGCATGCCACTGATATGCTGTCATAATGTAGAACTGGCTTATTTATATTGTAACATAGTTGTTTATAGATGCATAAGATTCAGACTTTTCTCCAAAGTGACAGCTGTTCATGCTACCTGTAGTGCTACCATGAACAACTGCAACCCCCAATTTCATGTGGCATTGCTGTCCTCTTTCCAATAGATGTGGACAGCTGTGAGAAGTGGCTAAACTGTAAGAGTGACTTCCTGCAGAGGTACCTCCACCAGGTCTTGTCTGAGTTGCCCAGCTGCCCCTGCTCCTACCCCACTGAAGTGGCGTACACTGTGGTCAGTGTCTATGATGAGAACCATGGCCGGCAGTTCCGTTGGCGTGATGCCAGCGGCCCCAAGGAGCGCCTGGACATCTACAAGCCTTCGGCACGTAGCTGCATCCGCTCAGCACTTTCCAGCGACTCATCTACTCTTGCAGCGCAGCACTGTTGTTACGGCGATCGTGGGCGGTTGATCACACGGGGGAAAGGCGCAGGCACGCCTAACCTGATCAGCACTGAGTTCTCACCTGAGCTGCACTTCAAAGTGGATGTGCTGCCTTGGATCCTGTGCAAGGGAGACTGGAGCCGCTTCCATGCGGTGCGACCACCCAATAATGGATTGAGCTGCCCAGAAAACCCCCATGAAGATGTGTTCATGGATGAACTGGAAGAGGCCAGGGAGTACTGAGGGACCACAGCCAAAACTATCACTTCACTCAGAGAGTCAGAGGGCCCAATCCTAATTTGACAGGAGACTGCCTACCTTAAAAGTCATGAAATAATACATCTAAACCATGCATCATGCATTAACATGCATTGGCTCAGAGGAAATGCACATTTATGATTGGGAGATTTGTGAGGTTTAGGATGATGGTGAAGTGTGGCTGTCTCAAGTTAGGATTTGGCACAGTGTCCTGGTATTGGGCTCGACCGAACTGAACTGAATTGCAAGAATGGCAAAAAAAATGCAGGGTCCTCCCATCGCTTGCCAACCTGTTCCACGTCTGGCATGGCATCAAGCTCTCTCTCTTCATATTCAGTTCACTCTCCTGGGTGCGTGTATGCATGATGTCTACCTACTGGCTTTTTTGACAGTGTCCTGGAGCGTTTGTGATTGACAATAGCAACATATGGTAAACATCCTGATCATGCCTCTTGTAGGTTTTACATTAGGAAATATATGAATGTGGGCTGGTTGTACTGATTAAACAAACACATGCATGGGAAGAGTCCACCAGATGATTATCCCAAATATGCTGCTACAATATAAAATCCTTCAGGTTTTACAAAGGTATTAATGGGAACAAGACTATAGGATCATCAATAGACCCAAAAGATGCCACATGCATTCACAGTAATATACGTTTCAGCCAATCTTTCTGGACACTAAAATTAGTCATATCAGAAGAATTTGGGTGCTCAACCAGAGAGGTAAGCTAAAAAGATTTGAAACATTCTGCTGTCGAGTTTTGCCGTGAGAGTTATGAGAACAGCCCTTAAGCAGTAATGGTACGGGAACAGCACATTTGATTTCAAATGTTTTGTCACACAGATTGATTTCATGTATTTCCTAACATTTTCACAGCCAGGAAGTTATATGATCTGGGTGCCAAAGAGTTAAAAATCAGACTGTTGGTGCCTGTGTAAATCCAGCCTCCTAAGTCTCTATGGTGCAAATGTAGGATAACATTCAGTTCTACAGTGAGTAGATTGTGCTCATAGATGTGTCTCTACAATGTTCTCAGGGGACTAACTGACCATGATAAACAAATTTGTTCATTTACCTCGACACCGGAGCACTATTGGAACTAGTACAAAGTGTATTGGGGTAAAGATTAGTAGGAGGGTATGGGATGTGTAATCCAGATTGGAACTGATGAGCAGATAATGCTTTCAGAAAGCAATTGGAACCCTTATCACTGAATAGCTGTTGATGCATTGTGTGTTGTAGAAAGATGTCATTGCTGTTCAAGCTGTTGGCTTACAATCTTTGGGTTTATGAGCAGAATTTGGATTGGATAGAAAGGACATTCCTACCCATATAAACATTCCTTAGAGGTCATGTCGTTGGAGCGCTTGTCCAGACTAACGTAGAATACAGGTACAGTAGTCGCCAACTGCAAATATTTCAGCCTTTCACCATTAGGATAACGTATTGAAAAGGCTGCTGCACCTCACTCATAAAACAGTGACAGTGATGTTAGATTTACACAGACATACTCCAGGAATTGCCCCTTCTATCCAGTCTAATTCTAAGGGTGTTTGCTCCAAACCTTTTTCAGGAATTCTGCTTCCAGATGTGTAAATGCAAACAGGCATTTACATTTTGGAATCACTGATTTTCAAGGAAGGCACTTTATTTAAGGTGTATATATACATATATATGTATATGTATGTATATATATACACACACACAAAAGATATATCAAAATGTGCTCATGTTTGCCATTTGTTGATGATAGTGTTATTGTGAAGGGAAACTCGCCAGAAATGCTGCATTGTTCTATGAAAGTGCATATATCAAGTGTTCTGTTGAGGAAAGCATGATCTTTTTGTGATTTCTGAATTTAGTATTCCATATATGGTGTTGTACAGTATTTATTTGTCTGTTCTTTTTTTTAAGTTTGCTGAAGCTTTGAATTGTCTCTATACTCAACATGGTGCACTAATCGGACTGAGAAATGAAGGCACCCATGATCAAAAGGGAAACCACTTGCCCTCATAACCTCATATCACTTCATACAGCAACATCAAGTGTCTGTTTCATTCTGTGTTGTACTGCAGTGCTCTATGAATATGTTGTTGCAATTATGCTGAAGAAATATATAAAGACCTTGCATTCATCATCTGACTTTTTAATGTGTCGTTTCTTTTTCCAGGCTTTACATACTGTGTAGTAGAGCCAAGCAAAGCATCGTGCTGCGGAGCAAAATTCCTTTAACACAACTGGCTACTTATACTCTTTATTGACTGACATACCAAACTTTTCCGTAACTTTCCCCTCCAACAAGACAGGTACAGTGCAGCGAGCATTCCTTTAAAACACAAACATGTCACTTCCTTGTTTGCAGCAACGGAATAAATCTTAGGACAACCAATCACAGATACTGTACCAAGATCTAGTGACAGAGCACTCAGGCTTCTTTATCAAATACACCAAACGTCTGAAACATTGTATCACGACATTAGTAAAGAAGAGTGAGGTGTCTATTCAGCTGTGAGTGGCATGTCCACATAGCTGAACTGGTGGAAGCTGTGATGCTAAATATTTAACACCATGAATACCATTTGTGCGTTTGTGTCGTCCTTGATGGGAAGCAATGTGTAGCATGTGAATCCAATTATTCACTACACCTTTTCCACATCCAACACATCCTGAACACAGCAATAGCAGGATTCAATTAGGTTTTCAGCATGAACTCTCTTGCTAGCACATGTGAGCCGTATGTGCAGTTCCCGTTTGAACCGACAGCATCAAACATTTCCTCCGTTTATACTGTGTGATCGCCTCAAGATCTCTATCTAACTTTGGTTTTCTTTTTAAGTACAGTTCACAACTAGAAGTCAAAAGTCATACTAACATTTTCTGTCAGACTTCTAAACAAACAACCGCAGCCTTTTTTTAAACCATGCATGCTTCAGGATTTACAAACGTGTTGTGGGCATTCCTTTGGTGATTCACAAGAGTGACACATTATTCATGGATGTGATTCTAAGTTGTGGTTGGGGGTGCAAAGCTACAAGTCCAGGCAAGAGAAAAGGGATGGCAGTGTTAGCTAGAGATTCCTTTAAATTCAGGTTCCAGGCTCCATCAAAGTTGTACAAAAGGTTCCACACAACTACTCAAACCTAAGCCCCTCCATGCCTTCACTAACAGCCACTATCAGTGACTATGTTTACATGCACTATTATTACAACAATATTCCCAATCTGATACGGTCATGAAAACAGCGCATTATGTTTGGACAGTCCAATCCATAAAAGGCCTTGTTCCGACTGTAGCATTTTCCTGTAAAGACGTGGGATGTGTTGATATTATTCAGGTTTTGGGAGCATTCTTTTAACATGTATATGGCACATTGAGAATATGTGTATTAGTTGGGGTTTTTACAGTAAGGCACAGTAATCCAACACATGCCCTCTTGCAATCACCACTGTGCATTTTAAACAAACCAGCTAGCCGAGAATTTGCAAGGCTGGGCTGGAGATGCAAAAATGCCACCATTTCTGGTCAGAAGGAGAAATGTGCCTACTTATTATAAAAGACTTGGGTATCAACAGGTTTTTGGATATGTGCAACTCTGACCTTTTCAAGGAGGGGGCTGTGGTCCTTCAGTGGGGTATCTGAAGGAGCAAAAACCAGAATATTTTGTTCATGTAAATGTAGTCGGTGTCATCCATCTCCATTGTGGCATCTCGGTTGATCTATTCCTCCCATCATGTGACGCTCTACTCTTTCCAGAGGATTAAATAACATTGAGATTAAAAGTTCAAAGGTCGGGGTAATGGAAATCCATAGGCTTAGGCAATCCAAGTACTCCTCTTAGATACTCTAATTCCTGCAGGTCATGATGTCTATCCTCCACTTGCTGCTCTCACTGACCTAAGAGAGAAGAGAAAAAAAAGCCTGGTTATGCATTCAAAATAGAACATTAGGTCAAATGTGGGACACAATTAACAGAGGATGTACATGTACCACGTAAATGTTCATGTGCACAACCAAGGAGATACTTAGAAATCCATCTATCCATCCATGTGGTGAGTATCCACTGTGGAATGAAGGATAAGAAACTTGGTAGGTCTACTGTGGTCCTTCAGTGATTCCTAAGTTGACTACAGATGAGTGGTGCATGGAGGGAAGCCAGACACATGTTGACCACATTGCTGCCGCAGAATAACAGATAAATAACCGCAGATGTGTAGACAGAGGAGAAAGCAGAGAGAGGGAAAACAGAAGAGAGAGGAGAAAGGAACATAAAAGAGAGGGGAGGTTTCAAAACTCTGTGGCGAAAAGATGTTATCTAAAATATTGAATGGAGCAAGAGTTCTAGGGCGGATGCATTTAAAATTGGGGTGAATACACTTCACAGCTTATGGAGGGCACATGTGTCATGTCACTGAGGGAGTGTGCTGTGGTTACACTGAAATTCAAGCTGACCAGAATCATTGTATCGCAATTTAGCACCAATTATTTTGCATACAAAATGCAAACAGAATGCATTGCCATCCAACATTTTGAAAGCACGCTTCACCATGCACGTACACGGTGAATATGTGTGTGGTGTGATTCATTCCTTTAGTTATAGTGCTGGTGGCCCAGGCCCGGTGCCAGCGCTTGGTGGTTGCAGATCTGTTTACTTTTGTAGGCTGGCAGGAACATGAGATTTCCTCTGGGTGTACTGCGGCTGGGTGACCTGCAAACAGCATGGCCCTTCAAGTCTCTTGCTGCTCCCGTTACAGGCTGCCTCATCCCCAGCACCCCCCTCCCCTCCTGCAGGGTCACTTGTGTTGAGGGTAACCCCATACAAACAAACGTATACTCATACAGACACTGGCAAAGGTTCATTGTCACGAAAGTCACGAAAACTAGCCGACATACTGCATTAGCGCCGGTAAACATATGCTGCCCAAACACACTTATAAACTCATACACATACTTTAGCTGCTCTACCTGCATGACTTATGAATGCCAGTGGATCTTAGGATCTTATGGATTATCTGGAGTTTTACTTATCCCATGCCTTGACCAGCCTGACACAGAGGAAAGCCTTGTTCTGAGATGAACAACAAGACTAATCTCAAAATGGAACCTCCATTCATAAGAGGCAGAAATAAATGCTAAAATGAGTATGCTAACCATGTTCACCATCGTAGTTTAGTGTGTTAGCATGTTAACATTTTCTAATTAGGACACACAAAGTACAATTGATGCTGATGGGAATGTCTTTAGTTTTGATGGTAAAGCTCATGCTGAAGGGAACATATCTGTACCAAATTTCAATCCATCCAATCACTGTTGAGACAGTTCACTCAAAACCACAAATGTGAAACTCACAGTGACAATAGAGACAAAGTCATAGGATTGCCAAAGACAGCAGGATGCATCCTGTGGGGACCATGAATGCCCGTACAAAATCCCATGGCAAACCAACCAATAGGTGTTGAGATATTTCAGCCTGGAGCCAACTGGGTAAAAATGTCAAAAACTATGACTGTGCACATTATTGTCTTTCACTCACTTACAGGTACTGTTATGTATAGATAATGATATCAATTTTTTTAAGATGTCCAGGGTCAAAATGTCCTTTCCTCTTTGTTAATATTTTTCATGCTCCTCAATGTTGCAGACAGAGTACAGGCAAATTGTTTTATCAAGCAAGAACAACATTGAGCAGGATAATCCCGACACTGGGACATCAATATCCTCAGCAAAGTCTGAATAACTGACATTCTTCGCATGAACCAGACTCTACAAACCTTTGTTTGTTTACTCATGTCCAGTGGGAGTCTTAATTTTCTCCCTCTCTCTTTCTCTGTTGATAATATAATCAAAAGAGAAGCCAACACAATACCTTTGGACATGAGAGGGGCCTGCAGATCCAGTAGTACTGAGGCGGCAGCCAGCCAGCCATAACAACATCAAACAGCCCCTAGCCTCCAGCGTTTACACAGAGCCAAGACCCTGGACCAAAAATATGATTGCTCGTTCTTTTTAAGATAAGAATGCAGACAAGCTTGAAGGTTATTGCGAACAATATGTACAGGTATGAAGTGTCCATAGTGATAGAAGTGGATGGATCGCAGCAAACAAGTAAGAAGAGAGTTCGGGGATACTTCAGGTCAGATGAGAGTTCTTGGAAGGCTTGGATCAGAATGTTCAGGGATGAGAGATATTGTCTTGCAGGAATGATGGGGACAGAAACGGACAACATTCTCATTTAAATGTGCAATACACAGGCGTGTTTGACACAAAACATCATAATCTGTCTCGCCCAAGTGAGTTCATGCTGTTAAAGAAAAATCAGAGATGGGAGAGTACTAAAAATTTTAGCTAACTGACAAACAGCACCCCCTGCTGGTCATGAAGACTAAGTACACAGGCCTTAATGTGGACTTCACCTTTATGCCTGAGCTGCCTCAAACTTCAGTCGTGATCTCAAAATTAAAAGCTTTATTTGTAATCTTATTCACTATAATATAAGTTCATAATAGACAAATTGGACAGAATTTATTTTTATTTATTATTCACAAAGTTGTTGCATTTAAAGTTAAGCTCATAAATAGACCATTACAGCCGTCTACACATCTGTTATAAGCCTGCAACTATTTTCATTGTTTTCTCATTAATTCTTCTGCAGATTATTTTCACATTTTACTCCTCAATCAATTCATTGCTTGTTCTTGTCTAACCAACAGCCCAAAACCTAAACACATCATGAAAAACACAAAACAATTTTAAAAGCTGGATCCAGTGAATTTGTAGGATTTTTGCAGTGAAAAACCACATAATCGAATAACTGATTCGGAAAATGGTTACAAATGATTTTTCTGTCCATCGACTAATCAATTAATCAAGTAAAGGTTGCGTGTTTAATTGGTCATCAGTTGATCTGCTCGTTTTAATGAGGATGAAATCACATATACAGTACCACTCAAAAGTTTGGACACAACTTCTCATTCAATGGTTTTGCTTTATTTTTTTATTTTCTAAATTGTAGATTAATACTGAAGACATCCAAAGTATGAATAAACTCATACAGAATGATGTAGTAAACAAAAAAGTGTTAAACAAACCAGAATATGTTTTATATTTTAGATTATTCAAAGTAGCCACCATTTGCTTTGATGACAGCTTTGCACACTCTTGGCATGCTCTCAATCAGCTTCATGAGGTAGTCACCTGGAATAGTTTTCAATTAACAGGTGTGCCTTGTCAAGAGTTAATTTGTGAAATTTCTTGCCTTCTTAAGTAGGCAAGTAAAGAGAAATGACAGTCCATCATTACTTTACGACATGAAGGTCAGTCAATCTGGAAAATTTCAAGAACTTTGAACGTATCCTCAAGTGCAGTCACAAAGACCATCAAACGCTACAATGAAATTGGCTGTCATGAGGACTGCCACAGGAAAGGAAGACCAAGAGCTACCTCTGCTGCAGAGGACAAATTCACCAGAGTTACCGGCCTCAGAAACCGCAAATAGTAAACAGTACCTCAGATTAGAGCCCACATAAATCCTTCACAGAGTTCAAGTAGCAGACACATCTCAACATCAACTGTTCAGAGGAGACTGTGTGAATCAGGCCTCCATGGTCGGATTGCTGCAAAGAGACCACTTCTGAGGAAGAACAACAAGAAGAAGAGAATTGCCTGGGCCAAGAAACACAAGGAATGGACATTAGACCAGTGGAAATCTGTCCTTTGGTCTGATGAGTCCAAATTTGAGATTTTTGGCTCCACCTGCCATGTCTTTGTGAGACGCAGAAAAGGTGAGCAGATGGTTTCTACATGGGTGGTTCCCACCGTGAAGCATAGAGGAGGAGGTGTGATGGTGTGGGGGTGCTTTGCTGGTGGCACTGTTGGTGATTTATTCACAATTCAAGGCACACTTAACCAGCATGGCTACCACAGCATTCTGCAGCGATATGCCATTTCATCTGGTTTGCGCTTAGTGGGACCATCATTTGTTTTTCAACAGGTCAATGTCCCCAAGCACACCTCCAGGCTATGTAAGGGCTATTTGACCCAGAAAGAGAGTGATGGAGTGCTGTATCAGATGACCTGGCCTCCACAATCACCTGACCTAAACCCAATTGAGATGATTTGGGATGAGTTGGACCGCAGAGGGAAGGCAAGCAGCCAACAAGCGCTCTGCACCTCTGGGAATTCCTTCAAGACTACTGAAAAACCATTCCAGGTGACTACTTCATGAAGCTGATTGAGAGCATGCTAAGAGTGTGCAAAGCTGTCATCAAAGCAAATGGTGGCTACTTTGAATAATCTAAAATATAAAACATATTCTGGTTTGTTTAATACTTTTTTGTTTAGTACATCATTCCATATATGTTTCTTCATAGTTTGGATGTCTTCAGTATTAATCTACAATTTAGAAAATAAAGCAAAACCATTGAATGAGAAGGTGTGTCCAAACTTTTGAGTGGTACTGCAGATCCACATGAACAAAAACATTTTTGGTTCATCCCACAGAATCATACTTCCAGAGTCCCTGTCTCAGCGCCTGGTGAAGTGGTCTGAAAAATCGAACTGCATGCATTTTAACACAGAAGCGATGGAGTGTAGATTTGCCTTGCCCCGCAAACGTTGACTCTCAAAAGCTGTTAACAGCTTGGTTTACCATGTAAAAATAATCCTATAGTGTGTGTATGTCACCACCCACGGGTTGAGATGGTGCTCATTGCTTCCAGCTTCGTGTGAGCCTAAAGAATGTTAAGTAGATGAGTGTATGAGCTTGAGAAGACGACACGTTGAGCTTTTTTGGGGTTATCAGTTACAATGATAGCAGTGTTTAATCATATTTCATAGCTATAATCGGTGGGGGGGGGGGGGGGG
>JBBMOE010000007.1:2307926-2392786 GCA_037975065.1 Chaetodon trifasciatus
GGAGACAAGCTCGAGGACTGCCGCTCAAGTGCTAAATGAACAGCATCTGTGCGGTTGCCAGACACACACAGACGGTAAAGAGAGGGAGGATGATGACTGCGATCGGTGTGCAAAGAGTAACAGCGACCTGTTGTTTGAGCCAGAGGCCTGTGTTTCATATATTTTTCAGTCAATTTTGTCTGTTTTTTTCATTTTTTCCTCTTTGGCGAATGCAAATCTAGTCCTTGTCTTTGAGACAAAAGAGGCACTGGGCGAGGAAAGTATGAAAGAGGGGCCCAGCAAAGGGCCCTCAATAGGTCTTGGTGGTGTTGGGGGAGTGGCGGAATGGCAGTAAGGGGTTGGCTGGAAGCCTGGGGGTGGAGTATTGGGGGACTGTAGGAGGGCATATTGAGCTCAAAGGAGGTTGGGTTTTCGGAGACATCCTGCTGTCTGCTTAATTGAATTTCTTGTGCGTTGAGACGGCTGACAACCCCCCCACCCCCACCCCACCACTTTGCTTCCTTTGGGGATGTGTGTGTATGTTCATGTTTACTTGGACAGGGTGTGTGAGGAGAGTGAAGGCTTGTGCTCTGAAGAAATCAAAGAGAAAGGACAGCAGGGACCTCACTGAGCACCACTGTGTTTAACCGTGACTTCAACGTCCAGACTTCTCAACGTCTGCATTCACTTTTGGTGGTCTGGAACCCAATTCCAGTGAAAGGCTGTCTGAAATGTGATGCTGTCACAGACAGCCTGCATTAAGATCCCCTATGGTGCCACACAGGCTTTATATAGCTGTGTGAGATTAAGACAAAGTGGCCAAGTGGGACAACAAAGTGCTGCTCTGACATTGTCCAGATGAGCTGGTGAAGATCATTTTTGCAATAACGCTTGTTGACCTTTAACAGACCCTCACACATTCCCCTGGCCCTTTAGCTGCCAAATGGCTTTAAAGGAACAATGTTTCGAACTCAGCAGATAAAGTGAGTCTAAGCAGAGAGCGAGGTTTCTCAGACATGGACAGAGAAAGAGAATCCGAGCCAGGCTGACGTCAACATAATTTGCCACTTTTACCACAGTCGAAGGGACAGTGCAGCAGCTCATGTTGTGCACAGGACTGTTTTTTTCATTAAAAGCATTAGAAAGTTGTCCATGTCTATGATGTCACTAAAATAATGAATGACTTGCAGTTTGAAGCCATGCATGCTGATTCATTTCAGTCAGAAGTATAAGAAACAGATGGCTTCAGTCACACAGTGTACGTTACTGTACCCTTGGTGATGTGAGTAAGGTCTCTGCATCCATTGCATTGCATGGCATGGTCGAACAAATGTACACTAATGCAGGGGAATAAAACACTCAGTAAATAAAACATTGATTTAGTAAATGGGCTTTTGTCCAGCTGTGCAGGGGCGAGTGAGGCTGGTTCTAGCACATTTATGCAGCTTTATCCTTCTCTCGTGCACAAACCGGTATGTGTGAGTTTGTTTTTCCACGTGTGTGCCAGAGGCCAGAGGGATGTTAAATCAGGCCTGACTTCTGTTTACTGCTGGATACGGCACGCTAAAACACGCTTTCATTACGGAAAGGTTTACAGTGGCCTCTCCTTCCCTTCCCCTCCCTCATACCTAAAGGCTAGGCCATACCAACGTTTGGAATGGCCACATTTTTGTTGAAATCCATTGAATTCCAATGGATCCGCTTGCAGCTGTGAAGGAAATCTGTCTGGATTTTTTTGGTGCTGAGCTCAATTTTGCTGAGCTTTGACCCATAAATGCATGCTGGTGGCCAACAGCAAGCTGTCTTGCTAACATCTGAGGGAACAAGGAAGCTCATGAATGGAAGAAGCTTGTTTAGCTGTGTTGCAAAACCTTGCTAAGACAGGCCACTTCCTGGTACTAACTGGCCGTCGTACCTCTCAGACCTCATCACCACCAGTCTGTCCGCCCAATCAGCTGCGTGTGGCTGTCACAAACCAGTCACATGGGTTAATGATTGACTGGAGATTAAGACGCAGGAGAGCTCCAGCACAATGCGTTCATTTGAACTTGATGAATATGTTGTTCCACATCAAAGGGGGCTGCTTGTACTAGCCTCCTACATTTGTTCTCTGGAGTAAAATGTGCTGTTCCTAAGGAGCCATGCCTTTCTATGTTTAGTCACTCTGTTGAGTCACCCTGTAAACCTGCCCACATAGGCTCAAATTAGGTTCAAATTAGTCCTAATGAACTCACTGAGAAGTCATAAAATTGCGTGCTTTAACTGGGGTGTTTAGCGCCTGGCCTTTCTATGTGTGTGTGTGTTAATATATGAGGTGTCATAGTGATTGGGAGCTCTTCCCCCTCTCTTCTCTAGAGCCATTTCTCTCTCTGCCTCGCTCTCTTTTCAGTTTTCTTTTACCCTTGGGGAGTGACGTGACCTAAAAGCTCACAATGAAACTGTAGAACCAGCCCTCCCAGTTGGCCACCTGTGTGTGTGTGTGTGTGTTTCATCACACTTATGCAGACTGGGGAGTGCCTTCATGTTCACATTCATGTATGGCTGAAACTCTTTCCTTCAGAGGTGAATAATCAATAATCTTGAAAAGTCTGATCACACGTTTAAGTCCCTTTCTTCTGAGTGCAGTCTGGAATTGAAAGATCTCTTGAGGCGACTTTTTATGTGACCAAATCAATGTTGTGGCTTACTTTGTTTACATCACTGCAGTATCTCAAAGAATCAGTCATGCTTTTAATATCTCTGGTGTTTTTCTTAAATAAACATCAATCAATCACAGCCAGCTACTCAGAGCGAGCCTTGGCGTTTCTCTTGGTGAGCTCCTTTTCTTGTTTCAAGGGAAACCAGCAGTTTAACAACACAATGGTGTTTTCCTCTCGGCTGTGGTTTCAAGTCATTGTGCGGCATGTCTGCAGGGCTTGAAAAAGGGCGTCGAAGCAGGAATAGGATGTTTCTGCGGCTGGTATCCTGTTTGTCCGTACTCAGATTCATGTTTTTGTGCTCAAAGACACTTGCTGGGTTTCTTGTAGCCTCACCCCAGTCACTGTGTTTGCACTTCTCTCATGAGGGCCAACACCTCCGAAGGTGCATGATCACATCTTAATTAAAGGACTCTGCAGCTAAACTGAAATTACAGCTTTTCAGATGATTATAATTGTGAAAATGAATAGGATCGCATTGGGACATTTTAAAACATGGAGTAAGAGAGGAGCCTTTTTGTATTTACTTTTGTAGTTTGCAAATTGCTCCCAAACACATATGAAATTGGACACCTTAGAATTTCTTTCTTGACCTTCTTCAGGTATTAGTGATATTTGAACTTCTTCGTTTTTTGCATTGACTGTAAAGTGTTTTGTTTGACAGTTTCCCTGGAGAACAGCACGGGCTCTCCTCACGCTCTCTGGCTTGCATTTCTCAGCACCCTGTTTTCCTGGGTGAGGCCTGGTCGTCTGATAACAGAGATAACGGAGTAGAAACACACCCACATAGACACACACACACACATACACAGGAGAGACTGAGAGAAAGAGCCACAGGGGGAACTCTCAGCTGTGTACTGTCAATGAAAAGCCAGCCTGTCAGGACGTCCCACATTCCTGGATGAACAACAGAGGAAGTGGGTCTGTCTCCTCTTAGTGACACAGCAGGAATGCGTGGAAAACGAGGAACAGGAAGATTGAAAACGAAAGCGAGCATGTGTCTCTAGGTCGCTTTTTTTGAACTTTTACCTCTGTCTTCCTTTACCTGACACACTTCGCTTCTCCGGTCATTCTCTCGCCCTCCATCTCCATCCGTCTCTCTCTCGATTCCTGTGAACCTGCTGTCTGATCCGCTGTCCGTTCACTCCCATCAACGCAGCACTCGGCCGACAGAATGAGGTTATAGAGCCAGCATGAGGCTTGCACACACAGGCGTGGACTCACTGGAAGATCTAATGCCAGAGCCTTTTCCACAAAAAAAAAGAAGCTTTTCAACAAGTTCTGCATGCTTTGTTCTGTTTGTGTGGTCGTCTCTGACATCTTCCATTGACATAAATGGGGTGTCATGCCAAGCGAATGATGTGTTATCTCGTAAATATGAAGACAATTTCAGCCACTTATCTCAGTCTCTCTCTCTCTGTGTCTCCCTCTGTGTCTATACTGATTTGAATGTATGCCCTTCTTTTCTGATCACTGGGCAGTGGGCTGCTGGAGGGGCTGGGTTGCTCAGTCGCCTAGGCAACAGCAATGATCAGTGGGGCGAGTGGACGGCGCCCACGCCTAGCCTTAGAGTCACTGAAGCGGAGGGAAGTAAGGGATAGGGGGATGGGGATAGGTTTGGGCATGGTCGGCCTCCATGCTGGTTGACCCGTGCAGAATGATGCCAGCCAGAGCGAGGTCAGCTGTGTGTGTGTGTGTGTGTGTGTGTGTGTGTGTGTGTGTGTGTCTGCCTGCTCGCTGTTTTGAAGTACCTTGCTCATACACACTCATTTTCAGTTACACTGTAATATGATATATTAGTAATCAGCTTTATTGTCAGATATGGAAACCTCACCTGAGTGCTGCTTATATTCAGGAGCATATAACTGTACCTGATCCTTACGCCTGAGTTTTTACAATATATGCAATATCCAACGAGATGATGTGTACTAAAAGAAGGAACTACAAAGTCTGAAAATCAAAAGTTCAGAATCTCTTTTTCCCTTTTGGGGAAATGTCTGATGTTGAAAGTAACTGACGTTTCGCATGATTTTCTTAATGAGCTTCGCACACTTCAGTTGCAAAGTGACTCGATAGCTGACAAACTGGAGACATAAAAGACCTCTTATTTCTTGAAGTGTAACATTATTAGAACTCCAGCAAAACGCTAGTATTTGGAATCAATGAAGAGGTTGTGTACCATTTTGAAATAATCCCTAAAAGAATGCCCTTCACAACCCAGCTTGTAGAGGGCATTCTATTAAAGGTACCGTCCCTCGCTTGTCCTCTGTCCCATTGTCAGCCTGTCCTTAACTGACTGAAGTAGAGCAGGACTGCACCCTTGGCAAGACCCATATCGATCTGTGATTTATGTCAAATCTAAACAACCAATTGAGGTGCGAACAGGAGCAGAGAGAAGTCGAAAGAGTAACTGGGCTCAGGTGGTAGTGACACCTCACCAGCATAAACTCACCTTCAACAATTCTGTCTATGCAACACACCCAGTGACCTCCGACAGTGGAACAGTCCCAGGTTGCCAGAAGTCAGCAACTCCTAGACAGAACGCCTCTTCATCAGCTTGTTTCGGGGCCTTGGAGAAACAAGGCGTTCATCTGAATTTTCTGCCTGTCAGCTCTTTGCTTTTGGTTGCTATGACATTGGAGACTGGAGTCAGCAGATGTTTTCACCTTGCTTGCATTTAGATAGTGCTGTCACCACACTCCAACATGTAGTTTAAGAGTTATAGATTATTTCTCCCTGGTGTTTAAAATGTGGGCATGGGGCCACTTTTGGCAGGTCCCCCATGGAATGGCTCATTAGTTTTCAAGTTGATAGGCATAATTCCTCAATTGGAATTTGTGCAGATGGTGCACTGTTGCAGTAATGAAATATCGATGCGTTGATTGGTTGCTTAGCTGATAACAACTTAACAGTCGTAGTTGGGACTTAACTGGAGCGCCTGCAAAAATGTGAAACTGGCGGCAAGCTCTCTAGATGGATGAGATAATGTGGAGTTTTGACGGTCGGCTGAAGCATCTGGAATGAATTGTACAGTCTCAATATTGTTGCTCTATCCTCAGGATGTTTTCTGGGACGGTTTCAGGTAACCTAGCTGTGCTCTTCTAGAGACTAATTTCCTCTTGCAGGCCGGTTTTAAGTGCCAAGACTGGACTTTGTAACTTGGGAAAACATATATCTGTTTTGGTTTGGGATGGGCCTTGAGACAGACATTTCTTTCAAGTTGCTCTTGTTACTTAAAGCCTGGAGAGAAGCAGTATTTGAACCATTTGGCTGACAAGTGATCAGTCAAAGGGGATTATGTGCATGTTTGCATGTGGCGAAAGCAGAAATGGGGTGCTTTTTTTACTTTCTAAACATGTAAAGAATTAGCTGATTGTGGAACATATGAGATTCATTCTGAAGTCTTGTCTTTTGTCTTTACAGTGGAGGAGGTTAGGGGGTTCAAGGGGTTGCAGTGGAGCCGCCCTCCTCCTCCTTTTCAATAATGCACCACATTAAGGCCACTGCGACCATCTGTCAGTGTAGCCTATTGTGATCCACATAATGTTACAAAGACAGCAATAAAAGGAGTGTCTCGTTCTCTGAACTTTTGGAAGACTTGGTGGGAGGCCTGCATGGAAATATCTCTTACATTGCAAAAATAGAGCGCAGCTTCACAGTTCATGAAAGATAAGATGAATGAACATTTGTTCGCAGTGTCTGGACGGATTCTTCAAAAATGGGATAATGTTGTGCTCTTACAAGATAATCTTTTCCTTTGCTGTTTGCCACACTAGTGGTATCGCCCCAGGGAATGTCGGTCGTTCAGTCAGCCCACCCCTTTGGTCCAGAATGAAATTTCTACTCAGCAGCTCTTAAAAACTTTTTGATGCATTGCCATGGGATTTTCTACAGACATTCAGACATTTGTCCATTCAGATGGCAGCTCGTTTTTAAAAACAGCCCCTCAGAGCCAATCAAGGACTCTATTTCACCTATCCCCAGGTTGGTCCCGCCGACATAAGTTAAGCTTTTACTGTTGTATTTGAGACCTTTTTGACAAGAATTGAACATTATCGTTGGGTGAAAAAAAAAACAACTTTCAACATCTTTTATGGTCGGTTTTATGAGAGCTGCGATAATGATCGCAATCAAACACTCAGCGACAATCTGATTGCTGTGGAAATTCCATCAGAAATGTATTAAGACCACCCCACTTAACTGGGCTTGGCCTCGGATTATGAGGGCTGATCAAAGTCATTATTTATTTGAAGTCAGCCAAGTGTAGAGCGTTCACTTCCACCGATGTGACCGTCACAATCATAAAGCGCTTAGGTGAAAGCTGATAATCATCGAGGCAGTTTGTCTGACTAAATCAATGACTGGCAGCCTTGATGGATGAGAGGGAGCGGTACAAGTACAAATGCATTTTATCCTTTCATCTATTTGCATTTATTTGACATTCACGGTATTGGAGGATATTTGTGCTGGTATTAATGTTCGTGCAACATCCATCAGGGATGTCCGCGTGATTATATAAAACTCTGGAGATGTTCCTGGGTCTCCCTCCGATCCTCTTTAGCTCCATCAGATGCAGATAATGTCTGATCACACACAGGCTGCTTGACTCTGGTTGGCCACGGTGACTGATCTTAAAAGGGGATGTGGGTGGGATTGATAGAGGGAGAATGGAATGAAAGTGGGGATATGTAGACTTGGGTTTAAGAGTGTTTTGATAGGGGATAGAGGGAAGAGATGGCACCCACTCTTGTTTGAGCTGCAGTCAGGATGGTCATTATGGCTTCGTATAGAGTTGGATGGAGCCGATTATTCATCTTCAGAGGGGTCACGCAGCACACTCTTCTCACTCACATGATGAGAGGAGATGCCACTTCTGGCAGTCAGTTACAGCTGGCATGTTTCTCCTCTCCAGTAATGTAACTCCTTTAATTCTGATCTCTCACTCCTCTGCCACTGTTTTTGAATCAGATGTTCAGCTTACAAGACAGCAACCGTTGGTTAACACTTTAAGTGATCCCTCAGTACTATAAACACATCATACTCAGAGTATGGCTGCTTTCAAACAGATTTTGACTTAAATGCATTATGATATAATTTATGCTGTTGTTAAGGCATGCTGGACATCACAATGCTTAGAATTTTGGCTGGACAATAAACAGATTGTAACACATTACTGGTTGTACCAGAGCTGCAATGATTAGTCGATTAAATGTCAATTGTTAAATTAATCTCCAACTATTTTGATAATCGATTAATCTGTTTGGGTGATTTTTTTTTGTAGAGAAACAAACATCAACATTCTCAGATTTCAGCCTCTTAAATGTGGATATGTTCTGCTTTCTTTGCTCCTCTATGACAGTAAACTACGCTGTGGACAAAACAAGACATTTGAGGACGTCGTCATTGGTTGATATCGGTTGATAAAATCAGCAAACCAATATATTGGTCAGGCTCCACTGTAGAAGTGTCAATTACAGAGTGGCAATAGATCAAATAGTACTCTCAAAACAGTTGAATATACCACGGATTATAACTTTAAAATGGCATCACAGGTCAGAAAAAACCTGCCCTGTAGCATTATGTAACACGCTTCTGATACTTACAATTGATGGAAACGCTGCTGCAGCTGTGACATGTTCTCTGATGTCGGGGTGAGGTTAGGCTGAACTCAATGAACCCACCCACACGTTGCCTCATATATGCGCACAACTGCACAGAAAAATCTTTCCCTGAAACCTCACCTATTTCTCTGATAACTCCACTTTAACCTGCGGCTGTCTGCGTAGCCTCCCCCCATTGCTATTTTTTATGGAATCTATTGATTGAGTAACAAAGCCAGCCAAGAGGGATTTCAGGAGATGTTTTACAGTGCCTTATCTCCTATGTATCCTCTCTGTCTTGCTTGCTCTCCTCTCAGTCAACAAAAGATGTAAGGGGATTAAACCATTGATGTTGTAGCTGTGCCGTGGCTCTCTGAAACATGGCAGAGGGTTTGGAGGGGAGGGCTTCTCCGTTAAAAGGATTTGAAGAGCGGGATCCAGTGCCGTATCTCTGCCCACCACTCTTTTAAATACATGGCACGTAGCCCTGCGTATGATATGCACCGTATGAACCGAGACGCTCTCTTAAACCCTTTAGAAGACATAATGGTGTTAAATGGCATGCGCACTTGATGAAAGTGCTCTGATTAGGGTGCAACAAGGTGTCCTTACAGGAAGTTGAAGGATAAAGGGGGGGGAGGGCAAAAGTGCGGTGGAGTGAGGAGGACCTCGAAAAGTAAGATGCAAGGTTGAAGATCCAGGAGCAACAGAGGACACTGCAGAGCATGCAGCTTCTCCTTTCGCTTGTTGCTAGGATACTATGCCCTTTTCTTCATTATTATGGGGTGTTCTCTACCACGCTTCCTCTGCACAGTGGCACCTCCTTCAGCTCGGTGGCTTTCCGCTGTACATCTCACAAATTTCCTTTGTCAAGTTTTATTCCTCTAAACAAGTTGGATCTTGTTGCGGAGGAATGCGTCTAGATCCAGGGATTTACTTTGCCGCTGGTGGCTTTAAATCTGTGCTCCCTCGAGGAGAAATATGGACTGTGTACTACCTGTAGGGCCTTCTCGTAGCCAGCACATGTACAACAAACAAAAGCAGCAGGGATTCAATGGAAAAGGATGAAGAGGCAGCCTGTCGCCATGTGCTAACACTTAGTAATTCTCCAGACCCATGATACATATGGTGCAGTATTTATACAACATGGAACAAGATGAAAGATACAGCGTGAGCACTTTCCATGTAGAAGTTAATAATTGAGCATTGGATGAGGGAGTGGGATCATAAAAGCACGCCAAAGTCGACTGAAAGCAGAAGCATGGAACTGATTGCTGTTGTGCTGATGTTGTATTTACCACAGTGAAGGCAGCGCGGTTCACCGAATCTGGTGGAAAGGCTGACGGAGGAGGTTTTTCGAAGAGCACACATCAGTGTCCGTCAGCTGATGAGGGCTGAGGAGAATCTGAGAAATGAGGAGAGTTGGGAAAAATGTGGTGGGATTAGGGGAAATGGATAATGTCGGGGTTATGGAGGGTTACGGGGAGGGGAGAGAAACAAGAGAACGTGAAAGAGGAAACAGAGGTGAAAAAAGCAAAGATGGAGCAGAAAGAGGAGGAGGAGGTGGAGCAGGTGACTCCAAGTGAGGGTAGACAAAAAGAAGAGCGTATAAAAGAGGAGACAATGAGAGCAAAGGAGAAGATGTCAGTCACGGGGAGGCACAGCTGGAAATTAGCCATCCCTGAAGCCTCAGCTGCTGCCGCTGAGAGGTTGGGGTGAAAAGAAACACTTAAAGCAGAAGTATGACTACACCTGCAGAGCGCTGAAAAATGCACGCCGCTGAGCCCTGAATGCCGACTTTTATTTTCAGAGAAGTAAATATTTCAACTGAGAAGTCTGTTTTATCTCCGCTCACACAGCTGCTATCACTGTGCTTTACATTTTACCTTTTTTTTACTCTCCTAAGCTTGCAAGGTACATTTTCTTCAAGCCTTTCGGCAGCATGAATAATTTCTATAAGAATTTGTTAAGAGCTTTTTTTTTTACTGATTCCTGATACTGAAGCTTTCAAGGATTTCAAGGAATAAATATTGTTGCCAGTACTGACAATTTAGGTCTGCTTTGTACATGATAGGAGAGACTCCTGCATTGTAACAGTACTCATAAAAACACACTGTACACTCCCTCTCCACATTCCAGCTGGCAGCTTAATCCAACAAACACAACCCTGTGCAAACCTCTGTTGTAGCTTTTATAGACTTTCGTATCACCGTCAGTGTGTCTCAACTGATCCAAGTTGGAGTGTTTCCAGCTGCGTAAATGCTTTGCTATCATCAAATATCTCAGCGGTGGTCTGGAGTTGACTTATTTACAGTTTTGCTCTGAGTTATGGTCTTCAGTTTGAGATATTGAATGTAAAATTGGGATTATTGCAAGGCTGCAGATGTTAATAGCTCTAGGGTGGGAACCTAAAATGTCTGCTGAATGTCAATAAGAAGAGTGTGCTGACAGGAACTTGGATTAAAGGTAAAGCGAACGCAGCGTATTGTAATTATGTTGAAATAAAAACAGTTGGTTATATAAGCGAGGCGACGGTGTCTGTGAACATGCCCTGCTGATGAACTGCCTCATGGGATTCCACATGTGGGAAGAAAAAATGTGAGGTCGAGTTTGTTTTCTACAAGTCGAAGGGAGAGAAGTGGGACATTGTTGTCTTTTGATTATTTACACATTTCAGTGCTATGCAGCAATGTTGAAGAAGTATAATTTATGTTGTACATGAATGTAAATGAAGCCAATAATTGAGCAAGTGAAGCAGATAAATATGCAGACATCAATCATCGGCCTGCAGCGTTTTAAATTTTAATAAGCCAATGGAAAGACTTCCACCAGTTGAAAGCAATGAAGTGTTTTTAATCATTTTTGGGGGGCATTTTTGACTTGATAGCATAAGACAAAGAGGCAAGAGCGAGGGCCGTGGCATGCAACAGAGGTCAGTGGCTGGGATTGAACCAGCAAACCAGTTGTGACCATGCGGCATGTGCTGCAACCATCCAGCTACCAATGTGCCCTAACTGAAGTATAACGTTTAAGCAAGAGATTGATGTGGAGGACAAAGAGCCAGCATATGTTCCTGTTTGATAATCTGGAGCTTTTACAGTAAGATGATTAGAAGTTTGATAACCCCTAATTTACAGGAAGGCATAAAACAGGCTTATTTAGAGTAACTTAGCACTGCATCCTCCTGTTATAAATTCAAAATCGCTTTTATCAAACTGTATAAACCCACTGGAATCTGTCTTGCTTGAAATCCAGAGGCAGCCCATGCATAGCCTCTTCCTCCATTCGCCCTTCTTCCCTACTGCTGATCTCCCTCCGTTCCACTGTCGGGTCAGAGGGACCACCTGGTCACCGCTGGCTCGTTCTGATCTGTGTCACTCACAGCTAATGTGAGCTGACACGGCAGCTCCCAAAGGACAGCTGGCTCCGCAGCAGACAATGGAGGCCAAGCCGTGTCTGACCCGACTGTGCCGTCCAAGGTAAAGTTAGTTTGGCCTGTGCTGTTGACTCATCTCTGGTGTCTTTTGACTGTGGCTGCAAAGGTCTCTGAGCTAAAGGAGGTGTGCTGGCTGACTTTTAGTAGACAAACAGCCTCACAGCAAAGAGGGACGGGGTGTTTACAGAAAGGAACAGACAAAAATAGTACAATTTTGAGCATTCGTCACCTATATCTGCTGCCTAATTGTGAATTTTAACCTCTTGAAATTACCTTTGCAGGGCCACTTTTAAGGGGTTCGTCAAATCACTCATCTTTCTCACTGTTTACCCAGTAGCCTGAGCACTTCATTCAACCATCTCCTGCAGTTCAGTGGCTTTGGAATCCAGTGGCAGCATATCAGCTCCAGCCACAGCTATAATTTTCCAGTCACAAACAGTTTTATTTTATAGTTTGGGAACACATTTTCCTGTTTTGCATTTCATTGATGGGACCCAGACTCCCAAA
Organism: Chaetodon trifasciatus; assembly: GCA_037975065.1. Taxonomy (NCBI): domain Eukaryota; kingdom Metazoa; phylum Chordata; class Actinopteri; order Chaetodontiformes; family Chaetodontidae; genus Chaetodon; species Chaetodon trifasciatus. Next base: position 2,320,145 of record JBBMOE010000007.1, read on the forward strand.
AATCTTCAAAGACTGCGGCTGTTAGATTGATGGGGCCAGCTTATGATTCTGCCCTGTCAGAGGATGTAACCGCCCTGCTGTGTAAATGATAGCCATGCATCATAAAGTGAGAAAGCGTGACTTGACGACCTGGCGATGGGGTGTCGGGGAGGCCTTACATAATAAAATTACCAGTTGATGAGTTTCCATTAGGCTTTATGAGGTGTGTGTGTGTGTGTGTGTGTGTGTGTGTGTGAGTGTGAGAGAGAGAAAGAGAGAGAGAGAGAGAGAGAGAGAGAGAGAGAGAGAGAGAGCTGCATTCAGGGCAGGTGAACCATCTGTCCATAAACCAGTTGTCTACTAATGGAATTTATTCCTGTGATTCTCCTGTGTGTGTGTGTATATGTGTGTGAGGGCCTTTGCCCCCTGTGCAAGCTACACTAATAAACCTAATGGCTATAAAGTCAGAGGTGGGGTTTAGGCCTATTAAAAGGATCAAGAGCCTCAGTGCTGCAGTGGCCGTTATGGAATCTGACCCTTATGATATACCACAGCACAGAGTATGATGACATTTAACCCTGCACTGTTCTATAGGATATATATAATGCCATAATCCACTTCCTCATCCGATCAGATGTAATGTCCTAAATTTTAAATGTGAGCATCAGCAGCAGCAGTTGTAAATGTCATTATTGCCTTCAGGGTGGAGACAGGGTTGATGTTTGCAATGATGCTGCCTAATGAAGCCATTCATGCGCTTCAATTAAATGTGCGCTGGTGTGATTAATCACGTGATTGGATCAGTTGCAGCTTGTTTTATCAATACTTGTTTTTAGTTATTGTACACTTTGTAGAGCTCTCACACACATTCTGCCAGCACACAGTGTTTTTTTTCAGTTAGTATAGAAGAATTGTCAGTCGTGTCTATTCAGCTGACCTAGACTTTGCTAAAAATGAGATTCATCATCATCATCAGTCATTTTAAGAACAGGGAGGCACTAAGCTGTCACAACACATTCAGTGGATGAGAACTGATGCCTTGGATGGTTTTTTAATCTTTACAGGTTCTACATCAAATGAGGAAACTTTCTTTGTAGAAGCTCATTAAAACCTATTCAAATGCTGCAGTGAAATATTCAACACGTTCTCATCAGGCCTGAATGTATGCCTGGTAGGAGAGCTGTTGGTGGAAACACATGATTATTCACATTATGTATTTTTCTCACTTAACTATATTAATGCAGTAGTTCCCAACTTGGGTGTTGGGACACATCTTGGGTCGTAAGATAAATCTGGGGGGTCCCCAAGACGATTGGCAGCACAACAAAGCAGAGGAATAGAGCATTGCTATTGAGTATTTTGAGTGATATACGTATGTCACATGCTTCATGTAAATCATGAATGACTTCAAACTTGAACTTGAAACAATCAAGTGAAATTGTTGATTATTTCAGTTGGTGTCAACCGATGAATGAACCAATCCTGTCAGCCTAGGTATTAAAGCAAAGGTGACGTGGATGTGAGGAGACAAACGGGCCATTTTGGACAGCACACTGCGTTCCAGGTCAATTTAAACCGCAAACAATTAGACAAGATCAGACACCTTGGGAATGCGTGGCAGCTCCCACAAACAGGAGACGTGCTAAGAAAACATCCCAACGTCTCGCAGCCCCGGCAGACCTAATGTTGGCTTGTCAGAGCTCGTAAAAGTTTGCCTTTAAAAAGGTCGCTGGCATTTACGCTCACTTGACTCTGCCTCTCTGGGATGTTTCACACCTTTGACTACATCTTTCACACTCGCAAACATGCACAGATGCACATGTGCTCTCTCTCTCTCCGTCTGAAGCTGCTTGCCATCGGCGGAGGGAAGAGAGTGTGTGCGCGCGCGTCTGTGTGTTTGCGTGTGTGTGTGTGCAGACTCTTCGAAGATTAAAATGTTATTTTGCTGCTGCTGCGTCTTGCACGAAGATTTTATGTTGGGGGTAGGGGTGGGGTAAAAATAGCCTGCTTCTGTGCATGTGTGTGTTCGCAGCATGTCCCTGTTTGCGTATGTTCCAGCCTGTTCTTCCCTGAATGACGACCAGGATGTCTGCGACTCAAAGCCACATACTTTGGCCACTTTCTGCCTGTAGATGGAAGTGATTTCCAGCTGAAAAATCCCTCAGAAACACTCTAAAGGGATAAATTCAGTGGCATGGATAATGAGTCCTGGCTAGCTTTGTTTTCTTTTGTAGTGGAGACCTGGATGAGGCTGCGCAGTGTAGTCCTGAGCCAGCGCTAACCATTCATGATAGGATGTAATAGAATTCCCTTGGTTATTATGCCTGTTCCTGTCCTGTCGGTGCAGCATCTCTTGTCTCCCTGCTCCTACTGTATGTACGTCTCGCTCTCATTCTCCTGTTTCCTTTCTAATGGCCTCTTTCCCGACGACTGCGGAGTATAAGCGCTGTCGCCTTCGCTTCGTTTCACCACATCTCAAAACGCTGTTGTCAGGGCGAGTCAAAGGCTATGGAGCTCAAGTCCAACATCAATCCAATTTTAGCTGTGGTTGGGATAAGATAACTGTCTATCTGGGCAGCTCTTACGTAAGACCTCTTTCTTTTTGTGGCAATTACTGTGCTAATAGCCCTTCAGAGATTCCTTTTATCCATCAGTGCTCGGTTAATAGTCGGTAAAGCTCCAGATGACACCAGCGAATGGATGGGGTTTTGATTCTCAGAGTCGTTTCATTTGAGAGCTTTGCCTTCTCTCCAGTAATTAGACATTTTGTTGAAATCCAGCAAAGGACCATTCTTCCGAGCGTCCTTCTTGCGGAGCAGTTTTTTGGGATTTTATTCACGTTATCCCACGTGATGCTTTGCTTAGACGTATAGGCAACATAAACAGAGCTGCGTTTTGTCAGCACTTGGATTAAACAGCAGAGCCACAAGTTGAATCTTGCCCGCTCCCCCTTTCTCTGTGATTTGCATTAGAATGAAATCACAGGCAGTTATTATTCATGTAAACAGTAATGAAACCACTCGATGAGGTCACTGGAAAGAAAAGGTTATTTTCACTGGATTGGAAGAAGCGTCTGCTCGCAGATTGCATCAGAACCCGCATCGCAGATGGGATTTTCAGAGGCCGATAATAAAGGGGTTTCAGGGTTATACTTATTGAAGGAACGCTCTCTGTATTACCATCTAACTGCTGGCTGTTAGACTGCTTACATAAGCACAACCTTTGCCAGCTCAGCAGTCAGTCAGACGGTCTTTTAAAAGAACGGGGAGGCATGCAGATTTATGCAAATGAAGGTTGCCATGGGCTCTGTGGTGATGAAACCGTGGTAACGGGCAGAGGAATGAGGTTAAAGAGGACCATGGGCTGCGGGAGGACGTTCTCTACCCACAATGCCCTCTGGTGTTTGTTTACACACTGCGGTGGGTTGTGGGTTGTGCGAGGTAAAGCCAGCCATCTCCTCCAGCATCTTCTGCGAAGCCTTTCACGGACACTGTGGGGCGTCACGTTGACGACTTCCAGGCGTTTACAGGCAGCGTATGTGCGTATCTGTTCAGTTAAATTGCTGTTTTATCCGACATTTTCCACATGTTTTTGTTGAGGAGGGTATGACTTAACTCCACTTGAACCAACAAGTAAATAGTCCTAATTCCTGCTAGCAAAAGACATGTAATCACCTCAACAAATCATCCCGTCTAAATGACTGGATCACACTTAAATGTATTTAAACAAAAGGGGGATTGTGCAGTTGTGTGCACTGCCATTTAAAACAAATCAGGGAGAAGCAGTGTATCTTTGTAATCCCTCAGCGGTTTGCCATCATGTTCCTCTGTGCAAGCACAAAGTCTAAATGGCTGACTGATCCACAGGAATGTAGTGTCCCATCCCTGAACCAGTCAGGAGTTTATGACCCTTGACTTTCAGTGTCAGGGGCCATGAGTGCCAATGAGCGTGATACGGTGAGAAGCTTTTTACATCTTGGAATAAGAAGACATTTAACGGAACATCTTATTCACTCTAGACGGTCTTAGTACACCTGTATCACACGGCTTACATCCACTTTCATATATTTATACCCAGAAGCATTATTAGCACCCTACTCAAGGTATGACCCATCACGTCGAAAAATAGTTTGGGTCCTCGGCTGAAAGATGTTGAAGAAAGGTCATCTGCAACATAGCTGCTGCTTCCGTGTAGACAAACAATGGCTTACAGCCAATCCATCTCCAAATGTCACTAATCTCTGTTTTGTTTCACAATAGAATAGCCACCACACACACACATTGGCCGTAATTAAGGGTGTGGGCTGAATATAAGCCCAGAGCTTTGATTTCATGGGATTAAACCCAACTGGCTGCCAGATTGCCATTCTTCTAGCCTAATCAAAAGATTAAGGGCATAGGGCACCAGCTTTTCAAGTGGCCTGATCATCTATGCTGTTTGATTACTGTTGTTACAGTCAAGCAGCGCATGTTTGTTTTGACTTTGGAGAAGATTTTCCGATTTTCATGTAACTTGTTATTTATAAATCACAACCTCACATTAACACACAGTCTCATACTGTACGTACGTAATCACAGACGCACGCCAACGTCACACACGCACACACACATTTTCAGCCAACCGCACACAGCTGCAGGCGCGCGAAGGCGTCCGCTGACCCTGCAAGGGTGGTGATGACGAGCTGAGGAGACAGGGCAGGGACGCATCACTTTGCCGGACAGGATGTGTGATAGCAGCGAGACACATGTCTGCGTAACTGTCTGCTGGAATACCTATAAATAAACTGCTTCTGTCTGTCCCTCTCTCTTGCCCGCCCGCTAAAGATGTTGACAGACCGATCGATAGCCAGACATGAGAGCTTGATGCTGGTCTTCAGTTTCCACTCAATCGACATTAACAACCTTTGATGCATTAAAGAGCCCCAGCTGACCTCTACGCAACTGCAAATGACTGAAGTGGGTGTAATTACATACATAACATGCTGTGATTAGTTTGTGTAATTGGATTAAGTCAATACTGATTATTCATCAACTTCCCTCTGTTTTATCCAGACGGTCAGATTGATTTATGTCAGGAAATATGAGAGGAAATGAGGATCAGCCTGCTTCATGCCTGCGGGCACCTATTTTGTAATGTGTTTACACTGAACTCTTTTGGACAGATGGAGAACGATGACAAATGGCAGAATTCAGTAGAAATGAAGAAGGATATCTAGAACCATCTGTGTGAGAAGCGAACCTGGACCATCATTTAAAGGGCGTTTCCAAAAAGAGCGGTACTTTCTGACTCAATAGAGAGGCTCTGTCTGACCGTGTCTTTGGATTAGGGCTGCAACTAACTTGAACAATAAAATTCATTCTATTCGAATCTATTTTTGTGCATTATGTCCATTAGCGGAAAAGCCAATGAGAGACATGCTACTTGTATATTATCTACATGCCTACACGTTACAAAACAGTCCAATTAAATGATGTCCCTTACTGTGTTGTTGAATTATTGGGTCATTTCAGTTCGACCTACATTTCATCTTCTGTCAGGAAAGAGACACTGTGCTGCAGAGTTTCCAGCTGGTGCTGATCCACATGTCCCGCAAGATATTAGTGTCCCAGACAAGCTGGAGTTCTGGCCACATATTATTTGATTACGGACTCTGTTTTCCAACGTTTTTGTGTCCAAGTGACTAATGGAGACAGGGATTTTTGAAGTTTTCCCAGTATTTGGTGAGAGCGCTTCAGACGGCAGCCATGAAACAGACTGCAATGTAATCCCTTTGGGCGTTTGCACACCATCAGTGTGCGTCCACTAAAAGTGTTTGTTTTTGCCGGCTCAGATTGTTATTCTGAGTGTCTGACAACATTATGGAAAGAACCCATTTTTTTCTGAGAGGAAGATCCTTTTTGTGTAACCAGAAACAGCCCTTATATCAGTCTTCCCAAAGGCAGACTCCATTCACAGAAAGACTAATTATATCGTCGTAAAATAAGTTTTATTCAAATGCGACAGAAAACAAAACCATTTCCTGGTTCACCTTTCCACTGTCTCAACAATCACAGCCAGAAACCATTCTGTTCTTGGACAGCCCAGGTCGGATGGAACTGGTTAATGGACTAATTGCCTCAGCTTTACTTTAAAAAGTTAACTTGTTTTCCAGGTAGGCAGAAAAGCATTTCAGCCAGAGGTCAGGCAAAGCAGGAAATACTGGCCACAACTCAAGTATTACTCTTTAACAGCGAACACACAGCTTGTGTATTCAGTTTATGCATGTGGTCAAGGTCCAGGCTCCTGCTCACAGCCAATCAGCAGCCTTGTTTCCACTGCAGGACCAAACAGGGCTTCGCGAAACTACGATACTGGCATGCTGTACTAAGGTGTGCTCAATATTTCTGAGCAGAAGCAACGGGATTTCTCATGTGGCCTGTTACTTCACCTCAGTGGGAAAGTGCATTCAGTGCTGAGTTAACACCTGACTGGCCTCGCTGTTGACAAGCGGCGAAAGATGAAAAAGCTGATTCCAGCTGGTCAATGTTTAAGAGATGTTGATACACACAGGCCGTCTTTTTGAAGCGTAATCCATTTGGCACTTTAACTTTCGCACTAGTCACTCAGCGTGGGTCTTCTCTCCTCAAGCATGAAGTAATACAGTGCTGTTTTCACATGCAGACGTACACACACACTGAAAACAACACGTCTTACTACACACACATGCACACTTAAACACACACCAGAGAGTGCGTGGGGAGGTGAGGCGTTCTCTCTCCCTTAGAGCGGGTGCCATGTCTTGTCAGATGGGGTTAGCTCCCCGCCAGCTGATGAGCCAGTCTAGCCTTTGAAGCCCTTCCAGGGGCCCGTGGTTTACGTGCTTGGGTTGCCAGGTTCTGCCATCCCCCTCATTAATGCAGCATGGGTGCCCACTTAACTTGTTCGTCTCTGTTCCTCTGGTCGGTCTGCCCTGGCTATGACCGAGTGCTGGGCAACCGAGCAGAGGAGGCACACATACAAACACACACACACACACGCTTGCATGCAGGCCAAACACATGCATGCATGCACACACATGCAGTTCATACTGACACGCAGAAAGGGATGCAGCTGCAGATGCAAGTGCAACAGACCCTCGCAGACATGCAGTACACACCTGAAACCTGCCTACGCTCACACATATGCACAGATCTTTTCTCGGCTCTTCTTTGGAGTGTGTTGGTATGTGCAGCATGCTTAGTGGAAGTTTACATTCCAGCAAACCCTTTCAAACCCTTCAGCCGAGACATTACATTAGAAGATAAGATAGAACTTTATTTTTCCCATGGAAAATTGCAACAGCTGTACTACAAAGTAGGAAAGAATTGCGTTACATTTCCCAAACTCATTGGTTGGGCCTCATCCTTTGCTCTTGTAGAGGTGAAAAGTACAGTTTTGCATTTTTTTAAAATGACAGCTGGAAACATTAGAAAGTCAGCTAGAGGGAACAAGTAGTTTGATCACGTTGGGCTCGAGGAAGACGTGATCTTCGCTTCACATTTCCCCCAATTTTATAAACTAAATGTTATTTGCAAATCTAATGTAGCAGCAATCAAACCGTTTCTTTCCCTCAAAGCCTGCTCGCCTGACTGGCACCAACGTCTGACTAGAAGCAGGGGTGCCTCTCTCCTTTGTTTCTTTTTCTCCCTTCACATCCCTTTTCCCTCTGTTTTTCGTCACTCCCTCCCTCTTTCAGTTTTTTAAGGTGGGCCTCAGTCAAATCCTCAGATTTTTCCTCGAAGGTTTTGGAAGTTGCTGGTTAATGGGGATGTTTTTGCGTAATGAACTAGACTTTCTGCAGCCAGTGAGGTCAGATTTCATGCTTTCTTGCTGTACTTTGACTTGGGTGTTGGTGCAGAGAAAGGAGAGAGAGAGACTGTTTCTGCTCTTTCTTCAACATCTTGAGGTAATTGACCCAACCTCCTGCCATGAGCACACATACACACATACAGTATAATCACAGATGGGTTTAAAAATCCCCTCTCTCACACAAACCCTCTTGTTTGCTCTCCCTCCCACACACACACACACACACACACACACACACACTCATCCACACTCATCGTAGATCCCCAAGCAACCCACATGGATTCCCTACCTTACAAATGCAGCACATAAGCACTCATTCACACTCCACGCGCGCACATACACACATCGCTGAGAGAATATCTGTGTCTCTGTGCTAAAACACTGCGATACAGCTTTGAATAGGAGATGAAAGCAAGAGCCGAGCCAGGAATAATAAAAGCAGAGTGATTTCAATTCACTGCAGGCTTCTGTAGGCCATGGGATCTGACTTGAAAACATAAGGGAAGCCTGGTCCTTTTTAACCGAACAATTCCACCAAAGCTACTTTGATGTAGCAAAGACCTTGGAGTCAACAGCGTGGAGGCTGGTTTTTGCTCTAATTGTAACATTTCTGTCAGCATCAGCTAAATGCCCGGTGTAAATTTGTACACGTGTGGTCTAATTTTAGACGTCCTAATTCGTGCAGCACCCCTTTACCAGCATGCCCGGCTCCATGCTTCCAGCCCGCACTTCCCTGTTTGCTGCTAAAAGAGTGGCCTGCCTTGACCTCCAATAAACTCACCACCCACACTGCCCCCATACTGGGAGATGAAACATATATAGAGAGAGCCTGACAGAGAGCAAGAACAGATGTAGAGGTGGAAAGGAAGAGAAGAAAGAAGTATCCCCAAATCAGCAGAAACCAACGGCTGACTGGATTGGTAGGAGAGAATGTCAGTAAAATGTAATGTGCATAATGAGTTGTCGTTAAGGAGCTTACACTGGTCCTTTTAAGAAGCCTGTGATAGATTTGAATGAAATAAACCAATTCAAGGACCACTTACAAGCTTTTCTGGTCTTTCAACCATAGCACAGCCTTCCCTGGAGGAGGGATTTCTTATCCACGACAACTGAGCAAACTCCATCCACTGACGCAGCAACACAACAGCTTCTTGTGCAGTTTTAGCTCTGCAGGCTTCATTCCAAGTGACCGCAAGTCTGAAAAAGCCTGGAAACAATGCAATGCTGAGTGTCTGTGGAATGGTGCTGTAGCAAAGTCAGCTGTAGTGGACAGATGGGTATAGTTGGCTAGTTTGAAGCACAGTAGGACACAAAGACCCAGTTGAGGTCATGACCTGATTGCACTAAGTTTTGGGGAGCTTGGCTTTCATTCTGCAAAAGCAATGAGAAAACAACCCTCCCCCTCCAACAAAAAGCTAATTTGACCCGTGGACCCGTCTCCAAAACACTTGTATACTCTTTACGAGCAGAAAATGAATACAATAGACGGGGGAAGTCAAAGCAGAGGGATGTAATAAAAGCAGAGGGAAACGGGGAGCGGAGCACAGTTAAGGAGGGAGTGGCCGATGGAAGTGGGTCACAGCGGCACTGACGTGATGCAAAGTGACGCGCGTGGGGGGGGGGCGGCCTCGCGCCACTGTCTGCGTCACCTTTCTGTCCCGCGTGCACACAAACACACACACATGCTCTCACATTAAGAGCTCTCACATGCTCTCAATTCACTGGGTAAACAACACTTGTGCAGAGGTATAAATAGCTTACTTGTGCATTGTAAAGACGAGGTTCTCCCTTCTGTCTTCACCTCTTGCTCTCTCTCTGTATTGCTTCCTGCTTGGTTGGACACTTTTGCTTTCCTACCGCTCCACAGCATCTTGTACTCACTTCATCAGCTCTTGAGATCGCATTCAAGTTATGCATAAGTAATAATGGCCTCTCCCTGGATGCTTGTTGTGTATAAAAGAGTGGATGCAGGGCTGAGTTTTGCAGGGTAATTATTTTGGCATCGCTGTGTGATCCCCATATGATCTGTAGCTTTTCCTCCAACTTCATGGAGGAGTGCTGAGGAGAGTATGTGAAGCCGGAGGCATGGAGGGGATAAAAGGATGGAGGAAGGGCAAGGGAGCCAGGGAGCCACTTTAATTGCCTGACCCCTGTCTCTCACCAGGATGACTCCGTGGAGCCGGGTGTTAAAGAGAGGGTGACTGCAGGATTCTCCTTGTGGATCCCCGCGGCTCTGTGCTTGTGTGTAGTGTTTGGATCTGTGTGTATGGGAGGTGTCCGGGCGTTTTTGTGCATGCTGTGTGTTCCTGTGAAGGTTCCCACGGCAGATCTGCACGTATTTAAGCAGGACCACTTTATCATGTCATGTGTGATGCCGGAGTGATGCGCTCTGAGATTTACCATAACCCCCCTATAGCACATCAAAGGCTTAGAGATGGGGAGTGGAGGGGAGAGCGGTGGTATGTGCAGACTGTTCAAGACAGTGGGATTCCTCACTACAGGCCAACTCTGGGTTTCTCTAGTCGAATAGAGCACGTCTGTGCTGTGAAATCAGTATTTATCTTTGATTGCTTATCTTGATTTTTGTTTAATTAGTTCTAAGGAGATAAAAAAAATAAGCCTGACAGACTCAGATGACTTTTGAGTTTATTGGATTACTGATGGCAAGATCTCAATCTCTGTAAGTAATCTGAATATTCACAGCACTGAGGGGGTAAAAAAAAAAAAAAAAGAAGAAGAAGCAACAAACATTAATTTTCCATCCTCCCTGTCTTTCCGAGGCTCCTCTTTTTGTTGTCTGACTGCTGCTGATGACTGAAGGCTGAGGAGTCTTCACCCTAATCGGCTTGAGATCTGGCCGCAGGTCGGGCCAGCAGATGAATCCAGATTAGAGGGTCACAAGGCAGGAAGAGAGGATTAGCAGCTCTGGCCACGGCAGCCACCTCCTCTAGCTGTCCAACCAGCCAACTGACAGCACTGTCTGCACCGGCCCTCCTAAAAAGTCAAGTGGCTGGACATGGATAGGCCTGCAGGCCCTGCTGGGGCTACTGGCACTTACCCCTCTTTGCTCTCTGGTCTTGGGAGAAGGATTGGTTTTGTTCATGTGAAAACAGTTTTTTTTTCTTTTTTAGTCCTGCTTTCACCTGATTTCTCCTCACAACTGTCTTGTGTGCGTGTGCAGTTGTGTTTATACGAGACTGGTCCAGTGTATTAATGATATGGAGCGTTTGGACTGAAGTGAGAGGACAGGCTCGGTACTGAGAGAGCACACAGCAGTGGAAATCGTTATTTGTCCTCCACATAAAGCCAGATTTTATATTAAACTGTTAAACTGGACACAAGGCATACATATATGGCCGAGACATCATTCTCAGGGAGAAGTTTAGCTACATAAGTTAACCAGGTTTCTCTAAATCTATGACCCTGATGGAGGAAACTGGGTTTCTTGTTTCTCATGATGTTTAAGAAGTCAGGGTCCTGCACAAAGCTGAACACAACCTTCTATGTCAAGTCTATATAAACATACTGTATGTTCACCTGTGTGTGACACAAGGATGTAGCTGTTGTCTGTGACTGTGTGTCTTTGCAAACCTCCAGGCTGCTAGTGGTTTGTGTGTCTGTGATATTGGATTTCTGAGGAATAGCGCCCCCTGGTTGCAAAGTGCCTCTCAACTAGGTAACATTACAGCAGGCTAGTGAGACACGTTAGGGTCAGTTAGATATTAACAAAATAAGGTCAGAGTTGCCTCACGGATGCAGCAAGCCATGATTTTGTGTGTGTGTGTGTGTGTGTGTGTGTGTGTGTGTGTGTGTGTGTGTGTGTGTGTGTGTGTGTGTGTGTGTGTGTTGTACCCTACAGAAGTGACTTCTCATCTGCATCTTTACGCAATCGAGCCTTTTCATCAGCAGCCTCCCCGTCAGCTCTGTTGTAACTCCCCATCACACGCTCTGTCTCTCTGTACCTCTACTTAGAAAACAAAATAAAACAAAGCTGTGTGCGCAGCGCCGCGCTCCCGACTAGTTGCCGGAGTGCACTTCCTGTGCGCACCTCGGCTTTGAACGCACTGTAAATTAAATATGCCTTTTTAGATAACAGGCACTGTGCCACCTACTGAGTCTAACTGCACCTCCGCTCCTCACAGCTCCTGTTCCTGGTTTGAACTCGGTAGAGTTGATTCATGTTGACGCTGAATGCCACTTTATCAGGATCCACGATCGTTGAGGGAATCTCTGTGGAGCAATTAGGCCGTGCTTAGATTGTGTGTCAGGTGTATACAGTATGGAGGCCGTTTGCAGCAAATATCATGAAATCTAGTGTTTTTTTCAGGATGAATGAGTGGCGCAGGAGAATGTGGGCCAAACTGGGAAAAGGCCCCAGTCACATATGAGGTCAAAAGTTAGGTCAAGCACTGCTAATCTGGGTGGGAACGCTCAGTGCTTGACCCCTGACATCAGGCTACAACTATTTTTTTTAGCACATGAGGGCTTTGTACAAGGCAGCACACATGGCAGATGGATTTGTAGAGTAACACTCATTGTAGTTAACATATTGTTTGCAGCTTTTCAAAATATGAGGATTTGCAGCTTCTCTCTGATTGTATCTTTTGGTTTTTGACTTTTGGTTGATCAAAACAAGCAATTTGACAATGTAACACAATGATGAAACACTGACTGGCATTTGTCACTGTTATCTGATGCGTTTTTATGTTAATAACTATTAATTATAAAGAGTGACTAATTGATTTATTGATCATTAAAGTAACTGTCTGTTGCCCTCCTAGAGTTATTCGTGACCTTTATTTCTCTTTAGATTAATAAGTTGATTTATGACCTAATACTCTGAAAACAAATGAAATTCCCATGATGCCTCTGCTCTACTTTCTGTTTACAGCTAATTAGCAACTGTGAGCGTGCTAAGATGCAAAACTCAGAAGCTGAACATGGTCAAACATCAGATTGTTAGCATTATCAGTGATCTGAAACCTCCTCATTTGGAGAATGAGTTTCGGGGTCTCTCAAAGTGCACAGCAACTTTTTGAGCACTATGCGGTCATTTCGCTCCTGTGGCTGCCACTGCCTGTTTTCCATTTGAGGTCTTTGAAATGCTAACCACTTCTCCTTCCCCTCTTTTCTCCTCCATCTCTCCTCCAGATTCCTCCTCCAACTACATCAGGCAGCTGGAGACTAAAGTGCGGATCCTGGAGGACGATAACAATAAGCTTCTCTCGCAGGTGAGGTGCACACATGCAGACACTGTGCATATTATGCATGCAAAGGTGCACTAGCAGCCCAGTCCAACACTATTTGAACTTATACCCTCACAGAACCGCTCTTGTGCAACTTCCCAACTCGCCCAAAACATGTGATAGGCAGCTGTGATGAGATAAAGTGGTTGCCTGATGCCTCTGTGAAACCACCCCCTCACAACAGCCTGCCTGTTAGTTGGAGAATATGTTTATCCATGTTTAATTCATGGGGAGTCAGTAAGCTTCAGTAGCGAGCAGTGATGTTAGCCCCCGAGGCGAACTGTGGGAGCGGAGGAGAGATGAGAGGAGGAAAGAGGAGGGGGACGAGGCATTAAGTGACGGTGACAGAGTAAAGCATTTCTCCCAAAGTTGACCTTGCTCTGACTTCTCCCAAATTTGAGGATGGAGGCTTGAGTGAGTGGAGGTGGGAGTGCGAGAAGGAAGGAGGGTGGATTTCTGGTCTGGTTCATGAGGAGTTCACATGTCAGTCTGCAGAGGTGTGTGTTACACACACTCCACCGCAGACGGTGTAAACGTAAGAATTGGTCGTGTTAGTGGGATCAAACTGTGGATCACTCAAAGCTGTGGCTCATTAGTTATTAGTTCATTTTCATGCACGACATTCTTTTACATATCATTTGTTCTGTTTTATCATGTGGTTCAGTTCATTTGAATGCAAGTCAGGCTGCACACACTCAGAGCTGGAATTTCACACTTTAAATGGCTTTTTGATTCCAAGCCTTTATTCTTTTTAAAGTGATTTCTCTCTCCACACTTATCTCCCAGCAGATTCACATATAGGCAGAGAGTGTAGGCTGGGATCGCTGATACGAAACCTGCACTAAATGAGCCTCATAATTAGCCCTTAACTGCTCCAATTAGGTGCTACACATTGTCTCACAGCAGTCAAGACATATAATAGAGCCTGCGTCTTAAAGTCCAATAATAGTCCTGAGTCACAGTTGAAGTCGTGTTATTTTTCTTTTCTTTAGATTTGAGTTTGGGGTGAAGACGTTTTTGCAGTGGTAGAACCTGCAGTACTGATAGAATAACACTGTAAATATAAGATGATTCTGTTGCCATTAATCAGAATACTGCTCAGTGAAAGCATGAAAGTCTTTTTGTTTATCCATCTTAATGTGGAGCCTGGAAGAATTCATTTGCTACCATTGCTGTTAATAATGGCTAACCATAGACAATAATCAAATAATGAACCAATACACTGTGTTTCTCTCCCTAGGCTTATAGCAGGTATAGTTTATCACAGATACAGACGAAAAAGGTAACTCTCAGAAATGTCACTGTTTGTTGGCTCCTCTGCTGGTTGAGCCTCTTCTGCCTTTTCTCTCTTTTATCTGTTCAGTGGTGGGACTTTTTCACAGCTTTGAGCTTGTTGCTTTCTTGTATGCGGAGGGTGGACACAATAAAAGCAACGCCTGTACAATGCCAATGCACCCCGTGGCAGCAGTGTTGACTGGTATGATGCCCACTTTCACACAGGTGCTGAATCAACTCTATGGTTTATAGTTTTGGGCAATACAATTTGGCTAAGACTCCTGAAAGTCTCTTTACCAGGCCAAGAAATATTCTGCACATAACTCCCTGAAAAACCACAATTTCTCTATTTTTAAACTTTGCTCTTTGTACAGATTTAAAAACTAGAAGAGAAGATTCATCTTCTCATCTAATTCTCATCAAGTGAATGAGCGTCTTTCTCAGAATGTCAGAATATGCATCAGGACATATTCAGGTACATGGTGTACCTAATATTTTGCCCGCCTGTGCAGCTTCAGACATGCCATAGACCTGAGTCACCTGTGTGACAGACTGTCAGTGTTACAAGCCTAAAGGAACAGGATCGCATTACCTTGTAGGGGGGCGTTGCTTCTGTGTCCAGTCCTTGATATGCGCTGCTAGCATGCTATGCTAATGAATGAGCACAGGTGGCCCTGCTTGTATGTGGCCTACCTTGGCAGGAAAGCCTCCCTCTGTCCTTGGAGCTGTTTCGCAGAGCACAGTCAGTGTTTGGTGCGAGGTACCCCAGGTGAATGAACGCCACATTGTGCTTTGGTGCATAAATAACACACGCTTGTCCTGGCTTGTCGGGACGTCTGGTGCGCTGAATAATTAAAGATGCAGGGGCAACACAGGTAGATCCAGGTATCTATAATGCATGGCCGACAACTGGTGTGTGAGAGCAACTGAAGAATGAATGAATGGAGTTAAAAGATACTGCCTTGATGCTTGTGTCATGAATAAACTGTCCTTTAAATTGTAAGATGGGTCGTGAATACATAAGTGTATTCCACTAAATAAATGAAAAAATAGAGCTCGAGTTTGCTATTTAATGCGACTCTTATGCAATAACCTAGCAGGTGGAATTGTTACAGAGGATTAGTCGCCTCAGTGGACATATTGCCAAACTTCCTGTGTTATGAAACTGGCCCAGTGGAAGTTGTGTGGAGCCTGAAGGAAACAATAGGCTCTTATTGCTGGAATGCTGACCCTCCAAACCAGCTCGGCTGAAGGATTTTACTGTACTCAAGGGAGGAGGGAGGGAGTTAACAACAAGGTCCCACGGTAAATATTAACGAGGGCCTACACAGCACAGGTGTGAATACAATGAGAAAAACAGGTGTGTGCTCACATGCACGCCCACGCTTATACTCAGACAAGCCCAGCCACATGAATGCACGTGATATACTCTGTAGCTTTTCTCCAACTCCCACGTCTTCCAGCCGTTCTGTATCTCTTTTAACTCAGTCAAGTGTTAGACACTCTGAGGTGTTCACGTGCTCAGCGCAACTCTGTGAATTTAGTGATTGAAATGACCGATTCAGGTGACACCTCATTCGTTAACTGCTGCCTAATTGAACTCATTTTGTGACAGTGGACTGCAGTAGGGTCTTGAATGATGAAAGAGGTTAATGAAGAGTTACAATATGACTGATTGATTGACTGAGAAAGATGGATTGGAACATGGTTTTGTTGCCACGCCTTTCATACGTCATCATTTACAGTCAGCACAGTAGTATGTCTTTGATTTTAGCTATCATCTCTACTATGTCTAGCTTGCTAATTCAGGTAATGCTTTCTCCGTGATGTAGTTGAAAATGCTCTCTGTGGGTGACTTCATGTTTTCAGCTGGCTCTTGATGGCTGCGTTCATCGTATTGTGCTAAAACATTGAGGCTAAAGCTGCAGTCCCAGGCATAAACTTGGAGAAAAATAAAGAAATAAAGAATGTGTCCCTAGTATTTTAAGTATGAGAAAACGTTAGCACAGACTAAATCGATTGCACTCAAGGAGCGCGCTGCTGTCCTCGCTACCCTTTTGTCAAGGTGGCATCACCTCTGCCCCTCATAACTCAAACAGGAAATGATGTGTGACGTCCACGGCTTCTCCCTGTCAGCACCAAGAACACCGTGATGGATGGATAGATGGAGGGGCCTCAGTTTTAGCCAAGAAGACTGCAGAGGGTCAGCTGTCCCTGGCTGTCTTGCAAACAAATAGCTTTGTTGGTCTCAGCAGTCAAGGTCAGCTCAGGAAGGGAATGAAAAGTCAGAGACGTGTCGGTTTTTGAAGCTCGATTCAGCCTAAGAGGAATATTCTTTAGGTGATGGAGACCTTGTCAGAAAACTGCATCTGCTCTTACTAAGTCTTCTTATTTGGTTGACAGATGTGTTCATTTCATGGATTGTGTGTTTATGTTTCTCCTCCAGATGTGACATTTAGGGCGTAGCTTGCCAGCAGACACAAAGCCCGGAGAAATGACACAGAGATGTTTGCAAAGGTGCAGAGTTGAGGGCATGAATATGGAAAGCTGAAGGATACGAAGTGCCAAGGGAAGGATTGTGAAAGGTTAGAGGAACACTGGCAGGATACTAAGCTCAGGAGGAGCGGAGCGGAGGGGGAGTATCAAAGGACAGAGGAGACAAGGGGAATGCTGATTTATGTGTGCGCAAACTGTGTGTGTGACCGTGCACCTGCGTGACACACACATTATCTCTGTGTGCAGCGGCAGACCATACAGCACGACGTCCACAGCGTTCACAGGCACACCCCCAACAGCTCATTGGTCTATTTACTGCCCGAGTGCTCCCAGGCGTCACACGCCACGCCTCGCGCAGAGGGGACGCTGGTGCGTGACAGGAGAAATGTCATAAGGAACTGCGGTGTTGCCGTGTTCGTGCCTACAGAGAGAAGCTAGGCCGCCTACCGCCCCCAGGAACCAGTGGTCTTTGGCTGCTAATGAGGACAAATCTTAGGATCTCTGTCCCGGCGTAGCGGCCCTCGATGATGACACAATGTGATACTGTCCAGCGCACTGAAGTGCCATTTATGTAGCAAGCCTCAACAAATAAAAACACGCTTTGCAAATAAAGTGCTCAGAGCAAAGTGATGAGGAGAGTGCAGGTGCAAGTGTAGGCGAGGGACAGAACCTTCTTCATGAACCATCACTGAGCATCACTTCATATATGCACGGTTGAGCCTGACCGCTATATTAACATGTGTATGACTGGATGTTGGCACTGATCTTCCAATTCAAATCAGTTCACCTGTGGTGGATTCAGTCACATCAGTTATATCCTTGGAACTTAAATATTGTCTACTTTCAACAAGTGAGCAACTGTAGAAACTGGGCCAAGGATTTTCTTTGGTAAATGCAAAATGACTAAAGCGTGACACATCTGTTCTTTTCAGACCAATGTGCAAAACAGTTGAGCAAGAGTGATAAAAGACCTGCGACTCCTGCAAGGGCGTCATGATTATGAGTATTTAAAAAAATAAATGCCGTCATACAGCTATTCATGGACTGTCTCAGGGCAGCTGATACAGCCAAGTGTCATCTGCATTACTTTTTATCCTTAAACAACCTTTTTTGTGCACTCTGCAATAACTCCATCTCCACAAAGTGCACTATTTCACACTTCATGCAGCCCTAACCGAAGCACTAAGCAACCACTGCCTACACATTTAGCAACATTCAGTGCAGATTTATTGAGAAAAGGCACAAATGCAAAGGTTGAAAATAATTGATACTGAATCGTTCAAACCTATTTTTTAGTGCTATTTTTTTTTTTAATCCAGCCCTTGTCTGTTTACTGGCAGCATTCTTGTGCATATATTTAACTGCAATTCTTCTCAATTCAACTTGAATAGTTTTTTATTTATAGTTATATTTTAAAATCTGCCTTTACTTGCTGTTGACATAATTTACTGTTGTATTTACTGTTAAAATCATCTTTGATAATGGTGACAGGTTTATTGTTTGATATCCAGAATTCTTAAAAAAACATATTCAAGGGATCCTTATTGAAAACTCTCAAATATCAATACAATATTGGCCTCAAAAATCCAGCATCAGTTTAGCTCTAAGACAAATTTAGGTTATTGCACAGCTGTAAATTTAAGCAGTTGTGATATAGAGTGATGGATGTATGGATGTATTATCTTTTTAATATCTTTATATTTTGGGTTTTGGATTAATCATTTACATTCTTTGGCATGCAGTGAAGCACGGACTTGAAGCCTAAATCTCTGCTTTTTTGTGTTTGTGTTGTGCTCAGCAGTGTAACCCAGGTGACCTTCGTGCCCTGAGGAAGGGAATGACCCTCTACCACTCAGAGTCCCAGCTGTCCTCACTGCCCCAGCGCCAGGACGCCATGCACATGGTCAGTACCCAGGAGGCTAACACACACACACACACACACACAGAACCACACATATGAAGACAGACACAGAGGGGTACCCACTCATACCTAACCGCTTAGTCAGTCATAGCCACAGATCAACACTGTGATGCTGCTTATACAAGCGGTTACGTACAGAGACAGGGTTTAATTGCGCGCGCACACACACACATACACACACACACACACATAATTGCTGGGAAGACTGTGCCAGTGCCTCCACAGTCAAGTCAGCTCTAATTCACTTTAGTCTGAACTCTACAATTATACCTCCACAGGCAACCTCACTCTCCCTTACACGACAGGAAGTGAGACACACACACACACACACAGGAAGAAAGAGAGAGGCAATAAAAAGAAAGAGTGAAAGGAGAGAGTTGGGGTGTGAAGGGGATGAGGGAGCCTGGAAAGAGGAAGGAGGAGGAAGAGAAGCTAAGAGAGACAAGGATTGAAAGCGAAGATGAGTGAGCCTCTTCCTCCCGTATCCTCTCCCCTCAGCTCCCGTCCTCCTCCCCAGAGCCTGTTTGAACTGAATCCCACTATGAAAGTAATAATCCTCTCCAATCCGGCGCCACCCCTGACCCTGCCAGTGTCTGTGCAGGGGAGGCTGGGTGATTGTTTTCTGACTGCTTAATGAAGGTCAGGGCTGGGCTGTGCCGCTAACCAGAGCGCTAAACCTGTGTAAAAATCAATATTATGTTTTAATCACAGGTCAGTGCGAGACATTCAGAGCCATCCTGCACCTTTTAAGCTTGTGGGTCACACCCGCCTCTGCGTCAGTCACGTCCATGAACCTCGACCCAGGGAGAGGTCTCCCCCCGCGGGGGGAAGGATAAACTGCAAATTATCTTGATGGCTGTCTCCCTGCGTTTAATTTCATAGCGCGGGTTCACATGAAACCAGGTCATGATATTGGCTTGAGGTGTGAATGTTTACACCCTGTCAACATGACCTTTGATTCAGTCATTCTGCCTGAGACTGGGAAGTGGGAGTGGATTTGCGTGACTACATTTGGTTTCATTCAGTCTGGAGTTGGTTGCATCACCTGTTTGTAAGTTCAGACTTAGCCATGTTATAACACAAGTCCTCAGTTAAGTGGGGTGTTGCGTGTCACTGTATTAAAATATGTCACACTGCATAAACTAGTTCTCACGTAAACATTACTTGTTCCTAAATATCCTCAAGCAAATTCTAAGAACGTCAAGCAAAATGAGCAAATGTGATTGGATAGGTGGTGTAATCTCACTCTATACTGCACGAATATTTCTAGCTCTGACACGAACATTATGTCTCTTCATGCACATAAAAATGAAAGTCATATTTACATTTACAGTTTTGCCAGGTACATTTAAAGGAACAGTTCAACATTTTAGGAAATACACGTATTTGCTTTCTTCCTGAGAGTCAGAAGATTGATACCACACTCCACAGCCAGTGTTCAGTTAGCTTAGCTTAGCATAAAGACTGGAAACAGAGGGAAACAGCTAGCTTGGCTCTGCTCACGGGTAACAAAATCCTCATACTAGCACCTCTGAAGCTTACTTACTGACATTTAAGATCTCGTTTGTTTCATCCACACAAAAAAACAGTGGAAAACAAATACATGACAGATGTTGTTTTTAACCTTTAGCTCCACGCAGGACGATTTGTTCTCTAATATGATACTGGGAAATCAGCTGCATGCAGCACAGACCAACTTACTCTCGTGATTCATGCCCTCATATTTTGATGGTTTTGTTTACGTGACAACTCTGTGGAGATGCTGAGCTGGATAGTGATTGATTGTCTGCTCTCTAATGTGGCTGAAGTTCATCCACGTGCGAGACAAAGCCCTCGTTGGAAGATGGGAGAGAAGGAGTGAGAGAGAAGATGAGAGCCGCCTGACCAAACTATAAAAGCAGAACTTGAGTGAACCGGACTCTCAGTTGTGTGTACCCTTCCTTATCTATCAACTCATCCTGTGTATTTACTCCTTTGTCTCAGCCCAGTTTCAGGTCAGCGAGTGTGCATGAGATTGTCAGATAAAAAACAAGCAAGAAAAGAAAAGATGGATTGAGAAAGGAAGCGGCCAGCCTGCGTGATTTTCCCAAACACTCAACAGTCGGCTCTGATTCTGTACGCTCAAACTACAAGCCATTGATTCTGACAGTGTTTGCTCCCCCCCCCTCCCATCCTGCGAGGCCTAAATCAGGCCTGTTTATGCAGGCAAGTCATCCCCAAATGTACATCCATATGAACAGTAAACATTGCCCAGAGCTGGCTGCGTTTCTCCGCTGTCCAAATCCGTTTCTGTACTGCACGGCTGCAGATCAAAATAATCTGAAAAACCTGGCCCCTGATGCTGAGCAGGAAGTGTTTACACATTTCAAACAATAGCTTTAGCCCGTGGAGGAGAGCATCAAAAGGAGGCGACAGTGATTTGCATGGTTTTTCGTGTACTTCAAAGTCCGCCGCAGAAGAGCTGTATGGAAAATTAAACCGTCACAATTATTGCTGTGACCTTAAACAAGAAGAAACACACTTTTTACTCAGTGGGAGATGTGTTTCTGTTTAACAAACTTAACCTTGGTACAATAATATCTATCATCCTATATATATCACTCCTTTCCATATTTCCAAAGCAACTTGCCCGTGGTTTTGCATGTTTGTCCTACAAAATAAAACTCCTGCTGAGCTTTCACATCCAGTCTTCCAATCAGCCACGTGTTTGAGCCTCAGTGATTTTTTTCTCTAGATTTAAATAAGTAGGTTGCACCAGTGGTGGAAGAATTATTCAGATCTTTTACTCGTGTAAAAATAGCAATCCTGCAATGTAAAAATAGTCTGTTACAAGTTGTCCTGTAGTCAGAATCACACGTTTAACAGCAAGCTGCACTTAAACAATCAAAAGTGAAAGTACTCATTATGCTGTCGCTGTTAAACTGTTATGATATTATCTTATTATTACTCATTGATTGACTATTTTACACACTGTTGGATCATTTAGTGTACAACCATGCATCATAACTAATCACATACTATGTAAAACCTGAATCTGCAAAGCTGTCAGATAAATGTAGTTGATTAAAAAGTTCAATATTTCCTTCTGAAATGTAGTGAAATACTCAAATGAAGTACAACTAAAATGTTTCCAATTTTAGGAAAGGTTCTTACATGACTGCTTGTGTTTAAATCATATTTAACATTGGAGAATATTGGCTTGTATTGACTTAAGTATCGAAAGTATTGTTTTGGTATCAGCAGAGAAACTTTGGCTATTGTATCAGAATTCATTTAAAAGTTCTGTATAAATTATGGCAATGCCCAGGCTGCAGGTAGGAAGCGTTTTTAAAAGCCTTATAAGGACACACTGAGACTTTTGAGCGTGCTGTGGAACAACAACACAAGAAACAACCAAGTTCACATTAACCTTTTCATTTAGTCCACGATCTTCTCGTATTAAAGCTCATGAATGAAACGCCTTATGGCAGCCGACTCTCATCTCCATGCTGTCAGGGCATGTTTGTCTTTTTTAATACCGTAACTGTGTGGATAACATCAACTTTTACATGAAAAAGCTAAACCACTGCTTATGTTTCCTCTGCATAGAGATTAGCTTTCACTATGTGAGGACATAAAACCATCACTGTGCATTCAGTGCGAGCTGTTGTAGCTGTTGTTCTTATGGTTCTGGGTGAGCAGTCAGGCCATAACCATCAGGACAACTGAAAAATCCAGTTTTCATGTGGTCCATTTGGCATGAATGGAGAGTTTCCACCAAACGTCCATCTTGGCTGCAGTGGGATTATTATTTTATCTCTGTGCTATTAGGCTGTGTGGGCTCATTCTGGCACCTAAATGGGGCCAGCGGGTGTGGAGGGAGCTGACAACGGCATCGCTAGTGAGCGGAGGATTGAACTCGGCCTAACAGAGCCACGGAGCTGTGTCTAATGCAGGGCCCCGATGCCAGGTTGCAGTGAATGGTGCCATTGTGTGTCCCTGAGATCTCGGTGTCCCTCTAACAGAGAGGCCACTGTCTGGAACTAACCGGGGGGTGGGATGAGTCAGGCAACCCCCTGGTCCTCTTCCTGGCTGGCTGCTCCCATCACACCAGGTTAAATCACAGCGTGCAGGTAGTAGACCTGGCTGGGAGTTGAATACATGGTGAATGCAAAGAGGGGGAAGAAAAGCACAAAAGGGGGAGAGGTGATCTGAGTTGGGATGAAAGGGATGGCATTTTCACTGCTGCAGTACAAGAAACCTCTCCTGTTCAATCACAACCGAACACCCGCTGATAAGCAGAGCGCGGGTTCATCTTTCAGTCAAGCATCTTGGGTGGAGCTCCTTGAGGTGGTGCTCATTTGACTCCTGGGTTAAACTCTGCTGTGTGACGGCAGATGTGAGGAGATGAGAGTTTGACAGGATGTCCACCAGATGTTGAGGGCTTTAGGCCTGAATCTTTCCTCTGTCGCAGGTCAGCTCTTCTCTCACGTCTTTGCTCTTGCTGTGCACCGTCTACTGTGGAGGAAGCGACACAAAACCTTGTTTTTTATGTATCTTTTTTTTCTTCCTTTTTCCTCCCAGGGTACTGGCCGTCTCCCAACCAGCGAGTCCTCTCCAGCCACAGGCTACCTGTCCTGCGTCCAGAAGCCTGAGGCTGTGGTGCACGCCATGAAGGTACTATAATTACTTAGTAGATAGGGTTTTAGGGATATTGTGGTGGGAAAACTACTCTTTATGCCTGGTCACACTGCATTATTGGTCTTATTGAGCCAAAGCAATTCAAATTTTTGTAATTAAGGACCCCAGGAAGACTAGCAATCTATTTGTGGAAAAAAGTTTAAAACCAGGATAAAATGGGGGGCAAAACTGCAGTTAACTGTGATAAAAACAAACTGAAAAAAAGTTTGGCGCTGACACACTTTTTGCTTTTGCTAAACGTTACTAAAACAGCACCTACACCCCTCACTTATAGGACCACTGTGAGTGAAATGAATGTAACTAGTCACCTCATTCAGATACACACACTCATCACCGTGTCTGCCATCAGGTGCTGGAGGTCCACGAGAACCTGGACAAGCAGGTTCCTGAGGACTATGAGGACGACCTCAGTGAGAAAGAGAAGGCCATTGTGCGAGAGATGTGCAATGTAAGTGCGACACTCCCTGACAGCCGTATCCCTGTTCATGCTGCTTTCAACTGGCTTCCTCTAAGTTGTAATAAATCCGGGAAGTGTGTGATTTTTAGCGCATAAACGCAGAAAAACGTATCTCACGTAGCTTGAGGTGAGAGTGTGACCGGTAAAAACTTGTTCTGTACTATATGCTTACTGTTGCTGTCAACACAGGAGCCTCATTCCCATAATGCTCCTGTTTGTTCTGTGTGTTGGTCAGTTTTTTCTTTCTCTTCTTGGGTGCAAATCAGGTCAGTGTTTGAGCTGCTTTCACTAATGAGGAAGCCTCATTTAGGCTCATTTGGTTTGGAATGACACTTGCAGCAGTGTCCTGGGCACAGCGCTCCCTCTTTCTTTCTTTCTTTCTCTCTCTCTCTCCCCCTCTCCCCCTCTCTCTCCCACTCCCTCCTCCCTGCTCCAGAGCCAACTCTACACTGGAAGCCCTAAGTAGAGGCTCGTAGTTGAGCTGTCAGAGCAATTAAACTGGAGCGGCAGGGAAAAGAGCACTCCCCCCACCCCGCGCTTCAGCCTCACCCCTCCATTCTTCCTCTCCTCCGTGCCCCCCACCCCCCCATCTTTCTCTGTCGGTGCTGAAAGGCCCGATCCGGGATAAAAGGTCCGCTGATTAGCGAGAAAACGGGAGCCGGGCTATCTGGGCCCTGCAGAGGTATGTGACAGGCCAGGAATCTGGGGAGCACTACAATAGTAGCTCTGTAATGTCACTGGGGTCCCCCGGGGGCCCCCTCTTGCTCAGTCACAGAGAGATCTCAGCACCAGAGAGCAGCCTCACAGTGACAGAGGACAGAGATTCAGAGATAGCTCCACCATAGTGTGTATGTGTGTGTGTGTGTGTGTGTGTGTGTGTGTGTGTGTGTGTGTGTGTGTGTGTGTCTTTGCAGCTCAAAGTCAAACTGCGAGCATTTGAAGTTTTCACTCTTGAAGAAGAAAGTCTTTTTTTTTACTCTTTCACTCTCTGTCTCTGTGTCTGCCTGTCTCTCTCCGCATGTCTCGCCCTTCCTCTTCCCCATCTCAACTTCTCCCTCTCTGCTTCGGTTTGCAGGTGGTGTGGAGAAAGCTGGGCGATGCAGCAGGATCAAAGCTGTCCATCAGACAGCACCTCTCTGGGAACCAGTTCAAAGGGCCGCTGTAGCATGGCAACCAGAGAGAGAGAGAGAGAGAGAGATCAGGATTTACAGTACCTACACTCGCCTGAAAACACCTCTAACTACCTGCGCCTACACAACCCATCATGCCGTGCTCCCTACTGCCTACAGCACCCAGCATTCCTTCAACAAGACTGGCTCAGATAGCTACTAAATGGACCTGTTAGTCTGTTCTTCACATGTACAAACATGTTTTTATCTCAGAGCTTATGAAGCGGTGACAACTGGCAGCTAGTTTCACTAATTCGCCACTTTTCTTTATTGATTTTGGAGGCTTCCAGCGACACAATGATCTCTCTCTTTAAAAGCTGTAAACACACACCACTTTTAGACCTTCATAGCATAGCTGTGCTACACCAAGCTAGCGATATGACATGGTTTCAAGCACAGACCCGATGAGGCCACCGGGGCAGAAATGTCTTCACGTGCTGCCGGGATGTGGAGGCAGCATCGTGGCGGTATCTTCAGATAAGTTTTGATAGTACTTCCTATAGAGACCTTAGCTCCTGTCACATGTATCGCTCCCTAGTGGTCAACGAGTATAACTAGCATTAGGATTCTAAAGTGTTAACTAATGTGAAACCCACTGTGACCTAGCGCCTTTTGCTCATAAGACAAGTCTATGGATAATAAAGTCTAGAGATCACTGTTAACTTGTGTATATTATGTATAAAACCATAGCACTACTTCATTGTTATTGTTGATTTTACTTTTATCTATTTTGTATTCTAGCGTGGCCATGTGATCAATTATTTAGTTTGATAAGCACACACACAACCAGACCTTAAACAGGGTTTGCTTTTGGTAAAAAAAAAATGTAATCTTTTTTTTGTTTGTTTTTGTTTTTTTTATTTTTTTCCAGATTAATTGCTATTATTCCTTCTCTCTGTAACCTCTGAAAATGTATCAAGGCCATTCTGAATCAAACCATCTCCATGGGATCATGGATAGATAATTTTCTTACTTTGTGAAATTAACTAAAATTGTATGCTGTGTGCATGCTTGACAATCATTTTCTCAGGTTGGGAGGGCTACAGCTTTACCTTTGCCCATCTGTGACGGCGTGCGACAGTGTGTGGGCGTGCATGTGTGTGTGTGGAAGGAAGAGTGAACGGTTCTCCTGCAGCTGTAGCATCTGCCTGTGAATCCTCTTTTTCTCTATTGAACCCTGGTTACAGCTCGGTTGAAGACTGCTGAAGGCATTTGCTGAATCCATGCAAAAGGCTTTGTCCCAATAATGGTAATAAAACATTCAAGGCCAAATACTAAACCCCAATTTCAGGCTGGATGGCATTTTTGGATTGCACCCAAGTCTTCGTTTATCATTTTCTATGTCAGTTGACGGGGAAAAAAAAAAAGTGGTTTTCCGAAGCTCAGTTCTTTTTCACCGTCATGAATTCAGCAGGTGTGTTTATGCAGCGCATGTTTCTTAAAGTTGAATCTTTTTTTCTTAGAATATGAGAGATAAGTCTTCCCTTAGATGTCTCCTGAAAACACTAACATTTAAAAAAAAAAAAAAAAAAAAAAAAAACACGAGTATTTCTTGATGTCAGAGTGAACAAACGATGTTTGTCAAAGTATTTATTGCCAGGTGTCGGATAGAGATGGGAGAGCGATCAGAGACAGTCATGTTTGAAATGCATCAGATTTATTATTTGATAGATAAGTTTAGTGGCTGACAGCTCAGGCTCTCCCATCTCTAGTGTTATTTGTTCCAAATTAGAACATTTCTGAGGCTGCCCGCCATGCATCTCTGTTCTCTCCAATAATGGGTCAAAATAAATCAAAGTATGGTTTTTTAAAGTGTCCTTTTTTCTAGGAACTAATTTGAAGCCATGATACAATTTTGAATACTTTATATATGGCATTTGATTTGAAATGTGCCACATTTTTTCTGCATGGTGTTTTGATTTGGAACCCAACTGTCTTTTTTTCCTCTTTTTTTTTTTAAACATCTATAGTGTTTCTTCTTTTCTCGGCCTATATGCTAAAACCACAGTACAGAATCCTAGCATCTACAGTGTAAATGTCAATTCCTGTAGTAACTAGCATGGCTGTAACTTTTCATGAATTTCACTGGTGAGATATTTGGCAGGTGAAAAGAAAACATGAAATAGGCCACTTTTAGAAAAATTTGGGAGAAAATAAAGTTGGTTAATGATACTGCCAAGTGTTGTCCTTATTTGATGGAGCAGACGTGTTGTTGTCTTCAGTGAGTTAGGCTGCCCTCTGCTGGTACACTACTGGGAACTACAGATTGTTTTGTCCATGAAGTTCTGTGTACCAGTTATTCCCAGCCAGGTTCTTGAATGAAAAACTCAAATAATTGACTAAAAATACTGTGATGTGATTAAAAACATCCATTTGTGTTAAATGGGCAGAACATTGAGTAAATTTATGTCTGGCATTAGACAAAAATGCTCTACATACTGAATGCAGTTACAACTTTTTGCCCTGAACAGACTGAAAACACACTCAGATTAAAGTAGGAAAAGCAGATCTTTATTGTCCTAAGTGTCACTCAGACACCAAACCAAAGCTGTGTGCAGGATATAGAAAAGAGAAGCCTGACTAAGGCACATATGGATAGAAACTCTCAAAACAAACAAAAAGCCTAAATTAAAAGATCAGATATGTACAAATATTCACCTTGCACTGTCCAGTGTTAGACATGGTTGGTGTGATAACTAAGACGGTCTGCAGTGCTGACTCACTAAAATGTGACAGGATATAAGAACGAGGAGTCTAATGGTAGCAGAAATATGACTTCAGTGTTTTCACAGAATAAAAGCAATGTGACAAAAAGGACAAGCTGTATATTCACATCTTTCAGCGACAGTCTTTTTTTTATATTTCACTACTGTATGTGCAATCATCTCAAGTTTAATGATGCTCTAATTTTCTCAGCAAAACAGTGGGAATGTGGAGCAAAACAGACTGCGGGGAAAAGGACACTGGCATGATGGGAAAACACAAGATCAGGGTGACAGAATGTAAAAGGAAATGTCAGACTCAAGTTTTTATCTACTGAATGCTTAAAAAAGGTATACTATGCAGGATTTTTTTAAAAAACACTGTAGTTTTCCCTCACACTTATGACACATTAGATCACGTGGGTGTGACGGCATATTCATCTACAGGCCTGTTTTCTGTTGGACAGGTAGGTGCCAGCGGTTAGCGTAGCTAGCTTGCTAAAGTATTGACTTTACCATGACAACAAATGTAATGTTCCTGTAATATTAGCTTGCAGTTTACAAGCTGGCCCTGGTGCCGTTGAGCCTGGAGGGGCTGAGTTTGAACGCTGTCTTTACAAAGAGTAACCGACATATCCTGCATGGTATACCTTTAGGCAAAAGATTGTACATTTCATCCGCCCACAATTCGTGACTGAGCTAGTGTGACCACACAAAAAAAAAAAAAAAAAAAAAAAAAATCGGTGTTATATTTCCTTCTAAGTTTCCAGAACAAGAACAATGAGTGGACAGACTTTGTTACAGTATCCTGGAACTAAGCACATTAAGTACCATCCAGTACACACTAATGCCATTTATGTCAGAAGTATTTCAGGATTCTCACTCCCGGTGCCAGTTCAGGTTCTCATAACAATCCTGTCCAGATCTCACTTTTCCTTTCAAGTCTATTTGTTGTTAAACCTTCATTAAGATCCACATCAATGAAAGTCATACTGGAGGTGAACAAGCTGTCCCTCCGTTCGTACCAGAATAACACCAGATCCTGGTCGTCCTCTCTCCTGCTCCATCCCCAGCTGTGGCTCTGCACAGATTCAGTTCATAGACTGCTGTCATGCTCTCATCTCATCCACCCACCACGGTTCAGAGGCATGCCAGGCGGAGGGGGCAGGGGCACCTGTGACTGTCCTGGGGGCACAGGGGGTGGAGGAGGGTACCCAGCAGGTGGGAGGCCTATACCTGGAGGGGGTACGTGGCCCGGTGGCATGCGTGGGGGTGGGAGCGGAGGGTAGCTGTTGTAGCCAGGTGGGGGATATGTTGGTGGCAAGCTGGGTGGGGGGTAGGAGGAAGGAGGAGGCGGAGGGCCTGGAGGTGGAGCTGCAGGCGGTGGATAGACATGGGGGTGATACGGCGGTATTGGGGGTGCGTAGCTGGGCGGCATGGGGGCGTAGGTGGGACCCTCTGTCTTCATCATTGACTGCAGGCTTTGGAAGCCCTCTCCGGACATGTAGGAACTGGTGGTGGACATGATGTAGTTGGAGGGCGGAGGAGGAGGAGGGCGATGGGGCAGGGGAGGGGGCTGCTGATGTGGAGGGGGAGCGTGTGGGGGAGGAGGAGCTGCTTCACTTCCTGGTTCTGCCTCCGTGGGAGGGGCTGGAGCTGGGGCTTTGCGGTCTGGTGAGCAGCAGGAAACAGCAAAGAGAAAACAGCTTGTTAAAAATTTGCCATCATTTTTCCTGTAAAAACCACGAGGCTGCTCATCCGCCCATGCTCTCAAATGACCTCGTCATTCCCAGACAGTGAGCACACAGCCAGACCACGACTGCCAGGCTTCAGCCACATAGGAGGTCTCATTATCAGGCTCAAGCACTAATCAGATTGGTCTGGGAGAGGTTAGGAGTATGCGTGTGTTGGGAAACATCGTGTCCAGACGAGTTGCTGGTTATGTAAGCAGACTGAGAGGACTTAAGACTTTGGGTTGCTTTCTAAGCCCGAGTCCCAGGCAGGGGGTCCTGACTGCTCATTACAGGCGTATTTGGTGGCACACGCAAACAGACAGCGGGGTGTCGAGTGGACGCCAGCACCTACACACATATGCTCTAATCCAACTCTGAATCAACTTCCTTGCAAATCAGACTGAAGGAAGATGACAGACGACAGTCACTCTTACCTGGGGGAGGCTGCAGTGTTGGCAGAGGGGGCATGGGGCTCTCCAGTCTTGGAATCTTTGATCCAACTTGTTCTGTAAATTAAACAGGATGCAAAAGCTATTTAAAATGGAGCTTTGCTGGAGGCTTGAACATTCATAAAAACCTAAAACCTGTCATGAAAACACTAATCCCAGCCGCTAAGAATCTACAATATCTATCTGCAATCTTGCCAAGACTTGATCTACATTAATGTCATTTTAATTAAAACCTTACTTGGAGGTATTTCAGTACATGAACAGACATTTACAAGATTTCAACTGCTTTAAACCACACATGAGCAGAATTTTGCCTGCATGAGGTTTAAAAAAAGTCTTACCTGGAGCCTTTGGTTCATCTTTTGGGGATGTCTGAAAAAAAGAAAACTTGATGAGGACACTCTTTACTTTGTGGTAAGATCTATTGAGACTTGACGTATGAATCATGTGCACAAGCTGTAGGATCTGTTGCACATTTCAAATAAACAAATGTAGAAATTTGAAACTGAAAAAAAAAAGAAAGCAAGGGACTTTCCACTGGCCATGATTTTAGGCCAAAGAGAACACAATTCAAGCATACACTCACATGTGAGCGTTTGAGCTGGCGTGCAGGGCTGCCTCCCTGCGGGGAAGTCTTCTTTGGTGGCGGTGGAGGAGGGTTGGCGGCCGGTGGTTGTCCCTGTGAGGCTGGAGGAGCGGGGGCTGGAGGAGCAGGCACACGCTCCTTTTCCTGCATCTGCTGAGGGATGGGCTTGTTTCCCTGGGAGTACAGGTCAAGGATCTGGTGGCAAATGTCTGGAAGACAAAGACATGTTTTTGGTTGAGGCGAGTCTGAAAAGGAGGTGAAACAAACATCGCAGGAAGCGTTGTGGCTTCATGAGGACTACCTTCAAGCAGCTCAACTGGAACGTCCTGAACAAACTGCTCCCACCAGCGGCGTGACGACTGCTTGGAAGTCCACTCTTGGATGTCAAACTTACAGAGGCGGGCGGCCAGGTGCATGACGGCTACAGCTATGATTTCTGGTTCCCACTGCAGAGACAGCATGGTGCACAGGCTGCAGGGACACAAGCAGAAACGCGCTTCAAATACAAAAAACACAGCTGAATACAGAAGTGCTCCAAGTAGCACAGGCAACAAAGGAAACTATAGATAGAGCATCCTACACATGATACATTGCACTAAAGAAGTCATCTAGAATATTAAAAAACATTAGATGCCAACTGCTCACCTGTCATTGACAAAGGTCCATGCCATCTGTAGCACCTTGCACACTTTATTCTTCTCACCTTTAACAAGAAGAAAAAGATCCATAAGCTTTTCAGATTCCTACAACCATAAATCATCTAATGCCTTTCTTATTAAATTTCACCTTTGAGTTGCTTGACGTAGCGCAGCAGGTACGTGTAAGGGTGCTCCACCTGCAGGTCAAATTTGATAGTCTGGAGCAAAATTCTCTCCAACACCATCACCTCTTCCTGTTGAAAGAATTACAGACACTTCACATATCCCCGTCGGTGAGTACACTATGAACCCAAGCAGAGAACCAAATTTTGTCATTAAATTTAATCAAAAACCTTCATGAACTTGCTAAGATGAAGAACTGCCTCCGTCACAGTGTGTCTTAGTTATCCTTTGCACTCACTACATGTAAGCAGTGAAAGGAGAAGGCAAAATCCTACTGCATATCATTATGCAAAGGAAATTAATAAGAAATAGGCTGCAGTAACTTTTCCTTCAAGCTTTTCTTTTTTTCCTTTCAACCGCCACATGATATTACGTCAGCGCTCTGTCTTTATATAATGCACAACAGCCAGTGTAAACAGGGCAAATGTCTCGAGGCAACAGCAGAATAACTGAAACTGCACCTTCGGGTCATCTCCGAACTGGGCAAACTGCACATCATTCAGTAAGCTGCGGGCTGTTTTGATGATGTCTTTACACTTCTTTGGGGTTTCCTCCACTTTCCCTGCCAGGAAAAGACAGCAAGCTCCTGTCACCTGTTGAGAAGCAAAATCACACATTTAATCCACGTCCAGAAATAGGAAAAACTAAGGACAATCATCAGCTCAACTTACGTATCTGGGGAACTGCTTGAAGGAGTGAAACATGTAGAAGCGGTGGAAATATATGATGCCTGTTGCCAGTGTGTCATTATGTCTGATGACAGTCAAGGAAACAATTTAAAAGGTATTTGCAGCTATGGAAAATAAATGCTAACAAAAGATGTTTCGACTTTGACTGCATTGCACTGAACATTACATACAGAAACTCATCGCTTCCCGATCACAAACATCATTTAAGAACAAAATGTTAATGTGACTCTTGTAAAAGTGTATTGAACAAGTGAAAAAAGTCACGGCACATCAGTATTTTATCTGTATAGTTTCTTATTTGTCATAGTTTGGATGCTGTTATGTCTGTTTAAGTCACTGATTTACATTCTCTGCTTTTAACAGTATTCAAATTGAGCAATCAACCAAGGATACAGGCCAAGTCTGGTCCCCACGTCAAATATGAAGCGGGCTCCTTCTCTCCGGTACCGGGCCTCTGTGCCGGGGTCCAGACCTTCACACTGGGAGGGAGTGTGGGCCAAATCCTTCTTGTCCCAGTACCAGCATGGCTTGATGTGGTCCAGAATTCCTTGGCCGGACATTGACAAGTTCTCCTTGGATTCCTTCATTGGCTGAGGAGAGGCAACAGTGGATGGACCGGCTGCACTGGACTGCTGAATTACAACACATAAACAAGACGCTGCAGATACAACCATCATCATTTATTAATCTAAGACTAGAGCAGGAACTTTGCCTGAATACAAGCAGAGCTGGTGCATTTATTAACCTGCCAGGATAGGCTGACTCACGTTCTGTGACGTTCTCAACATAAAAGCTAGCAGATTAATATTTGTGCAACCCGTGGCAAACATGACGCTTGAGCTACAAAGCTAACATCTTTATGTGAGATTATAGGATCTGAACTTCAACAGTAACTCCATACACTGGATGTACCTCACATAAACCACTTCTTTATGGGCCAATCTATGCCAATTGTGGAGGAAGGATGGGTCACGTTTTGGTAACCTGCATCACCCTCACGTCTAGTTCCTGAAGAGGTTACTAATCTCCCTGTTAATTGGTAAATGCTAAAATTAGAGAAGCAGACAGATACTGATTATAAGGGGAACGTAATGTTTGACATGTTCCCCCCCATCCCATTCATTGCGGCTATCGCTAAGCATACAGATAAACATTGGCTAAATGCGTGACATTATTAACACGTTAGCTACTATGGCTGTCAAAAACAACTACGAAGTGTTGTGAATAGCATGACGAAACTGAGAACAGCTCATTAGCACTCATGCTAACAGAGCTACCGTTACTTAAAAGTTGGCGTCACAGAGCTAACGTTACCAATTCATCACCAAGCGTGGACATTAGTCAGTTATTTACAGACGGGTGAGGTCATTTAAATACACCGACGGGCTAAAATGGACTACACTTTGCAAAAACAGTCACAGTGGACAGCTTGTTAATGTTATCTCGACCAGGTGACATTCTTCTCGAGCACCGTCGGCTAGCAAACTTGCTCCACTCGAGGTCTCATCACCGCTGAGGTAATGACTCAAAAACTTGTCACAATTCCCCTCAACTGTTGTCCGTCTGTTTGAAATAAAATACGACTCTTACCTTTAGCATGTAGCCGTCCGGGTAAATCACCCAACACGGGCGGCTGTATGAATATTTCGGAGTTATTTACAATAAGTTGGCTAACAAGTGATCATCAACAGCCGCCTTTGTAACGAGGGTACCGCCATTATGGAGTACGTCAGCAACATGTTAGGCGACGTCATCACGCAAGACATCTGATACGCGTGCGCTGTGGTTAAATTTCGGTTTTTATCTTTCTTCTTCTAAATTAGTTTATTCAATACGTTAAGTACTATTCCTGCTGTACTCTATGTAAAACTTCTAATATGATATAAATGTTAAGAATCTATCTTTCGATTTAAGTATGACGAAGATATGTTATTCCCAATATTACCCACTAGAGGGAGACAAAGAATTACTGGTGGACATGAGCAGCTCAGACTGGATTTTGACATGCAGTCAATTCATTGACCAAGTGCTGTAACTCACTAGATCAGTTCAATGTCTATTAAAAACATACTTTTGAACAGAGCAAGCTGCAAATCACAAAAAAGCAACATTCACACACAGCTTGTCTATCCATAGTTTAAGATCAGGTCCTGAACATTCATACATAAGGGATTTTTTTCACATACCTGTTTAAAAAGATTATGTGGGTCTGTGCTCAGGCTTCGGGGCTATATTGCACCCACATGGTGTGAGCAGCTGGTATATAGAAAAAGATAATTATAATCACACCCATATGTAGTGGTGCAAAGTTATTTGTGGAAGGGTGTAAAAATGTGAGTAAGTGGGAGTGGGATTACAGAGTGAGATATTACAGAAGCAGCATTCAAAAGGAATAAAACCAGGCAAAAAATGCTGATCTGTTTCATATCAGAGTGGTCTATTTCTTTGAACCTGTTAGATATGATTGGAGAAATATGTAATGTGATGTGTTTGTTAAAATGGAAAAAGTTTTGGAAATGAACGACTGCTATTGTAAGATGTACATTTTCATTTGTGTCATGACAAAAATCAGTTTAAGATTTAAGGAATACCGGCATAACATCGCCTTGTTTTCTGCGTTACAGGTGACATGTTACAGCCAATTGTAAGCACAAGTTTAACTTTGATTTGACTAAAACAGGATTAATTAGATGCTTTTATCCACACATCAAGTCAAAATCAGTTATCCTTAATATACGTGCAGGCTGTCGCCATGAAATGTACAAAATCTACAGGATTTTGCTTTTGCAGAACAATGTAGCAATATGGTACAATGCCCATCTAAAATATGATGATTTAATGATGAGAATTTATGGTAAATATAAAAAATGTGCATTTTTTCCTCTCTTCAGTCACTTCACCCTTTAAAAAACCTGTCATGAACAATAGCTGGTGGTAATCCTCGTCACCTTTGCTCACTTTGACTGTCAGAGGCTAAGAGCAGACTACAAGCAGCATCTTGTGCCCTCTCCGTTTCCTCTTGCACCCTCACTTCTGAGAAAAGCCGGCATTGAATCATTTACTTCGTCCAAATTAAAATTTGGAATCTGCATGCATTATATATTCACCCGTGCTCGGACAAATCCTCTTAACTGTGGGAGAAATTGTCAGGATGTGTCCTGTAGAAAAGTAAGAGCCTTGTCTAGTTGTATTGCCTGTAGCAAGGGAGCATCTCAATCTGTCACTCAAGTCCACACACACACGCACACACTCACACACAGACCACAGTAAATCAGTTTATGAATAATATATACTTGTACTTTCTTTATTAATATTAAACATTGCATAATGAAGCACCAACTATAAGCAAATCCCAGAGCAATATTCATATTACCATGAGCTGTCCTGGAGTGGACCTTTCATCGTTTATGTCAGTCCTGGTGTGCTTAAACACATCAAAATGTCCGCTTTGACCACTTTTTACACTTAACCTCGAGTACACAAAATGCTTTCTTTGTTCCTAAAAACTGCATTATGTTCAGTGTAGTCTACTCCCTCTCATATATATTGGCCTATTTTAAGATATTAATGCATTTGTTGGTATCCTTTAGGGAGTAAACAGAGGGGAAGAGACATGAAAAATGGAAGATAAAAGGGTGTGATGAAGGTTGTGACCCAGAATCCAAACCAATTAAGTTGCATGTTCTTTTGTCCACTGGCTGTCCTTGGGCTCATTTTTATGATTTAACATACATCCTAAGTGCCTGGAATCTACTTAAAGCCTCGGTCACTTTGGAAAAGAGCCAAAATGCCAACATAACATCTCCTGTTACTTGGACAAAAGTACTTTTATCTCAGCATGCCCTCATCTTTTGTGTAGGTATTGCCCTGCGGTCTGCTCGGTTTTCTCCAATCCAGCGATGGCACTTGCCATGCGAGATGCATGTCTCCTCAGAGGCAACACTTTGGACTTAAAACCTTTCCTGTGTCCACAAGCAGGGTATTTGTGGTATATTGGCCCTGTGCAACCCAGCTTAAACTGCCTTTGCCCGGAGCCAGCAGATACAAGCTATAATGGAGACATTGATGTATTATTAAGAAACCCATGGGTAAGGATCAAGGAGCTGCTCGCGAGCCAGCAGGGATAGCAAGAGAGTGTGTGAACTCAGGATAATGGTTTCCTTCAGCATCCAGTGTGTCCACGACTGCTGTTGCTCTCTTGGCCCGATGCGAAAAAGAAGACATTTCATGTAACATCACACACTGAATTTACACGCTCCAGTCAAAGCAAATATGCTTGACAACATGCTCGGGCCTATCTGTGAAAGATAGCTGTTGTGCTGAAGTGTTTCCATGTGGAGTCTGCTGAGGTTATGTCTACTTGAGCCAGAGCTGAGATGACATTTCATTTATATAAATAATTACTGTCCTGAAAGTCCCCTAGGCCTGCCCCGAAGCAATCAAACTTCTAATGCTCTTAAAATTGCCCACCATGTTTTATTAATGGCAGACTATAAAATGCATTGCTAAGGCTGCACACTTCTCAGCTGATCCACGAGGAAATAGTGTCAACTTTAAACGGTCATATTAGGCTTTATTTTTTTATTCAACAATGTATTTCAGCTTTGAATTGTACGGTGAGGTAAAAAAAAAAAAAAAAAAAAAGAGAAAGAAACTTGAGTGTTCCTTAACTGAGCTTCAAAGCACTTAAACTGTGCATACACTGATCTAAATGAATACAGTGAATTATGTGCAGAATGATTGCCCATTAGTGCCATTAATTGCCTCTGAGTGAACCTGATCTGCTCTTCAAGGACTCGCTTAGAACCTGCATTGTATAAATGGCAAATTAAGGAGGCTTCAGTCTAAAAGTAAGAGTATAAAACGCTGTGTTAAGGTATCAACCCCTAACCAGGCTTGTAATGTCTCCTGACTGTGCCAACAGAGGGTACTGTTGCCTCACAACATGTTTAGATTATTAAAACAACAAAGATGCAGCCTGCTGGATTCCTCCCCTCCACCCCTCCCTCCATTCAATGTAAGGATGTAGATGTACTTTCCATTTATTTTGAACATGTGCAATAGCGTCATTGGATCACTTGCATGGCCTGGGATGCCAGAGTAACATTAAAAAAATAATAATAATTATCCAAATTAATGCTGACCTTTGAATCCTGATTGGCCGATATGGGTTATTTAATCTGATCTAGGTGCGGGTGGTCCTCGGATTCCAGCCATTTTAAACCAGTTTCCTCATGGTGCGGCCCAAATTTCAGCTGGCATTATGTGAGAGGAAAAAGAGTTGTAACAATCAGTAAACTGCTGAAAACATACGGGAAAATATGGAAAAGGGAAAAGCATGAGAAGACTCACATATGTAATGAGCATTGTAAGGAAAGAAATTGTGGATGGTAGCCTCACTGCTTCAGAAGGCAGACAGTGCGCCGCTGCTTCTGAGAGGAGTAACGACTGATGAGTCGTAATGACTTTTTGTACGGAGCCCAGCGCTCTGCTCCGAGGAGCCACCGCCAATCGCCTCCAATGTCCGCCTGTGTCGTCCGTTCACACGCCTGTTGTGCCTGACGCGCGAACGTCACGGACGCACTTGAACTTGATTCCCATCCCACTCCACGGAGGCAACCCCCAACCACACACACGCAGCCACACTCCCACAAAAACACAGGCTGCATATAGTAATCTGCACACACACACACGCGCGCACGCGGGGTCCTCCCAAAACAGAGCGTCTTTTCATGGAGCGAGTCAACAAGAAGTAGCCTCGACACTGTAGGAAACTAGGAAACATTGGACCTCTGCTTGTTGGACGAGAAGGAGGAGGAGGTGTCTTGTCTGCCCGCCGCCTTCATTCTCCCTCTCTCTCTCTCTCTCTCTCTCTCTCTCTCTCTCTCTCTCAATCAACGAGGCTACTGCCACCAGAGCCAAGAGTTGCCGTTCCGCGCACCGATGCCAAAACGCGCAGGAGGCGTCAGTGCCAAAGGGTCATTTTAGCGCACCACTGCTGAAATGGAAGGACTGTAGGGAATCCTAGAATAAGCAGCAGCCGTTTGACCCCAGATGATATAATCATATCATTAAAATTAAGCAGAGGGAGAAAGGAAAGGAGCCAAGTAAGAGGCATCTCCGGTGGAGTGCTCTGTACTTCATCTGTCATCACGGTCGCTTCAGAGGTGGGCAGTCCAGGATTTTTATCTGCAAAAGGTCATTGCAAAACATTACCTACCTGCGCACATATCAGCTCCTCGGCTTCCTAAAACAACACTTTGGCTTCCTCGATCCAGGTGTTGCTTCCTCGGAAGTCGCCGCAGGACATTGTGGACAAACTGGTCTTCAATCGCTATCGAGCTCCTGTCCGACTCCTCACCTTCCGAGCGCACGTCAAAGTTGCAGCTGAAGACTACTGTGAATAGTAGACGGATTTAGGAGAGGAGAAAAGTTGCTCACCTGCGACCCAGAGAGGACCGACACCACGGTCCAAGCCGACTCCAAGTGCCGTTCACCGGGCGATGCCAGAGTAAATGCCGGGGCAATGTCCCGCCGCAAGCAGGTGAACCCGCAGCACTTATCGTTGACGCACAGGGAGACAATACAAGGTGAGTTGAAGACTTCTCACCTCATACATGATTACGTTTAGTGGTTTAAATGATTTACAGTTCATCTTTATTATTAACTCTCATTTTCCTGGAAAAGTAAAACTATTTATTGGGAGATTCAAATTGTGCCCAGACATTGTTTTTAGTCTTTGAAAATGCGCCGACAATTACGGACTATAACTATGATTTTTAAAAGTCAATTTACAATGTGGTAAAACTCATGCACACACCAGGAAAGCACTGAACAATGCTGCTTTTTAAAAGATACCAATTAGACTGACTGAGCAAATGAATGGAGTAATAATTGTTCTTTTGCACCTTTAAAATTCATCAACACAATTCAGTAACATTTGCGCCCTTTGCAGCTTTCATGTGACTTTACTATGAGAGCTGATTTTATGACATCTATATTGGGACTGTCTGGCTAAGTGTGTGTGTGTGTGTGTGTGTGTGTGTGTGTGTGTGTGTGTGTGTGTGTGAGAGAGAGAGAGAGAGAGAGAGAGAGTGTACTTGCATGTGCACGCACGTGCGTCCCGCGCATACGAGTGTGTAAGGCAACATTTCATCACAACACAATTTTGCATTTTTACAGCATATTGCAACACGTGGCAATGTGTGTATTTATGTTTCTGAAACATGTCACCTGTTTTCTAAATGCAGAGTTATTTATTTTGTGATGTTGCACTGGCTAACTTGCGTCTTAATTTTAACGGGTTTTTTTCTATTTCAATACTCCTTTCTCTTCCGCACTCTCTTTATATCAAACACACACACACACACACACACACACACACACACACACACACACACACACACACACAGTCTCAAAAATCTTCTTGCCACATAAAGGCCTGTGTGCACTTATAAGGTAAGATTTGAAGAACATAACAAAAAAAGACTCAAATTGTTCACACAAGTAAGTTCAGTCTGCAATCACACACCGAAAAAGAAAACCACACACACACACACACACACACACACACACACACACACACACACACACACACACACACACACACGCACGCACACACACACACACACGGCGACAACAATGTGAACTTTATTAATACGATATTTTAAAACGAAGGGTCATAACTTGAGGCTTTTCAGAGCTGCGACCAAAAATTGTGATTAAATAGCGCAGATTATATCTGAGGCAGGATTTTTGATTTTTTTGATTTTTTTATTTTTTGCGGGCATGTGATTAAAAAGTCGCGTAATCCAATTTCAAATCAATTATATCAATCTAACCTTCATCTCCCGGCGCCCTGCTTTGCCTAAATCCAATTTCATAGAGGCCTAATCTGGGTAATTCATTGCAGAAGTTCATGATGTAATCTTTGGCCAATCTGTTTTGTGTTGAAAAGGGTTAGGCGCATTCCGTCCCACCCGACACATTTAGCATTTAGACTAATCATTTATCCCATTCACCTCTCTCTCTCTCTCTCTCTCTCTCTCTCTCTCTCTCTCTCTCTCCTTCTATTGAGTGTTCAGTTGAAATAATTAGGGTGATTTCAAACGTAAAGAGCAATCTGAAATCTAAGTGTCTGCCATGACCAATGTTTTTGTGGAAGTGAGAAACATGGCGCGTCCTCAGCAGATTTTAGGCAGATGACAAATATTGATCCAGCTGAGTATTGATCTGACAGTTTATCTCTCTGCTGCCACAGTCACTGTCTGCCGGGTTGATCCCGCACAAATGCATTTTCAACTGTGCAAAATTTCCAGCCTAACTACAGTTTCACCTCGGGCATGTGTGTGTGTTTAACATTTACCTGCATGATTTACGACAAATAATCGCAACGTTTTCCATATCTTCATTTGTCGTTAGGGAACAGGTACCAATTTGGACTGACTGTTAAATATTTGCTTCCCCTCCTTCCGGCCATGGGTCACTTTGTTTGACATCTTTAGTTATACAAAACCTCACAGCACCTGCTGTACAGTCAGCAAATTCTTGAAACTGAACCTGTGCTGCAGAATGTAGATATTTGCATAATTAGCTTAATAATTAGTTGTCACAGATTAAGTTTAAATTTCTTAATTTCCTTGTCCTGGCCTGAAGTTGTGCTCAAATGTCTCCAGGGTGCATCTGTTCCAGCCTGAAGCTTTTAATGACCGGTTTTAGAGATCCTTTTAATCACTGCTGACCTGTCTGCACACACTCGTCAAATAGCGACTTAAGTTGAGATATTAGCAAATGCTGACAAATGTTTGATGTTCGGCTTGATCGTGCTGAGGTCAATGTTGTGCTAAAGCGGCTGGAGCATGTACACTAGGATGCCAGAAAGCTGGGTCACCTGGGCCTCAATCTGGTCCTACCTGTTCTCTCACATGATACACACTGTCTCCTGCTTGATGAACTGTGGCCTCAGGCAGTGACAGTGACCTGAGAGGCACAAGTGCGAGATTAAGGAAGAACTCAACCAGCAGGTATTTTGCTTGTTTGTTTCTTTGTGACGTCATCAAAGAGGACAAACCCAAAGCCAAAACTGGACTTCAATAAAAGTCCAGCGATAAAACAAGAATTTCATTATTATTTATACCCAGTTGTCCTCTCTCTATGTGAGAACAATGTATGTCTCTGTGCACAGATGGACTTGTATTTGCATAAAGTGCCTAAGCTATGTTTACCATATGTACAGGATATCTTAATAACGGCTACATCTGTCTGCTGCTATGTATGGAAGGCTTTTAATGTACCTATCAGTCAGTGCCTGGAGGCTGCGTGTCGCTGTGGGCTGTTTCCTTAAGCTGGGTGGGTCTGGAGAGGACCAGGATCACACCTCAGGCTGGAGGATCTGAGAAGCCCTGTGGGGAAACCAAACTGTAATTTGATTGAGTCAACATATAATGAGAGCTTTGCATATGTACCGCGTTATTGTTTGGAGAACATTTCAGATATGGAGGAAGAAGAAGTGGACTTTATTGTTTATTTCTAATATCTTTAATATGATCTTGTCAATAGGTTGGCTTGGTTCCGAGGTCACACAACATTTGAGTGTCAGCTGTCAAGTCAAGTCAGAAGGTATCTCCTTACATAAGTAATAATATGAAGTTTCTGTGGATGCCACTATATATCACCCACGTCAGATCAGGGGATATTCATGTAATTAAAACTCAGCCTCGTGCCCTGCAGCCATGGGCTTACAGGTCATGTTCTACCTGGAAGTACAGAGAACCTGAATATCTGCATACTTCTGGACAGGCTTTTAATGGAAGACTATGTATTGGGAATCTACTTGCGAGGCCTGACATCAAGAGGGACGTGCAAGTGACTGCAATGAATGTGCACAATGCACAAGCCAAAGAATGCAGGCAGACACACACACAGACACAGCATGTACTGTAAAACAGCACGTCACCCCCGAAATGCATGACCACACATACAAACTGTACATGTTCACACACTAACAAATGAGATGTAACAAGCTGTTCTGTCTCAGCTAAATTTGACCTCCAGTTTACAGTTAATTCTTTGTTTTATTAAGGCAAACATCCCCTCGAGGTTTTTTTAGGCTCTTTACAGTCAACAATTCAGCTTGGAGTCACATCCACGACGAAGAAGCCCATCACAGGAATATCTTTATGAATTACTCACACATTAGCGCGTGACAACTGGTGTTAAGTAACACAGGCCTCCCTTGTTCAGAGGCTGGTATTTTTGCAATCTAATATCAGCATTATTGCAAAGAATCGTTTTCTGGATTCAGCCATGGAAACGCCTCATGATAACTGTTTACTCTCAGAATTGGCATGCTACTTGTGAAACAGTTAATGTTTTCGTATTCATTCGCACCATATGGCTGTCAAATGCTGGGGGACAAACCCACCGTGCGCACTGCAACACCACAGTAAATATTCACACACACTGTGGTAACCGGATGATAATCTCACAGGAGATGACTAGTGAGCGATATATGATTTACTGCGAGGCATCGCAGTTTGTTCTCAGATTTTTTTTTCTACATTTCAATATTATTGAACACATTTAATCAATTTTGCAATGCTATAAAGCTTCTTTATTATTTTTATTATATCTCTTAAAATTGTTTGGCAAATTTGATTTATATCTCCAAATGTCATGCCTCATAGCTTGCAAGTCATTTATAGCAATTTAGTGACAAGTCACAGTCAGCTGCAGAGCCGTATTTTGCTCACTTTCAGGCTGATAATCTAAGATTTATGATAAGAAACGAGACTGCTACAGATTAAATGGTGATAAGATAATGAAACACACAGGCCTGGCCTTACACAACACACACTGTTGCAGCTCTCCTTGGCAGTCGCAGCCGAGAAAAAGGGATAGGCTAAGCGAGGCCGCTTGTTGTTTGAATTTTTGATTGCAACCATCTGCAACGTTGCTGGTGTCATTTATTTTCAATGACAGCGTGAATCTTACCCGACTTTCCCTGTGGGGTTTGCACGTTCGTGTCTGTGTGCGTGTGTGTGTGTGTGTTTGTGTGCATGGGTTTTTAGCTCAGCAAATGGAAGGGGAAAACAAAGAAAGGGAGACAGGTCTGAACCTATACAGTATGGTCGACTGTCATCTGAGTGCCCCTGGCCTTACTCTGCCTTTACCAACAGAACAGAGTGTGCAGCCGGTATTAAAATGTTGTGTAAGGTTAGGACTCCAGCGTCAACGGAAAATAGTTTCAGGGTTTCTGTTAAACGCCGCTCAGAAGAATCGCACTAAATTCCCATCATTAAATAAAAACAAATGTTTCAAATCCAGCAAAATGACATTTTCTCGGTTTCTTATTCAATTTAAGGCCGAGCAGAACTTGTCAAGCTAGGCTGTAAATTTTTCTTTGTCTTCACCATCACCTCAGGCAACAATGACGAGAACAAAAACAGTCATCAGATTTATTAGAGCATATAGGGATGAACACAATCATTAGAGATTAGTGAACAAGTAATGTCAGATGACAAGAGAGGACCTCATATATGCACCTTGGCATGTTTCACCCATCAGGCTTGTTTTACCTGGCCACGGCTGTGAAAAACACAGACCAGAGTGTCACAAGTATCATATACCAAATTTATCAGTTCCATTACAGTGCACTTGTGATCGAACTGTATGACAAACATTTGAATATCTGCAATTAAAAAAAAAAAATCTCAGCTGCAGATGAAACAATCCCTTGCCTCTGACAACACTGTTTCTTCATTAAGTACTTTTTGGCTCGGTGTTTGAATATATTTTTCCACCTTTTACACAAATGGAAATATTGGTGAAAGAGGTCCATTGTCCTCAGCTGTGTCTCCCATCTGGTACATATTGTGCAGTGGCAGTGTGCAGCGGCAGCAGGCAGCAGCGTGGAGTGACTGACTGACTCTCCCCGTCAAGCTGATAGGGGGTGCTCTAAGGCTGCCTGACTTAACTCACACTTGATAAGGCAGAGTAGCAGGACTGTCACTGGGTGAATATAGCTCCGTGTGTGTGTGTGTGTGTATGTGTGTGTGTGTGTGTGTGTGTGTGTGTGTGTGTGTGTGTGTGTGTCAGGGAAAGACAGAAAGAGACCAAGAGTGAGAAATAAAGTATGTGCGGTATCGTGTTAGACAGCTGGGTTTCATTGCTATCATCACGCCTTCTCCACGATGGCATGTTTGACAGTGCGTCTGCTATGCTCCTTTACCTATCAAGCATGTTCCTCTCACATAGGAGTTTATACAGAGGAATTAGACACTGTCTGTCACGATGATAGGCTACATTAGAGTGCTTTTCTTTCGTGTGTGTGTGTGTATGTTTCCATTTCAGTGTGTTTGTGTCCACAGTAGATTTTTTTTTTTTTTTTTTTACCTGCAAGCATTCCATGTTCAGTTCCTTCTTGCACCTGTGTTTTTCTCACATAGGTGAGCCTCGGGATAGACGTGTGAGCGGGTTTCAGAGAGGGGTGAGGTTTAGAGAAGATGTCCAACTGATATTCGAGTGGCATAGTGTCAGGGACAACGCCTGCTAATTTATTGCCTTCTGCCCCCTGGCCATGTTACCTAACCACAGGTTAACAAACAGGCCCTACTCTAC
This sequence comes from Chaetodon trifasciatus, assembly GCA_037975065.1. NCBI lineage: Eukaryota > Metazoa > Chordata > Actinopteri > Chaetodontiformes > Chaetodontidae > Chaetodon > Chaetodon trifasciatus. The sequence continues at coordinate 2,364,793 of JBBMOE010000007.1, forward strand.
TTGTCTTGCAGGGAGAAAGTCAAGTTCAAATGGCCAGGTGTCTGTCGTCCAGCTGGCTTGATGCTGTCTTTTCCTCATTTGCAACACACGAGGAACGAGGTCTCATGCCACCTGTCTCGTTTTTCAACATCAGAAATGAGAGCACGCCATATTGTTAGCAGAGATCTCCTGCACAGTCCCACTTATATGCATTGCACATATGCATGCATGCATGCATGCGCACAGTTACATGGCTTGTGTGAACACTCTGGAACATTGCTTCATGTGAATTATGGTCACAAGCTGTGAACTGTAGGTAAATATGTGTTTGTGTTCCTTCTTTGCCGCCAAAGATTATGAGATGGAAATTATTTGGCAGGCATCCAGGAACCCATCTCCATTTAGAGAAAAGATATTTGGCATCGGATCATCACTCCAGGGCGAAGTGAGTGGACTGGAACATGTGTGTGTGTGTGTGTGTGTGTGTGTGTGTGTGTGTGTGTGTGTGGGTGGGTGGGTGGTTGGGTGGCTGGGAGGGGGTGATTCACAGTTGCAAAGAAATATTTGAAATGATAAAAAATTGGGTGAAAATGTGTGTAACAGTCAGCCGGAACTCTAAGCTGAGTTTAACGGTTATGACTAGGAATTTAGAGGAGCAACGCCTCCCTGACAGTTTGAGATGGGTGATAAGAGAGTTTAGGATCTCTGCTCTGATAACTACACACCAAGACACAGGCACACACAAACCAGCACACACCCTCTTTGTCTAATCTTTGCAATTATTCGGGTGTCATGTTTGGAGAAAGAGAGAGAAGACAGGCAAAGGGGAGGGGTGGGTGGGTGCTAGAACTAGAAGAGCAGCAGAGACAGGCAGGCGCTGCTATGCTCCTCTCCCAGGCATCAACACCTCTCCCTGGGTACCCGCTCACTCAGACACCCCTAGAGTCTCTGGAGCTTCAGGTTTCCTCCGGGCTTTTTAGGAGAGGACACATCTTCATCCTGGTACATCAGGGTAGTGTTAAAAAAATGGAGGTTGTCCATGAGGGATTTACGTTAAGCTGAGGGACTCAGTCTACGCCATAGGGGACGGGGGGGAAGAATGTGTAATGGTTATTAATGACCGTGTCAGATCTGTGAAGAATGAGATTTACTCTCTTAACAGGACCCCGGGTTCGGCTTTATAGATTTTCTGTCTGTGGAGAATACAGTGTTCGAACTCACCTGTGTGCTGCTCCATTCATGTACGCACACACTTAGACGTCTCGCTTTTTTTTCTCTTTCTCATTTTTCTTTTCCATGTCTTATTCTCTGATACACACAAACATGAACACACATACACATGCATGCTGGTGGATGTGGCCTCCGCTACGCTACACTTTGTTCTGCACAAGCTGGGGCTCCCACGTGGTGAAGGCAGCCGTCTAGCTATGACAGTTCAGTGCAGCAAAGGCCCTCACCGGAAACCCAGCCTGCACCCTGAGATGAATAGCTTCCTGGCCACACACACACACAAATAGAAGAACAGACACACACATACATACAGTGTATGTGCTGATTCCCACCCACGCAGATCTCTCACGGATAAGCTGTGCAGGTGTTTGTCTAGGTGAAGTGGCATTACAGGGGCGTAGTTTTATGCCATGAAAGTGACACAAGTGTGAAAGTAATGATCATCACGTCTGGGAGGGAGAGATGGCTTTTATCAGGTAATGTTATCAGGAATAACCAAACCTCGCTGTGTGTTTTTTCTCTTTCTGTGTCACACTTCAACTCTTAGAAAAAAAAAAACAAACGAATCAACAACTAATTTACATCTTTGTCACCCTCCTCTTCCCCTTTCTAGCAGAGTCCAATCATGATTCAGGGGCCGGATCTCCATCTCCGGAGCCATCCACTCCCAGCCCTCGGAGGGTGGGACCCGGGGAGCATGATCTGCTGACCTGCGGCCAGTGCCAGACCAACTTCCCTCTGGGCGATATCCTGGTTTTCATCGAGCACAAGCGACGCCTGTGCCGGGGGCCCAGAAACAGGCCGGGGTCCTTCTCCAAGCCTGGGGAGACTGGCGGGGTCACAGGCATTGTCATCTCTCCCAGGGCCAGGTCGCTGGAGCTGGGTAGAGGGTCCATTCCAGTGGAGGTGGGCATCCAGGTGACCCCTGGCGGTGAGGAGGATGTGGCGAGGAGCCTGACGCCGGCCAAGGGGATCTGCCCAAAACAGGAGAGAGGAGGTACGGAGGCTGGAACACACTGTACATTTAAAAGAGGATACAAGAAGAACCAATAAACAGGAAGCTCTCTTTTCAGTGTAGATGCACATGTCTTAAACACACATGTAGGTGCAAAAAAATATGCACACACACTCACACATCCCTCACCTGTCCAAGACAGATTGCTCTCTTTAAAGAATCCCAGCTGCTTGTTGTTTTGACAGTGGCCTTCAGGAGGGATTAATGTAGTCTGGGATGATTTCATTAGAGTGAGTGAGAGCTGCACTGTATGTCTATTCTGCTCCGTAAAAGTAAAACATCACACACACACACATATCTGCACACGAAAATCACACACACACACACACCAAACAAACACACACAGTGGCAGGCCTGAAGGACTTCTTCAGCTGAAACCAATTGTGAAAGGCGAGGAAGAAGGTGATAGAGGAGCCGCCCTAAAGTGTGTGTGTGTGCGTGTGTGTGTGTGTGTGTTTGTCTGTTTTTTTTTTTTTGCTTGTGTGAGTGCATGTCACGTGTCTGAGCGTTTGTGAAGAAATCCTGCAGCATATGAAAAAAAAAGAGGTTAAGAAAGCTGATTAAAATTCATCTGTGTGCGTGGTGAGGAGAAGGGGATTAATAAAGCAGCAAGGCCGTTCATCTGGCTATGGGTGGGGTGGTGGGGTGGGGGGGGGAGCGAGGCCTGTAGACTGCCAGCGCTGCAGGGAAACCAGTTCAAAGTTATCAGAGGAGACAGTCACCATCACACCCGAGAGCTGGGGAGGCTATCCAGGATTACACAGGCTCCAGTAGACTAAGAGGGACTTGGTTAGACGAGGGAGACGGCTGTATTGTGGAAGTTAGCAGGCAGAATTACATGCAAAAAGCTTATACAGTTAAAATAGAAACTGGTCACCGCAGTGTCTTAAACTGGTTAAATGGTAGACTTTTGCAATCCATTATATTATATATGCATATAATGTGATGCATTCTAAAATCTTTGGAAATGTTGGAGTCTTAAAAAGTCTTTAAAATAAACATTATACACTTATTTTAATTTTTATGAAAAGGTTCTGCCACAACTGCCACCACACATCCAATAACTGAGTGGTTATATTGGTTTATAATGTATTTGTTTGGATAAGGAGAGCTGATGCAAACGGTGTGAATGTAGATTTTGTGTGGACGTCATGAGCAGAAGGCTGACGGTTGTTCCTCTTCACAGCAGGTGGAAATTTTATGTGTATTATTACATTTGAACAGTGAAAATCTTTGGAGCAAGCAAAACATTTTTAATATTGGGGAGAGACTTGTACTTTTAATTTAGTTTAAATTTAATTTTCTATGTTACATTTCTGTGTCGTTTTGCTGCAGGAGTCTTTAAGATGAAGCTGGTCTGTGAAATATTGCAAACGTTTTGCAAATAGTTGTGCAGAGTTTCTGGGACACAGATTATGGATTGGCACGTTTTGTTCATTTCAGAGTCAAAGCTGGTGCAGACATCTTTTGTCATCACTGCAGAGATCAGCACACACGCACAGATTCTGTGTGGCCAGCAGCTGTGTGTGGTCACCATCTTTTACAGTGGGAAAAATGTATTGAATCACAAACATGTGACAGCACAGTTTTAGATGTCACGGCTAATAAAAGAAATAAATAGAAATAGAAACTTGAAGTTCTTTTCTTAAAATCAAAAACAAAGATAGGAGGAAGCGATCACGTCTCATCTCATTTAATAAGAAAAAGTTGTGACAGGCCATCAGTTTTGTGACATTTTGTCTAAATGCAATATGAGTCTTGCTAATTGTCTATTTTTGCAGTTATAATTTGGAAATTTAATGAGTGTTAAACCCACCTAGAAGCCCCTGTGAAAAACATGAACTCATTTGGAAGCTGATGCAATGAAAAAGGATTTTACATGGCATTTTGTCTCTTAGGTGGTCAGAGGAAAAACATTTAGGCAGTTAGCGAGTGAGTCAGCCTGTTAGAGCGGCAGTCAGTTAGTCACTCACACAGACAGACAGTCTTATCACTAAGAGAAGAGTACATGAAAGCCCTCGAAGCCTCAAATGAAAGAGAGGAGGAGAGCTTTGTTCAACACATTAGATTGCCACTCAAGGCAGTCTCAAGTTTCAACCAAATTAGATTACATTATTAGGTCTAATTAAGTCCAATGTGTTAGCAGCACACACACACACACTCACACGCACATGCACATCATCACATTTGCTTCACGTGGTTCTGAGAACTTTGCAGTTCAAATATTTGAGGCGCAGGTGATGAAAAAAGACAAGAAAATGAGAATATATATCAAACATAACACAAACCTGCACACACAGAAATGCACATGTACCCATTATGTACTCTTGCATGCATGAAATGCCTGTGCTGCATGCATAACTCTTAACCCTCTCCTCACCTGGATTTCTTTTTTTTTTTTTTTTCACCTGGTTGTGTTTTATAACATCCTGTCTGGCCTCTTTGTCTGTCAGCCTGCTTGCTTAAACTGCAAACATGCTGCAAGGCTAGCAGATTCAACCCCCGAAAGGTGCAAACGCGTTCACACAAACACACACAGGCACACACGCGCATGCACATGCGCACTCTCTCGCGCACACGACGTAGATGAAAAATGGCCCTTCTGTGCCCTATTTTATTTTCCTTGAGTTTCTCTTGCTGATGCATGCACTCTGCGTGTGTATGTGTGGGCTCCGTCAGAGTATGTTAATAAGTGTGTGTGTATTTTGTATATGTGTGCATGTGTGTGCAGTGTCTGTGAAGAATGATGCATGTCACCAGGCAAGCGAGAGGTTGTCGCTAGGGGAGCGTTACCATACTAAGACGACCCTGGCCCTGCTTTGAACCCCCTCCCAGGACGGCTGCCGGGCCCCCTCTGAGCACTTAAAGACATCTAGTACATAAGGGCAAAGTCACATCATGACAGCCTCTCTCTCTCTCTCTCTCTAACCCTCTGTCTGTCTGTCTGTCTGTCTCTTTCTTTCTCACTCACAAACACTGTGTGTAGAGATCACACGGTAAATATTTCATGAGATCATGTGAATGACAGCGACATCCTCAAACATCTCTCTCTCTTTTTCTCTCCGTCCACCTCTGATCTCTGCGCTGTCACTTTTGTGGGCATATCACAATATCAGGATAAGACCATATAAGGTTTTGTATTGATTCATTGTGTTTTTTCGTTGTATTTTTTTTTTTTCTTCCAGAAAGCTGCTTACAAGTTCAGTGTGATACTGATACTGCTGTTCCTAACTGAACCAAAGTAGCACCTGATTTATGATCAAAGAATTTAAATGAGACACCCGCCACTTTAGAACTGTCACACCTACACGTACAACCTTTCTGCGGGTGTGTTAAAAAAGTGTGTTAAAGGGCGCAGGAGCTTTTTAACGTGATAAGATCAGTTTTTATTCTTGAGCCAATCTGCAGCAAGGATTTTTTTTTCTTTTACCCAAAATGACTCATTTCTTGAGGAAGACTTGTGGTGGAACGTACAAAACGTAGCAAAAGTGAGAACGACCTTTGTGTCCAAAGAGGTCAAATCTGCAATGTTCGACACTTGTTTCACTGCTGCTGCTAAATAACTGTGACATTCCAGTTTCCACACCTCACCGCCAGTGTGGATTTGAAGGTGTCTCTCTCCTCTCTTCTCTTCTTCGCTCTCTCTGTTTCTCCCCCAGTCTTTTTTTTTTCTTTTTGCCCCACCACCCAATGCTCCTTTAATCACCTGGCTTGCTCTCATTTCCATATTAAATAGGCTTTAATCATGAAAAGCAATCAGGCTTTTGCATATTCATACCTTCCCCTGTACGCCGGCTTCCCTGTCTCGCTCCAGTGCCAAGCAGCCAGTAATCAGTAGGCAGGCGGCGTAATGCCATAGCCCCGGCCCATCGCATGAAAACACACACACTGTGTGAGTTAGAAATAACTTCACATGCTACTTACGTATTATCTCGACTCCAAGAGAGAGAGAGAGATAGAGGGAGAGGGAGAAGGGTAAGCGATAAAAAAAGAAAGATGGCGAGACTGATCCCTGATTTGAGCTGCGAATATTTGTACAGAGGCTCAAGGAAAAGTCGATTTGCATAATGACTTTGTAGTTTTGCATTAATCACATTTGCATATGAAAATGCGTTAATTACTCCTGATGATTTTTTTTAAAACTTGCTTCATTTGATGTCCAAGCTCTGGGGTTGTGATTAGGGGTTACATGGTGGCAGTTGTGTAGGTGGTGTGTGTGTGTGTGTGTGTGTGTGTGTGTGTGTGTGTGTGTGTGTATGTGTGTGTGTGTCGTGTGTGTTCACGCTTTTGCATTTCTGGTGCATTCTGTATGTGTTTATGTGCTGTTACATGAGTGTTTTGAATGCTTGCCAGAGAATTTATCTTGTGTCTGCTTTTAGGCACATGTGTCTCTTTTCATTTTGTCATTTGTGTTTATGTGTGTGTGTGTGTGTGTGTGTGTGTGTGTGTGTGTTTCCCAGTGTCTGTAAGTGGCAAATATTTCCTTGTTCCTCCACGGAAAAAAGAGAGAAGTACACTCCATCCTCCATTTAAATACACATTTTTTTGAATACCATGAACATGCCTTCACGATATATATCTCCGTCTCATGTGTTTCTTCTTTTCACTTTCACACTGAAGTAGGGGAAAAGAAAAAGAGAACACGAGAGGCAAGATAAAGCGATGTTAGAGGTATTCATACAAAGAATATGTCTCAGAATGTCAACATTATGTAGAATACCGCACTTTATAGACAATATCGTTGCTTAGAAATAGAATAGAGGATGGTCCTTTCAGAGGTTTAGATTTCAGTGCTACAGATATGCATTACACAGGCCTGGCTGAAACAATTTATCCAGTGTTTTAAGAAATAAATCAAATCCAAAATCCAACGACATCCAATATATCCAAGAGCAATTATTCCCATTTTACGCATTTTGTTGTTGTGTATTTGCATGCACATAATTGCACACGCTTTCACAGAGCGCTGCATGTGACTCACTCTGTATAAGCAAACATGCAGTTATCCCTGCACAGCTGTAGCAGGCACTGGTGGAATCTAAAAATGGAATAATCCACTGCACGAAAATAATGTTGTTCGTCATTGCAATTTCTTAACTTATGTAAAGATTTCCCAAGATTTGCATGTGAGCAGTGATCTCGCAGAAACACACAGCAAAAGAAATCTTTTGCATTAGCTGAAAAATGAAGGTAAAATAATTCAATCATTCCATTTTCTGTCATTAAGTCCCCATTTATGTGTCTGCGTATGAGCATTTGGGTTCGCATACAGATCTCTGTGTGTGTGTACAATTACAGTATACGTGTTCCTACCTGTGTATGGGCCCCTAGAGTTGTTGGCTCATAACACTGCGCCTCAGACAGGACCACCCCAGGGGCCGTCTGACTCTGCTTGTGTGTGTGTCTGTCTGCTATATCCAGCAGGGTCAACTAGGTCTGTAAGAAAGCTGCTAAAATGGCACAGCTGCACATGTACACTGCCACGGCCACCTGACACATGCTCACGCATGCACTAACCCCCCCGACAAACACACACACGTTAACAGATAGAAGTGTACGTTCAAACATTTATGCAGAAAAATGGAAACTCATCATGCATGTGGGAATACGCGCACAGATAAGAGCCACACACACGAAACATGTGCGCATGCAGGAATGCATACAATGACTCCCACCTCACAGTAAGGCCTGCATCTCCCACCAAACACACTCATGCACACACAGACACATGCACACACACACACAACTTAAAGGCTCCCACATGAAGGCATCAAACGCTCCACAGCCAGCTTTATGGCACTCATATGGCAGCAGATTTGATATTTTCCTACCACAGCGGGGGAATAAAACTCACCACTAATTTGGACTGCGAGCGCCACCGCTAACTTTCAGCATGTGCCGACTGACTGTGTCTTCCAGATGTGTGGACTCTTTGCTCCTTAACAGCCTTACTTAAGAGGCATTAGAAACCTCACACCCCGTCCCTGCTACGCATGGGGAGTGATGATGGCGCTTTGGTATTCAACACAAACACGCTGCTTTTGTGTGGAGCTTTGAGTGAAGTGCTGATGTGAACTTCATGGTCTCGCTGCTATGGTCCATAAGTTGTCTTGTGTCAGTGGAAATCTGTGAATGTGTTTATGTTCTTTGCATAAATAGCTATAATCAAGGTAATTTGACAGCTGCACTGTAGTTATTCAAGCTGACTTTTGATAACAGGTGTGCTTTCATCAGTGCTGAGTAATGTTGCAAATTTTATAAAGAACAATACTTGCACTGTAATTACAGTATAAGTGCTGTATGCAAGCGTATGTATACTCTCAAATACTCACACATGCAACATGTACACCTTTCTCCAGCTCTGGAAACACTCCTAAGAGAAACCTTCAAGTCTTCATGACATGGACATGCAGATAAATGTGTCTGTGTGTGTTCAGCTGTTGTGCAGTCTGTCAGACATTAGTGCATAACATATAATATGTGCCTTTCAGGAGTAAATGGGGAGATTTTCTGACCGGGGCGTTCACTCACGCTTTTCTATTGGAAAGTAACGTTGTTTTTGCCTTTGGGAGGAAAAGGGTTACCATTAGTAATTGTGAAAAGGAGAAGAGATGGCGCTTGTTAGCCAGTCAGACAGGGGTAATCCTACTTGCTACACTGTTGTTGTTCCTTTCCTCTTATCTTATTAGCGTCCCGCTCTGATTGGGCGGGATTGTGGGAGAAGAAAATGAGGAGACAGCGTTTATGGCCGTATTTTCTTTTTACAGGCTGCTTCACCGCAAGAGATATTGAAAGCCTTTCATGGTACGCTTATGATTCCCCTTATTTCATCCACTTATTTGTCTCGAGCAATTACTCTGAGAGGGAACACTGGACACAGACAAACACATGATGAACGTGAGCTTTTATGCTGCCTTTATGTCAGTATGTCACTTAAATAGAAATCAATGCTGTGCCAAGTTCAATATCTCATATGCAAAATACACATTGTTTCTTGATATACAGTATAGTGTTCTTTCATGCACAGTAGATATTTCCTGTAAGCAGTAAAAGTTGAATGAAGGGCAAAAAACTTATTTCAAATGTAATGTTAAATGGTCAGTTCAACAGAAATGAGGAAAAACTGCATTCGTCTTTACCTTATTTATCGTATGGTTCTGGTTTATTTGGGCAGGTTTTGAGGTTTTCATATATGTATGTCTTAGATTTCTATCTCTCCCCCAGTACAGGGACATGAATAGAATTCCATTTGTTGCACTCAAACTTGGAAAAAAAAAGACATTAAAGAATTTTACAAGCAACATCTCTTTCCAGTAACAGCATCCCTGTTTGTCCAGATAATCCACAGAACACACTGCGAACAATTTTCATAGGGACTATCTTTTTGGTGGAAGTCGTTCCATTTCCAGTGAAAACTGTTGACAGCGAGGTCGGTCTGTGGATTATTCAGAGTACCAGGGACATTTCATTTGGAAAGACACATTGATGTAGAATATCTCAAACACATTTTTTCAGTGCTGTGAGCACCACAGTAATATATTGACGGATGGAGGGAGACATATCAGAAGAATATCTCAAAATCCGGGCAAATAAAACTAAGATTATTTCTGTGGCTAGATTTTGTTTGATTTTGGACGAACTGACACTTTAAAATTGTTCTCCTGACTTTACTGGGCATAAAAGTAAATATGTTTTTTTTTTTGTTAACGTGCAGTACTTCTTATTACCTTTCATTATAAATCATAAAACCTGTATTGCCGTCTCAGAGAAGGGGGAAGAAACATCTGCTCTGGTCTGTTTCTTGGATGAAAGAGGGCTTGCACTGTCATGTCCATAGATGGCATTGCAGACAGGGGAGTTAACTGCTCAAGGTTAAGGGCTACACTCTCCCTGTATACTGGCGTAATTCATACTTTTCCAGAAAGCCCTCTTCCCTGTGTCTGTCTTCCCCACAGCAGAACAGAGCAAGCCAAAATGAAATAAAGCCTAAGATGTTATCAGGGTGATTGGTGCCAGCGGAGCTTGTCTGGGCCTGTGGTCTGGCGGGGCAGCGCTGGCCCGTACCAGCGTTTGTATGTGTGTGAATGTGTGTGTGTGCGTTTGTGTGTGTGTCCTAAAGGCACTGGATAGATGAAAGCTTTCTTTAACCATAAGCTATGCAGGAGCCGTGCCAGGAGCAGGAAATGTATCAGCGTGATAACAGCCAGAAAGACAGAGAGAAAACGAGAAAGAAAGAAAGAAATGACAGAGAGGGAGAGAAAGAGAGAAAGAGAGAGAGAGAGAGAGAGAGAGACCTCATGGAACCCACAGGGGAGGCCTGAAGCCAAAGTCAGCCCCATCGCACACACACACACACACACAGACACACACACACACGAACACACACACACAGACACACATGTCACTTCATAAATATGTGTTGGGTGTGTACGTTGAGAGATGTCTGCATTTGTGTGTACATGGGTGTGTGTGGAGCTTTCGTGGTTCGATGTAGGAGATAATTTTGACACACCTAAGTGTGTATAGGACATTTAAGACAGAAAGACAAAAATTCACCTGGAGACATGACCGTTGCAACATAGATAATATGCCGTCGGCCTTCGCTGGATCACGACAGGACCTCATTAGATGAGAGAGAGATGAAAAGATAGACAGGGGAAAACACAAAGACAGTCTCATGTTGCTTTATTGCACATAAAAGCTATGTTTTGCACCTTCATTTGTTCATTTTAGATCATAGTTCACTCATTTGGGGGAAGAGGCAATGAATTTTCATCTGCATCTTTCTTTTTGATTATCCTAAATAGTTTGAGTGTTTCCCATGTGGCATTGCTGCACAATAAGGAACTTGAGCCTTAACCTACAGCCAGGATTCGCCTTAGGTCAGCATAAAGACTGGAAACAGGGACAAACAGCTAACCTACCTCCATTCAAAGGTTTCATAGGTGATTAACAGGTTATATCTTTTGTTTGTTTAATCCATACAAAAACTGAATTTCAAGAACAACACAATAACACTCCAGGAAGTAACTTCTCCGTGGCAAGAAATAGTCTGTTGCATAACCCCTCAAACCACAATATGCAGTTTTTACATATCAGTGTTTGTACTGATTAAACAAAGGAGATATGAAGTGTGAAGCATGAGCTTCAGAGACACTAATAAGATTGTCTTACCATTGTACACAGACAGACTAACTGTTTTGCTGTTTCCTGTCTTTGTGCTAAGCGAAGCTAACCAGCTCCTGGTTGTAGCCTCGTATTTAGTGGACTGACGTGAGAGTGGTATCGATTGTCACCCGCCAGAAATGAGTTCCGAGCATCTCACGTACCCACATCCTGCTTTTCAAAATGGGCTCCAAAACCTATTTTTCTCAGACCGAGCAGAGCAGCTAGATATAGAGCTAAATATCTCGGTTCCATTTTTATTTTTAACACTCTCCCCTTTTGTTTCTTCCTTTTACTAAGCTAACACTAATTAGATAGCTTGCAAATTGGCGTCAAATGATGTAACACTTCTGTGCTCTCTCTCGTGATGCTTGCAGCCCCTGCTTTGTGTTGGAGCGTGAGCAAAAAGCACTGTATCCTCTCACAGCCTTAAGTGGCCAGAATTACACATTAAACTATAGTAATTGTGGAGTAATAGTGAAGTAGATCATGAATGTTCAGGCTCTGTTTCCCAATCACTGGAATGGACTCTATGCCATGTCTGAAGCATGTGAGGGGCAAGTTTTATAGCAGGCTGATTGGGTTGGAAAGGCCTGTGTGCTTCATTCAGGACCACTGTGGTATTTTCCTGTGGGCTGCTAGTTAAGTGGGACTGGCTGCTTGGCTCCAGTGGGCAAAAGCCAGCTGGGGACCATTACTACTGCTGAAAGAACATAGCATCCTGGATGGTAGCCCGCCATACACACACTGAGCATGGGCATATGCATGTAAATACAAGCGTACAGTACATGCACAATACTGTACACATTTATAAACATACATCACAAACAGAAGCACAAAAGAGGAATTTTCCTGTTTTGCTCTTGCTTCTGTTTTCATATTCTGTGTCTGTTTGACACACACACACTCACACACACAGAGGAAAGGTAAACCGATTGCATTCACAGAGGATGTAACGTGTGACACGTCACTGCAGAAGGTGCAGCCTAGCAGTCATTTGCAACTGCTGGTTGAGATGAGCGCTGTGTCTCAACATATAATGCTGTGCTCTTGTTTAATTTCATTTAGCTTTGTTTAGTTGACCATGCAAGAGAAAAAAAACATTAAGAGAATAACACAATACATTTTATGCACTGTTTGTATAAAATGATTGATCCGATGAAAAATTTAATAAACCCACAAAAACAGAATTTGCGTGTCACTCACATGTCAAAGTTAATTTCCTATTCACTGCCAGTGAATAGGAAATTAACTTTCTGGACAAAGTGAGAGTCCCTGAGGGGTAGGACTGGAGCTCATTTGGATGTAAAACCTCGAACAAACATTGTGTGAGTCCACAAAGTCAGTCTCCATTTCATTGTCAAAGCAGCTTGAGTTTTTGTCTTTTGATGCCATCACCTATCCAAACATTTTTGGTGTTTTCTTTTGGTCTGTCGCATCAGTGGGGAACCTTTCCTCTAAAATATTTCGCTTTTATAGTTCTACCTCACGATGAGCCTCTTTTTCCATTGTTTGACGTTGTCTGTTTTCCCTTCGGCTGTGTCTTGCTAAAATGAGTAGGTGATGGAACTGTAACTCTGTTGTAATTCTAAATGGAAATGCAGGTGATGAAGAAAAACAAAGTGCAGTCTTCTGTTTCTGTCTGACTGTCTGCTTCTCTTTTCCCCCACTTTTGCCATCTTCTCTTTCTCTTCCTCTTCTCCCACCGCCCTCCCTCTCCTTTCATCCTCTCCTCCATCTTGCTCCTCTCTCTTGCATCTACTTGCGACCACAAGCACGACTGAGTGTCATCCATTTGTCAGCGTCACATGATAGACAGCAGACCCCACAAGTGTGTGCACATACCCCCAAAACACACACAAATACAGGCGCTGGGACCAGTTAGGAGCTGATGGCGATGAGTCAGGCTTAGAGAAATGCCACAGAGAGCTTAGCTAATGCACTTTATGGAGCTCCCTTTTTCTTTTCATTCTCTCTCCCCCTTTTTTTTTTGGTCTATATCGCTCCCTCTTTCACCCTCCCTCTTTCTGTCTCTTTGTCCTAGAAGCCGAGCCAAAAGTCATAGCTCTTTGCTGACAGAGAGGTCTTTCCAGTTATTTTTCACAGCGTGTCCCCTGTGCCCTAGCTGGGATAGCTTGCCTCATGGCAGTAACGTGCTCCCTTGGTCGTGCTACATGAGAGCCTCTTCCACTCATGCATTGTTGTACAGCTGCTCTCCCTCAATGTGTGTGTGCGTGCCTGTGATCAAGTTGTTGGAGATACCTGATCCCTTTTATTGTTCATTTGACCCACATCCCAGGAGGCATGAGGGTCAGGGTGGAGTACTGGGATACCTTGTACAGGTGTTCAGTGTGTGTACGTGAGAAGAAAGGAAGACAGGGAGAGAGAAAACTGAAGGGATAAATATAGTTTGGACGTGAAAAAGAAAATAGTTTCTGCACACTTTTCCAGCAAAAATGTTAAAGAGCACTGTTTCTTTAAATCCTCTCTCAGGCTGTCAGGCATTTCAGCTGGTCATATTAGCTGCAGACACACACACACATACTCACACACAGATGTATATGGTTAGCAGGCCGAAGCTGGTTTGAGTTAGCATGGAGCCAGTCACACTGTGTGAGAGCCTTACCCCCTGCCTGCTACTGCCACCCTCCACAGTCTCTTTCCTCCTCTCTGTCTCTTCATCTCTCGCTTTCTTTTACTAAATATGTGTGACAGTCAGCCACTGATCGCCGGGGCCGTAGTTTACCGTCCGAGCTCTCAACGAAAAACACACCCACAGACATGCAGCTTGATCTGCGTGGCCTCGTGTCTTCTGATTAGCCCTCTGCATGACAAACAAGCCATCAGAGCAAAGGGGAGCAGAGCACTGAAGAAGGAGGAGGAGGAGCAGGAGGGACGGATGGGAGATGTGAGGAGGAGGACAGGAGCAGAGGTGTAAGGGGGGCAAGCGGGCGAGGTGAGGAGGCTGGGACCCCTGGGGACCCCTAGATCACAGCCATGCTAATGAGGAGCTGCTTTGCCAGCAGCAGAGGTGTCAGCTAACCCCTGACAGGTGCACACACGCATACTCCCAGGGCTTGTGCCTGCGCGTGCATGTGTGTATGTTGCGCGAGTGTGTGGGAGGGGCTGCAGGGGCAGGTTTGTGTCCCAGTGGCCTAGCCTGCGGGAAGCTTTGTTCAGTATGCAAATCTGTCGCCATAGCGTTCTGTCGCCCTTGATGGAATGCTGGAACGGTACAGCGAACCTGAACCCCAGGAATGCTGCAATGCACACACACATATAGTTACACACACGTCTACTGTAGCGCGTCCTCTGCCTCTTCAGTCACCTCCTTGTTAACAACCTGCACTGTCTTGTGTTTCTGCAGTGACGCAACATTATTCCGCACACTCCAAACTTTGCTCACTGGACGTAATGTTTTTCACCCTGTAGAGCAGTCCATGCCAGATGAATGCAGCAGAGAAGTTGTTGAGCTAGCGCTCAAATGCTGCTTATTTTCAATTATGATTTTTTTTTTCCTTGAGCTTTGTGAGAGTTAATTTGGCATCAGTGAGCATTCATTACCATCCACTCCACTGTTCACTGTCAGCTGAGAAGCTCCAGTTTGCCCATCTTGTCGAAAGCTGAGCCTGTGGATTTTTGTTATTCTTCTGTGGTCTTATTATAAGTCCCTCTGGATTAGACCATCTGATAAAAGCCCCCAAAAATAAGTGCAATGTAAATGGAGGGAGCTTGGAAAATATAAATCAAACTCAGGCTGGAGGGATGGCATATGTGAATTCCTAAATTAATCACAAATCCACATGTCTGCACCATACGCCTGGTGTCTACTTCAACCCCGCCAAGCTCACACCAACTTTTCTTCACTGGCCATATGCAAACAGTCAATACCATGGCTCCCCTTCATTCACTGGCATTTTGTTTGTACTTTTTAAGGCAAAATAATGGCTATAAAAGGCAATCTGGAAAGAATAAAATCTGATGTAAAGCTCAGATCTTGGTCCCTGAAGACTGGGTTAATTGGCCCGGTGGTTTAGTAAAAAAACCAACCCAGGAGAGAAGGAGAGCATTATTACTAGCCCACCTCAGCTCCACGCATGTGCCAATGTTTTAATAACTTCCTCCAGGCCTCCTGGCCCTTAGCCCTTGTTTTGTTGCACAGGACAAAGAGCTGCCCTCCTAAGCTGGTCTCAGATCTGCACTGTGTTTGTCTGTTTCATGGGAAAGTCCGCCTGGGTGGACTGAGCAGAAATTTAACTGAAAAATCAATGATTCACAGTATTTAAGGAGAATGCCATAACTCTATGGCATTTACAAGTAGTTGCACTGCTAGCAAAGTGACAAAAACAGGCGAAATTCAGTTCATAATGTAACACCATATTAAAGAATCCTGCTGTGACTCCATTTCATTTAACCTTTCATCTCAGTAACATTCACTGAACAATGTGTGCATGTGTGTGTGTGTGTCAGTACGTGTCTGTGTGCATATGGTGTGCCAGAGTAAATTGGGCGATTAGGTCCAGCATCAGTGACTGCGTGGAGAGGAGAATGTAACTATTCTAACTGGTAGTTGACCTTGGCGGTCAGCAGTGGTAGGGTCCCTGCTTGCGTGTCAGGCAGACAACTGTAATTACGACAAACTGAAGCATGACACGGCCCACTGTGATTCTTTAATGAAGGCTTTTATTGGCTGGAGCACTAAGCAGTGACAACATTCATGCTTTCCCAGCATGTGTGCACGTGTGTGTGTGAGTGGAGTGTGGGTGTCTGTGACTTGATATGTGTGTATCCTTGTGCATCTCTGCCTGTGCATGTTATTTTCTTAGAGAAACATGAAGGTAGTGTCTGTAATGATACACTCAGCTTTCTAAGGGGAGGTTTTGCATCCTGCAGGTTTACCGCTTACCTTTCCTTTGGTCACAACCAGGAGAATGCAAATGTGGGCAATCAGAGGAAATCTGGGTGGAGCTGAGGTGGCGTGAGCAAACTGCAGTTGTCGTGTGATAGCTTGAGAGAACTGTCAGTCAAGCAAACAATGTCTCTGGAGATACCCTTCTCAAGGCTTTAATGTCCTATTAATGACTGCTGCCAAATGCACATAAGAGGAAGTTTAATGAGTTTTTAACATGCTAAATTTCAGCCATTCAGCCTATCTATGATTCATTTATTTCCTATTCCAGTTTCTTTTACTCCCTCTGTTTTCTTCCCCTCCCCTCCCCCTGCTCGCTTGCTTGCTTGTTTGGGAAGTTGATGAAATTTGTCTTTGGCCGTCATTAGGCAACAGCCATCAGCTGCCACTCTATTAGCTGCCACGCTTCCTTTAACAGCATATGGCACAGCTGTGTAAGATATGACAAGATGCAAATGTGTTGCTGTGGTGGCGGTGGGGTGGAAGGTTGCGGAGGTGATGGCATACGACTGGGCAGCTTGTATTGATGCCATGTGTGCGGACCAAAGAACAGATAAAAGAAAGGAAAAACACTATTTGATTAATTGAGCAAGATCATCAATCCCTCTCCCAATCTCACATCTTCAGTTCATATTGATCTTCGTGTGTTGATGAGATTATATAGCTCCCAAGTCTATAAACCCCTCTTGGTCCCTGGGGGCATGTAAATACCCTCTATGTGTGTGTCACTGTTTATGTGTGTGAGCCCAAGCACGTCTGGCTCTTAAGTCCCTCCACCTCTCTTCTTACCCCCTCTCCTCCTCCTCTTCCCTTCCCTCTCTCGCTCTCTTCTCCCCGTCCAAGCTGTTAAGCTGTCCAGCTCTCTGCTGCCAAGCGGCCGTGTGAAGCCTCGCCAAACTAAACACGGGCATGCAGCCCGCCACTCGCCCCACACACACACACACACACACACACACACACTCGCATCCATATCCACACTTGCACAGACACACAAGCACAAAAATACATCCACATACATGTCCGCACACATGCACATACACATGCTCATACACACGTTAGTGGCAGGAGTCAGGTCATGTCCCATCCCACACAAACAGTTAGAGTGACGGCCACACCAGAGCCCCACTAATAGCAGAGAAAAACAGACAGAATCAGTAAATGAGCCCCTCATTAACTTTTTCTGACCCCGTCTCCCCTGGGGAAAGCCAAACCAATCACACCGCCAAATCAGCTTCCTGTACTAGACACTGATCCAACATCAGCTTTCGCTCATCTGTTCTGCACGGTACGTGTGTGTGTGTGTGTGTGTGTGTGTGTGTGTGTGCGTGTGTGTGTGTGTGTGATTTTGTGTGATTTTGTGAGTGTGCTGAGGTGTGCTCTGAGAGAGGCGTAAGACAGACAAGAAAAGTGAAAAGGAAATACTGCTGCGTCTCTATCTGTGTCTGAATGTGTTTTACATTCCATGACAATGGGTGGCTTTGGGGCAGTCAGCCATCCTCAGGGCTCTTTTCTTTACATAAGACTTTGGGCGAAAGTAACTTCTCCGTCTTTATTTTCCCTCTCCGGGCTCCAAGCTATGGGACCACCGTACCAACTTGACTCCGCTTGCGGTAGCCGCTGATGATAAAGTAGATGCAGATGCCTTGCAAGCAAACACAAGACTGTGGAAATGCCTCTTCAATGCTAGCCTGTGTTGAATTAGATGAATCCCAAGTAAGGCTCTTTTCATGACTCACAAGCAGGCTGACAGGGCCATACTACAGTGACTGATAGATTCATTTGGCATTATTAAGTCGTGCCATTTAAAGGGACAATTTGTCAGTGAGTGACGTACAGTTTGTGTGTGTGTGTGTGTGTGTGTGTGTGCGTGTGTGTGTGCAGCCACAACAAATCATTTTACTGTACTTGTTATTACACCAGTGACGTAGAGCTTTATTTAATGTGGATGCTGTGTTAAGACCGCAGGGGTCTTTACTGTTTTGCACATCGTCTCCATCACCTCTCCTGTATCTCCTTTTGTGCGTCTCTCTTTCTCTCTAATGCCACATCTCACCCTCCCTCCCTCTCCCTTCCCATATTTCCTTTTTTCCCCCGTTGGTGTGGTTTTTTTCCATTACTGCCTCCCCTGTCTCCATATGGAAATGACAGAGTAGACGAGATGGATCTGTATATTAAAGCCTAGCTGACATTAGAATTAGCATAATGTGTCGTGGCCTTAGGGCAGTACCTGCCATCTGTATTAGCCCGTAGACACACACACACACACACACACACACACACACACACACACACACACACACTCAAAAATTCATATGCATACAGACAAAGCCCATGGAGGACCCTCATACACAGATACAAACAGAAAGTTGTACTAACTATATGTGGTATAATTAATTTTCTCAAACTCCACATACATTCACTTATTTTATTAATAAACATGCAGGCATTGTAAAGGAATGTGCTGGTTTAAATTGTTGGTGTTTTTTTTTTTTTTGCATATGTTATTTGGATTTGGTTTTTTCAATACTGATGGTGATTTTCTTTCCCACAGATAAAGATGAGCCATCCAGCTACATCTGCACAACCTGTAAGCAGACCTTCACCAGCGCCTGGTTCCTGCTTCAGCATGCCCAGCACACTCATGGCATCCGCATCTACCTGGACAACCACCCAGTCAACTGCTCCCTCACTCCCCGCATGGCTCTGCCTCCACCGCCATGCACTGATGCCCTACCCCGCTCCCCTCTCCCCACTTTCCTTGGTGACACCAACAACCCATTCCACCTCCTCCGCATGGCTGCACCCCTGCTCAGGGAACACCCTCCTCCCCCGGGATATTTGGAGACCCGGCTGCCTGCAACGCCACCCTTTGTCAGCCCTCCACCGCCCCCTAGACCCCCCCTAGAGCGGCTGGGCCCCGAGGAGATGGGGCTGCTATCCCAGCACCCCAGTGCCTTTGAGAGGGTGATGCGGATGACCCCCTTGGAGCCTACCTCCATGGACTTCTCCCGACGTCTAAGGGAACTGGCGGGCAATACAACCAATAATGGGGGGCCCACACCTCCTCTCTCACCCAACCGTGTGCCACCCATGCACCGCCTGCTGAGTCCCACACTTTTCCAGCCTGGTGCCAAGCCCCCATCGTTTCTCACCTACACCCCACAGCCACCAACTTCTCAGGGGGGACACGGTACTTCCAGCCCTCCTGACGTCCAAGGACAGAACCAGACCCCGGGGAAGTCCAAATCCTGTGAGTTCTGTGGCAAGATTTTCAAGTTCCAGAGCAACCTG
This sequence comes from Chaetodon trifasciatus, assembly GCA_037975065.1. NCBI lineage: Eukaryota > Metazoa > Chordata > Actinopteri > Chaetodontiformes > Chaetodontidae > Chaetodon > Chaetodon trifasciatus. The sequence goes on from JBBMOE010000007.1 coordinate 2,384,382, forward strand.
ATCGTCCACAGGCGCAGTCACACAGGAGAGAGGCCGTACAAGTGTCATCTATGTGATCATGCCTGTTCCCAAGCCAGCAAGCTTAAGAGGCACATGAAGACACATATGCACAACAAGTCTGGGTCCATGAGTGGCTCCCCAGAACAGGGAAATAGAACAGAGGGAGGAGAAAGTGAAGAAAAGAGTAGAGAGGGTGATCCAAGAGTGATGGGGATGGACAATGAGGAGGAGGAGGATGAAGAGGAGGAAGAGGAGGAGGAGGAGGAGGAAGAGGAGGAAGAACTGAGGAATGGAAGTCGGCCAGACTCCAACTTAAGTGAGGACTCCCAGGAGTTCAGCCAGAATACGGAGAATGGCCCTCGACAGTCTTCCGACGACAAACCCCTGAGTGGGGACAGAGTAAGTGACAGTGGCGGGGTGGGCATCATGCACCCATACAACCACCTGGACAATCACCTTAAACTTAACCCTAACAAGAGAAGCCTGGACAGACAACCTAATGGAGATGGTGGAGAGAGGGGTGAAGCAGAAAGAGAAAGAGAGAATGAGAGGGAGCAGGACAGAGAGCGAGATGAGCAGGAGGACCACAGGCCTGTGATGAACGGCAGGATCAGTGTATCTGAAGCAGTTTCCTTCCCTGGGCTGTTCCAGCGTAGGCCCACCCCCATCACCAGCCCCAGCCCCTCCAACAACAAGAGAATCAAGATAGAGAAGGAACAGCTGGACCTTCCCCCAGCCATACCTCTCATCTCCCCTGAGAATGTCTACTCCCAGCTCTTAGCTGGCTACGCTGCTTCTCGCCACTTCATCAGAGAACCCTTCCTGGGATTCACAGATTCCCGTCAGTCGCCGTTTGCCACCTCCTCCGAGCACTCCTCCTCAGAGACAGGAAGCCTCCGCTTTTCCACCCCGCCGGGGGAGCTGATGGAGGGAGGGAGTGCCTCGGGCCGCAGCGGCAGCAGCACTCCTCACCTCCTGCGGGGACCTGGACCCGGCAGGCCCCCAAGCTCCAAGGAGAGGAGGAATGACACCTGCGAGTACTGTGGTAAGGTGTTCAAGAACTGCAGCAACCTGACGGTGCACCGACGCAGCCACACGGGGGAACGGCCCTACAAGTGTGATCTGTGCAGCTACGCCTGTGCCCAGAGCTCCAAGCTGACACGCCACATGAAGACCCACGGGCAATTTGGTAAGGAGGTTTACCGCTGCGACATCTGCCATATGCCCTTCAGTGTCTACAGCACGCTGGAGAAACACATGAAGAAATGGCATGGTGAACATTTGATGGCCAGTGAGGTCAAACTGGAGCAGGCGGACAGAGGTTAAGCCAGCAACCATTAGTTATACAGCCTACAGTGTACACAAGCAAACACTCACACACACGCATACACACAAAAGCACACACACACATGCACACACAGAATCCCTATAACCACTTCTTCAGCTAGGGGGCTTGGCTGAATAATCTCTCTCTCTAAAAAAAAATCTGAGACTGATTGATGTTCATCTTTTATTCTTGTCACAGAAACTGCCACCTGAGAATATAAACAAAGGGAAACTTTAATGAGAACTTGCCTGGAATGCCCAACTTGGTGTTTCTTGGCAAACTGTCTGAGGATTTTATCAGTTAGGAATCCATGGAGCCTTTCTACTGTGCAATAATTTCTGTATTTATTGGATTTTTGTAATGATATTTGGCATGTGCAGGTACATCTTTGTGGGATTTCATATGGAGTTAGTTTTGAAATGTGCTAAAACATTTTTTTTTTCTAAAATGCGATAACTGGAAAGAAGTCACCCTTAATACAAATTTTCTTTTTTTCCTTTAAGGAAGCTTATTATCATGTGAGAGTAAAATTGTGTGAAGCGGTTAGCTTTGAAAAGTAAAAATAATTGTTTTCTATATTAACTGCAGCAGCGGACTACAATCCATTCCCTCAGCCTAAAGCACTGAATGTCAGCCTGACAATAAAACATCATGCTGGATTTTAAAAAATCCAACATTATCTTAGAGACCCCGATAAGTTCCTTTTAATTTATTCAGGGAATTTGTCCTCTTAAATATTGGCATGTGAATAATTTCCAAATGCAGTTACTGTATTGCTGTCCTTACTTCAGTCAGGACATAAATAAAGGTTGCACTTGATGGAGATTCCCTTAACTGATGCTCAGTACATTCCCAATGTAGGACCACCATATTTAATATGTTGAATAAATTAAGACTACTTGTGATTAATGTGAGAAGGAGAACAGTCCTGTTTATTGTTTGTAAATATATTCTTTTTTAAAAATATGTTAAAGTATCCCCTGTACGTGAAAGATGGCCTAAACTAAACAATCAGAAGACCAGCTGCTTGCATCATCCACAGTATATGCTACGTGTAACTACCATCCGTTTATGCTTTATCAGACCCACTTGATGATTTCGCCCCACTCCCCCACATCATGTGTGCTTAGTCAAAGTCAATTTGTTAAACTAAAGCTACTTCAACAATTGTAACACTTTCTAAATCATTCTCTATCTCCCTCTCGTGTCTGGCGTGGCATCTCTCTCTGACCCAGGTTGACTTGCCGTGTTCCCTTAGGATCCACAAAATGGTTTCAAATGAAATTCATATCAATGTGTGTGTTAGCGTGTGTGTTCTTCTCGCTGCAGTGTGCTCTAAGCCTCTCTCTGACGGCGTCTTTTCACAGTTCACTAGCTCAGATTCATGCATTAGAGCGGCTTTTAAAAGGAAGCCTGTTCATTCGCCTCACAAAGTGATATGGGTTTAACTCTCAGTAACAGATTTTGAGACAGTGTGCATGTTCGTGACTTTTGGGGATTACGGTTTTTATTTTCTGCATCGTTCATCCTGAAATGAATCTGGTAGAAAAAAAAAATGGTTATATGAGTTATGATAATTTTGAGCACAGCTGCAATGGGGGATGGCCGGGCGACCTTGAGTAGGGGCTACTCTTGTAGTAAAAATGAAAGATTGGAACTGAGAAATGAAGAAGTGTGAGAAAGAAATGGAGGGAGAGAGAGCAAGACCTTGACCAGGGAGAGGAGTCATTCAAATGAAATTGGAAGCATATGAAAAGTGTGTTTTTTTGGTACCCAAATGCACATCGACTGGCCACATCTTATAACGGACCATCAGAGTGAGACAGAGCGAGCATGAGAGGGAGGGAGACAGCAAAGCCACATGAAAGCAGACTGAGACTGCATCTTTCATTTTAGTACTGCAATTCTCAATCATCAAAATCATCTTCACTTGAAAGTTCGACCTGCTTTTTTGGCCCATTGCCAGATTTCATCTGCGCCATTTTGTTTTGATTGAAACAGGATTCTGCTGTATCTTGAATGCAATTTGTGATTTTTAGAAGGGAAAACGACATTGAGGTCACAGCAGCTCTCCATAAGCTATTCCGTTAGCGCGTAGCTCCGTATCTTTTAGTGATTTAACACAAAAAGTGAGATCGGCTGAAGAGCTGCTTTCTGCTTGCTTACACATGTTGATGCATGAGTGCAAAAATCCAGATCCTGTTGTAAATGCACAGTGTATTCATTCCAGGAAAACTCAGCTCAGAGTTAGGCCAAAAGGAGCCACACAACTATGAAATATATCACATTCAAGCGATTAACAGTGGAACCCTGACAGAGAGCTAAATCACACATGGACATTCAGTCTTACAATATGTTTACAGTGTTGAAGTATGCCATTAATGAAATACTCTGTGTAAGTGTTTAAAATGATAATAAAGTATTGTTTTCTCCAATGTTCTTTCAAATGTTTTTGAATGCCATAGCAGTTTTGTATGATTATCCTGGTGGAGGGATTTTATCTTCATGAATATGTTTCTGTATGATTACTTGTTCACTGTATGGGAAGACAATTTTTGAAATGTAATATTGCAGAATCATGCCAGATTATTATTTTTTTCTAACAAGAGTGGTGCCATTATTGACTTTTGGTCTCTTCAATCTTTTTGTTTTTTTAATTTTAATTTAATTTTTTTTTTTTTTTTTGAATGAGTTTCCTGCTGTTGGTTTGGTGAAGCCATCCTACGTGGATGTAAAACAAAAAAAACATTAAAAAAGAATTGGAAGGTGATGCTAAAAAGAAAGACCCCTCAGCAGGGGAAAACAAAGCTTTGTGCGGGAACGCTTTTCCAAATCGACTTTATGAGACATTCATGAACATTTTGTTTTTCCTCATGGTTGGTTGAAGGTCTTGTGATGGCACTTACAACTGTAATTTTAAATACATTTTCATATTTCACTTTTCACAACTGTCACTTACACTCTTTGTACAAAATAGTTTCCTTGGTCTTTTTTTGGGGGGGTGGGCGGGTGGGGGGGAGTGCATCATTGTGAAAAAAGTGATTTCAGAACAGTACACATCTGCTGTTTTGAACATATATGTATTTTTGTAATGTGTTGAAAAATCAATACAAGAAAGCCAACACTTCAATAAATGTTGCAATTGCTCTATGATTGAAGCAACTTTTCATTCCAATTATTCCACCTTCCTTTACTTCTACCTCCACAATTAATGACACATATTGGAACAACTACAGGTTTAGTGTACAGCTAAAACTAGAATATGCCAATACAATACTACACTGCTGCCATACAGCCATTCTCGCCCGTTCTTGTAAATTAACCCATCTGTTAACATAAAAAGAAAAAAAGGTTTCATCAGTCTCTGTAAGGGGTTAAGAGAAAATAACAGCCTTACTTTCGCCGGCATGCAAAACTGGGCAGAAATGGCTACATCTTTACATCCCACACAAGGGAATCATGCATATATATGCTATCAACAACATTACATTCAAAGAATCAGGAAAGGCTGCTAATAATTAAGTATGACTCCTAATCTGACGTTGGCTTTAGGGTGTGGAACCTTGTCATACTGCCAGCTGTCAGACAACAGTGGCTGACCTATGCAGGGTGTAAACTTAACTCAGTATGCCATCTATAAAACTACACAAAGTGTACACAAACCAGACAGAAACTGATATATTTTCCCTATTATTCATTTTGTATAATGTAGAATTTAGAGAGTAAGAGTTATTAACATAGCAGATTATGAAAATATATAACATATTTACAGTGTTTGAAGTGGGGTCATGAACAAGAAGCCTCCCAGAATTTCCTTGCTTGCTCTTAAAGAGTTCACTTTAACCTAGTGCGTTCACACTGACGCTGCCTTGTGTTACATTGTGGTGGTTTACTGACATACAGTAGGTGCATCTTCAAGACAACTTTGGAGATGAATTGCCTCCAGATTACATTCAAAACATTTTACCAGATTGATGTTTTAATCAATGCTGCAGAGTCAACACTCAAACATCCTCAGCTTTCAGTGAGTGGAGAGAATGGCTGTTTGATGGCTCTAGTGTGATGTCTAAAGGTCTCTGAGTTGATGTTTTTATGGTTGAAACTTAAGAAATACCTATCAAGTTAGGAATCTTACTAGCTTGCAGCTATTTGGCCAAACGTTCTTGGGGCAAGACAAGACACAGATAGATGGTAGGCACTGAATCTTGATCAGTCTGACAAATAATATTTCAATTTGTGTTATTGTACCAGCAGACTGAACTTCAGAGGTAACGGCTAGTAGCTTACAACTCCCTTATTCTTTGAAAACAATACAGGTGAGAATGTGAGTCATAGATTTTATTTGTGAAGGTAGCTGTTGACAGTCTCATACTTCATAAATGAGTCCTGGCATGAGTATGGGGACTCATCAGACATTTCTTGATATCAGGCCAACAGCAGTCAAGCCTGTCCTCGCTTGAGCCTCCAGGCCATTGGATACCAAACAGAAATTGTGCATGTAGAGTGTGTGTGTGTTTGTGTGTGTGTGTGTGTGTGTGTGTGTGTGTGTGTGTGTGTGTGTGTGTGTGTGCACGCTAGCTCGAAAAGAAATCGCGAAAAGAGAGAGGAGAGACACAACAATAGTGTGGAGATAGAGGAGTGAAGAAAGGAAAGAAGGCTTGGTTTGTGTGAGAAAGTCAAAGCAGGAGGAATTCTTGATGCTTGCCAGCTCTTGCCACACACGACCCATGAAGTGTCTCAGTGTCTTAACATTATGCATGATTCAGTGTAGAAATGTAATTATTTTGTCAAAATATTCTGAGAATAATCAAACAAGAAGCTGCAAATTGCTTACAAAGATGATGTTTGGTGGATTTGGTGTCTGCAGGAGGGATCTTATTGTGACTTTCCCAACTGTGTGTGTGTGTATGTGTGTGTGTGTGTGTGTGTGTGTGTGTGTGTGTGTGTGTGTGTGTGTGTGTGTGTGTGTGTGTGCCTGGAGGCTGACATCTGGGTGCCATGTTGATAATTCTGGTCTTCTGGTCAGCAGAAATGTGCATGCTGAGAAGATGTCACATTCCCACAGCTCTTATCCTAGCAATGGCATAGCTATTGACATAACAATTGGAATAGCATGGCTTTCTGCGAATGGTTAGTGGCTGCAGATGTCTTTAATGATTCAACAAAGGTATAAAAAAAAAAAAAAAAAAAAAAAAAAAAGACTGATTAAAAACTTGTAATGTCAAATGATCGCTGCTCACTTTATCTCTCACTTTTCAGATATCTATTCAAAACACATAACGGATGTCATTTGCATGACATTACACATACAGTGTATTTTGTATCAAATTGACATGCTGGAGAACAAGGTTGTGTATTTGTTGTGTGCAATTATAACAACCTCAAGCATCTCATTATACAACCTATTCTAGCAGAACTTTATGCTCATACTGAACTGGCTATTTTTCTAAAGGGCTACTCTCCATATAATCAAAAGCCACACAAATGTGTGCTCACAGACCCATTCTGGCCTCTTCTCTGCCAGCGGGCCATCTTGTGCAGGTCACATGTGCCATGAGGTTAAAAAGTTTGGGAGAAGGCCCCCTCCTGTGTGCCCAGCTTCGTGGGAGAAAACTGGCCCAGAGCGCCAGCGGCGAGGAGGTGGCGTATCCTCTTCACCAGAAAGCACTGGGCAGAGGCCCTATAGTCACAGACAGTGAGTCGCAGAGCGGGAGATGGGAAATCATGGTTTGAGTAAAACCACGTCCTCGGGGAACAGGGTGTCAGCAGGGATTGCGGTTCACGTCCTGGGCCACACAGAGCCACAAGGCCACCACAGAGACCCTACTTTCCACTGGATCACAGGGCTCAGGCCCTACTGGCCTCTCTGTAGATATCCAGTTACTAATCTACCCATCCTGACCAGTACCCAGTCAAATGATGCTGCCCGCCCAACAAGTAGACCGGGCTTCGCCCTGCGACACAGAGACCAGAGTAAATCTGGCCCAGCTGGCTGCTCTTGGGAAAAAAGGGGGGAAAAGGAGGGTGGATGGATGGAGGGAGAGCAGGGAGAGCAATTTAAAAGGGTGGTCAGGAGACAGAGAGCAGTGTGGTCGAGCGTGGTCACTCAACAGCTGTGGCTTGGGAAGATTCTCTCTTCTGGGAGAGTCTGACCCAGAGGAACAAAGGCTTTGTGGTCATGTCGAGCGTGTAACTAAAGGACAGGAAATGCAGACTTTTTCAGAGGGAGGAAAAACACTGAAGCCACTCAGTGGGAGGTTTTGGTCGTTTACGGCACAACCATGTCGTCAAGCATCAAAACGGCACTCATCTCAAAACAGAAATGACAACTTATGGTTGCTATAATTGCCTCCACTATATTCAGACAATCCCTTAACTATAGGAAAACTAGGATCCATTGTTTGACAATGAGACATTCTCTGGGCCTTTAAAAAAAAAAAACTCTTCTGCATCTCAAAAGCTCGCAGGGAAGAGTGAGCGGACGTGACGAGGAAGACACCTGATGTGATCCACTTTAACGCTGATTTGCCTTCAACTAATCCTGCTTTTATCACTAAAACAACTCAGTGAGTCGTGACTGCACTAGCCCTCCTAAACACTGGCCGTCACCTCGCCATGGAGACACAGTCAAGCAAAGCATTTATTTATCTTTGCGCTCCAGCCACACCCTCGCTGTCTGCATATGTAAGTCTGCTCCTTCCCTTTTCTTTCAGCTTCTTCATCACTTGCTCCGACTGTCATAACCTCGCTTGTATCTATTTTCGTTCCTCAGTTCTTTGTTCTCTGTTTCCTCTGCCTTGCCTGCTTCTACTAGATTGATTCCTTCCAGATAAACTTTCTCTCCTCATAGATCCTTCTCCCTCCCTCCCTCTGCTCCTCACCTCCCCTCCCTTTCATTCCACAGACAAACTCCTCTCTCTCTTCCCTACCCTCTGTCCCACTGTCAGTGTAATTCCATTGGTGTCAGACCTCCCAGGTGGGCCCAGACACAGGTAGATAGCTACCGTGGTGGGGAAGCTGCTCTCCTGTCGGCTTCCTGACGCCTGACCTGCGCCCCCCCCCCCCCCCCAACCCCCCC